>CM028130.1:1224200000-1224662500 GCA_016271365.2 Neoceratodus forsteri
CTCTAGTGGCCTGAACACTGTACAATAATCACTTTCACAATACCCCTGGTACACCACACAAGTACCCACACTGTTTGCACTTACTACCAGGGCTGATTCCTCTGACTTGACCCTAGGGACCCCCTGTAAAACAAGTGTAACCCCTAGATGGCACTATCCCAGGGGCTACTACCCCTGCCTGATTTGCCACTAACAGGCTGAGGGGCCTGGACCCAATGGCGGGTGCCTCCACCCAGAGGTCAGGGTTTGCAATAGTTAAACTTACTTGGTCACAGCCCTCTGGGACACTGCAACCCCCCTTTCTTCCCACTAGTGGCCCACACAGTATATCAGAATTACCTTCACAGTATACACTTACCCCCAGGACTGGTTCAGGCACTGGGACCCCCTGTAAAATAAGATACAGTGCAACAATCACAGTACAATATTTTAACATAGACAAATACCTCAGGCAGTATAACTTTGCTGAAACAAGCAGCTCTGATTTATTTAGGGGGAATATAACAAGGACAGGGGGAAATCAGGTTAATTAGCTTATACTTTACTCATTCACCTATGGCTCTGTGCACAGGCCTATCCCTACCAGTTACTGTCCCTGGGTACCCAAGCCCTAGTGGCTAGTCCAAACTGTGGCAGCTGGTAGGGGCCCTTTCACACAGGGAAAAGAAAAATTAGTTAAACAGTCAGCAGTACAGTTATTCCATTTGGATTCAATGTGGCAATTCAACAGGAGCGACCCTGAATTAGTACTCACGACCTCCAAACAAGATAGGGTCCTTCAATGTCAGCAGGGCTGCTCTTGAGCTCCACGAGACTCCTCACACATTTATATGGCAAAAAGAAAGTACTATACCAGGCAGGCTGCTTCTCTATCCCGATCGCAATTACTGCACAATACCCGGGAGAACACACAGCAGATTCAGTTCCTGACAGACCGAGTACGATTCAACAATTTCTCCAGTCATCTACAGGGTGAGCCTGGTTTCTACTCTTCAGATATCTTTTGATTCTCTTCACAGGACGGATTCAGTCCTAATAAGCAGTTACACAAGCTGCAGACCGAACTCTGGACCTTACACATGTTTTTTGACTAAAACTGTGCACTGAAGGAGCACAGGGTTTCTTTCCTCTTTACTCCCAGAGCTAAACTGAAACTCCAACAGACAAAACCGGCACTTCCTTTGAGTGCCTCCCAGTTCTTGACTGGATTGGCTGTCACCACAATAGACTGCTCCTGTTGGTCCAAAAAGGCGCTGAAGTCTAAACTACATCTCCCAGAGTCACTGCCCATACAATCCTCTTGTGGCTGGCTCAGATTATGAGTCCAAGTTCTGATTCGCCCAAGGCACCATTTTAGAGCTAGCTTACCCCCACACTGATTGGTCCAGTTCCGCAGTTCAAAACTAGAATGGGGAACTAGGCAGACACAGTTCTGACTGCAAAGAAAGCAGGTTAGACAAACTGTATTTTTCATTATTACTCTACATGATTTCTGGCAAACAGTTACATCTTTCAGATAGGTTCCCTTTACACTCCTAGTGACTGCAAAATGGAGGAATTACAGCAGTTCGAGTGGTACTCAAGCAGAGAAGCACACAGTCCCCCATACAACTAATTATGTCTGCAAGCAGACAGCTCTAAAGAGACAGTACCAGAGGCTCTAAAACACTCACTGATAAATGGCTTAAACGCCAAACACCATTCAGGCTTGGAGCATTCAAGCAAGCTCCTGGAAGTCTTTTGGGAACCCCATTTGCAGGGGTTACACCCTTCCTGGTTTGGGAAGCTTGACGTCCGCCAAGCAAGTACTCTATAAGTTTTAACTGCAACCATATACATTTGCATTAGGCTCACACATGTAATCATCAGTCAATATATCATTTTACCAAGAACACATTTCTGAAACATTGCAGTATGTCACTCTTTACACAGTATTACACACACATTGTACCATAACTCAAGTTATACCTCTTGTACATGAAACCTGAAGAGAGGGGGCCCTTCCCTATCAGTTACCTTGGGGCTGGACGGGGCAAGGGCACCATACTTAGAGGGCAACACAAGTAACTTGGAGTTAGCACTGACGCTCAGTTTGGGCAATGAGCTCGGGACACATACACTCCTTTATGGACAACATTGAGAGGCAAGTCCACAGGCCTCCCAAGAAAATCATAACTGAGGTGCACCACAGGCTTTACAGCTCGACCAGTCTTTCTAGGGAGAACTGTTACAGTCTCTGCACTCTGAGCCTCATTTTCAGCATTGTCCTCACTTGTCAGGGGAATCTCCATGGGGGTAGAGAGGCTAGAACTTGGGGCACTTTCAGCTCCAAGAGTTACAGTTTCTGAGTCCACAACATTTGGCTCGCATGGAGAGCTTTCGGACATTAGCAGTGGACTGTCGGGGCACTCAAAATACTCTTCTGGTTCTGGTGTATCACCAGTCTGCCCCAATCCATCATTTTCCTCCCCTGAAAGCTCAAACAGTTCAACCATGCACAATGATTCAATTTCATCTGATCTGATGCTTTGCACTTCACTTTCTGGGAGCATTGGCTTCAGGGACGAAACTGGGGGCTTAGACAGTCCAGAAGGCCCAGCTTCATCTCCAGTATTGACTAGGGGATTGCCCCGAAACAATTGACTCAGTTCGTAAGAAGGATAGTATTCAAAATCACCTCACTTTCTTCTGATATGGACTGACAGTCATGCTCAACTGGGACTTGTGGAGGGAACACTTAACTTTGCTTCTGTAGGTGCAGACTTTCTTGATCTTTTCTTAGCAGCAGCTCTAGTCACTGGTCCAGAGGGGGCATCTTCTGGGGGCTCAGACTCAATCAAGATTTGTCCAATGGGCAGTAAATGATTTCTATGCATTGTTTTTACATCTTTTGAATTATTCTCAGGCCTTACTTTGTACACTGGCAGATCATCTAGTTTGCCCACTACAATGTGAGGGAGATGGTGCCATCTGTCAGCAATCTTGTGTTTGCCATGCAGTCCCAGATTTCTTAGCAATACCCGATCTCCCTCCTGGAGTTCCTGTGCTTTCACCTTTTATCATACCTCTTCTTTGTTGGCCAGATTTCTTTGGCAGCCATGGTTTGAGCCAGTTGGTACGCATGAGTTAGCTGGGCCTTTAACTTTTGCACATACTGTAAATAGTTGTCAGCTTGAACCCCATCAGAGAGACCCCAAAACACACATCTACCGGTAGTCGAGCTTCTCTTCCAAACATCAGGCAGTAGGGGAGAACCCAGTGGCATCACTTTTGGTGCAGTTATAAGCATGTACCAGGGTGCTAATTTGTTGGCTCCATCTAGGCTTGTCCTTTGGGTGCAGGTGCCTAGCATATCTAGCAAAGTGCTGTTGAAACGCTCAGGCTGTGGGTCCCCTGGGGTGGTAAGGAGTGGTTCTGGACTTTCGCACTCCCCACAGAAAAAGCATCTCTTTGATCAGACGACTCTCAAAGTCTCTCCCTTGATCAGAATGGATTCTTTGTGGAGCCCCATAGTGAACAAAAAAGTTTTCTACAAGTACTTTGGCCACAGTGGATGCTTTCTGGTCTTTGGTGGGGAAAGCTTGGGCATATCTCGTGAAATGGTCAGTGACCACCAGCACATTACTGATATTTCTTTGATCTGACTCCAAACTCAGAAAATCAATACAGACCAGCTCCATGGGTGCACTGGTGGTGATGTTAACAAGGGGGGCAGCCCTCTGGAGCAAAGCTTTCCTCTGTAAGCAGCGACTACAAGTTCGAATGTGTTGCTCCACATCAGCCCCCATCTTAGGCCAATAGAATCTGGATCTCACCAAGTCAAGTGTTCTGTCTATACCAAGGTGCCCCATGTGGTTGTGCAAGGACCTCAGTACTGAGTCTCGAAAGGTGGGCAGCACTAGTTGTTGTTTGTCTACTTGTCCCTCATCTACTGTTTCTCTGTATAACAGTTTATTGATCAGTTTCAACTTAGGACCTTCTTTGTATAACAGTGCAGTTCTCAAATCAGTGGAGCGTAATTTGGACACATCTTTTCCTGCATAGAGGGCTTCTAAAGCTGATTTGATCATGGGATCGCGGGATTGAGCCCACTGAATACTGTCATTGTCCAGCTGAGGCAGTGCACCAATGTCTATTGCAGAAAAGTGGCAATAAGCAGCAGGTATGCAATTCTCAGAGGGTCCCAAGCAATCCACCATGCAGTCCACTGCGTCCGTGGACATTGTTCCTCCCTGTCAAACTTCCGCAGAGTGCCCGAATGTCAGGTTCTGCCAATCGAACCCAATCATTCTGGGGAACAGGCCTCCGGAGAGAGCATCAGCATCTATGTGGTTCAGACCTGCTCGGTATTCGAGAGCATAGTCATATGTAGATAATGCAGAAAGCCACCTATGGCCAGTGGCATCCAACTTAGCTGAGGTCTGCACATAGGTCAAAGGATTATTGTCAGTTTTTACTAGTATTTTAGCCCCATACAAGTACTCATGGAATTGGTCAACAATAGCCCACTTCAAAGCTAGGAACTCTAACTTATGTACAGGATAGTTCTTTTCGGATGGGGTCAGGCTTCTACTGGCAAAGGCCACTGGTCTCAGGCCATTCTCGTGCTCTTGGTACAACACAGCCCCCAACCCTTGCAAGCTAGCATCAGTGTGCAGGACGTAAGGTTTTCTTGGATCGGCATAGGCCAGCACTGGAGCATGGGTAAGTTGATATATGATCTCATGAAAAGCAGTCTCACAATCAGGAGTCCAGCGGGGCCCCAAATACTTCACTCGGATGAAAATACACTCTTTCAGTCTTGAGGGACACTGACTTTTGGTATTTTTTGTGGGTTGAGGGATACCCTTGAGTAAGGTTAAGTAAAGGGCGGATCACTCTTGAATAGTCCTTGATGAAGCGCCGATAATAACCACAGAATCCCAGGAATCTTTGGAGTTCTTTTAGATTTTTGTGCTGTGGCCAGGTGGTCAAGGCCTCAACTTTACTTGGGTCGGTCTCTATTCCCTCGGGTGGATACTATGTGTCCCACATACTTTACTGATGTTTGAAAGAATTGACACTTATCAATGGACAGTTTAAGGCCAAAGTCCTCCAGTCGGTCCAATACCTTAAATAATCTGCTCTCATGTTCCTCCAGTGAGCTGCCAAACACAATAACATCATCTAGGTATACCAGGCACTCTAGTAAGTTCATGTCCCCACTGCACGCCCATCAATTGTTGAAAAGTGGCTGGGGCACCTGAAATCCCTTGAGGCATCCTCATGAATTCATAGAAGCCAAGCAGACAGATAAAGGCTGTCTTCTCACGGTCCTCTGGGGCCATCGGGATCTGGTAGTACCCACTGCGGAGATCCAACACAGAGAACCACTTGCTCCCATTTAGGCAGTCCAAAGCATCCTGAATGCGGGGCATTGTGTACTGATCAGGGATAGTCCACCGGTTTAAGGTGCGATAATCCACACACATCCTTACTGTCCCATTCTTTTTCCTCACTACCACAATGGGGAAGCATAAGGGCTTCTGGATTCTTGTATTACACCAGCAGCTAACATCTCTTGCAGATGCCGCCTCACATCGTCTATGTCAGCAGGTGCCAGGTGTCGAGACCTCTCACGAAATGGTCTTTCGTCATGCAGCTGGATATTGTGCTCAGCTCCTTGCACGATCCTACATCCCATTCCTTTAAAGAAAACACCTGGTCTCTCTGGGCAAGCTTTCACTGATCCTCACTTTCCATTCAGCTGGCAGCGGGAGTCGCCAAATCAAACAAGTCAGGCGTACTCTGTCATTCTTCCTTGAACTCTTGCTGCTGGGTAGCACTGCAGTGTCTGCACAATGCACATTAGCCAGGATGCAACCTCTATTTACTCGAATGTTCTTTCAGACACATTATGAACTTGGACCATTACCCTTCTGGCATAAGCATGGGCTCTAGCGGGCAAAATACTAGGCTTGACCAGCAGTCCCTCTGGCAATTTTCCATCGCCTGGTGCATCCAACATTAATATTTTATTCTTAACATCCTTTCTGATACGGACCTCTCCCTGTAAGGCACACTGGGCATTTGGCACCAGGATCAGAGACTCAGGATCCTTCTTCCATACAATTCCTGACTGGCTCCTCTGGTTCTATTTTTCAGCATCTCTCTGTGCCTCATAGGCCTTCTTAATTAAAGCCGGAACTCTAAAGCTCTACTAGTCTTTGACCCTGTTTTTCATAACACAACTGTGCCAGCCTTCCGAACATATGAGCATTGTTCCAATCAACAAAGGGACACCATCATACAGTCCAGTGGGGGACACACTAAGGCTGGGTCTCTACTTGTTCGGCCACCCAGCCACGGAGGTGGGGAAAGACAGCCAATTCGGATATACCGAATAGGGTAGGCCTTCTCCACTTAACCTCCATACATGCAGTCCTTCTAACGGGTTGTAAGGGTATGTCTGACAAATGCTTTGATACCAATCCTGGAACATAATTGTCACTTGGGAGCCACTGTCTATCACAGCTCTGGTAGACACCCATTCACCTTTACGGTGGTCTCCATGGAGGGACCCACTATTCTGGACCAGTCTGGAGAGGCGGTAGTGGGGGCCTGGGCAACTGACCTTGCCACAAAAGGACGTGAGTTAGCATTTTTGGTGCCCTCACTGGGATCATTTCGTGCACCTCTTAACCACTGATTTGTTCTCCGAAGCTCTCCTTGTAGCCTATATGCAACTTTGTCAGTGTCTTTTGGGGACCGGCATTCCCTTTTCATGTGCCCATCCTTCCCACAATTATAGCAACCATTTAGCAAATTTCTCCTCAAAAGTTTCAGACAGTGGTGGGGGCTCATTCCCCCCCGGGTCTTTACTGTCCTTGGTTATCACTCTCCAGGCAGTGAGGGCTCCCTCTGGGGTAATGGTCTGTGGCACTTTGGAGCTATCTATGGGATCCTTAAACTCTACTAGGGCCAGGAAAGTGTGGGTGAGCAGATTAGCATGCCGACCCACCACCACAGGGTTTTGTAAACCTTCCACCTTGGAAAGTACTCCCTGTACAGTGTCCGTATTGATACCCAGGAATGTCCAGGATAAGCATAGCATTTTTGAGTCAATCTTCTCCCCAGTACACCACTCCACCAGGTGCACAGCCACTTCTGTCGGGTACCCATTTTTTTTCTTAACAGTGGTTCGGAATATGGCCACTAGAGGACACACAATCCCAGCGGTGAGCTCCAAGATGTAACCCCTAGATGGCGCTATCCCAGGGGCTACTACTCCTGCCTGATTTGCCACTCAACAGGCTGAGGGGCCTGGATCCAATGGCGGTGCCTCCACCCAGAGGTCAGGGTTTGCAATAGTTAAACTTACTTGGTCACAGCCCTCTGGGACACTGCAACCCCTTTCTTCCCACTAGTGGCCCACACAGTATATCAGAATTACCTTCACAGTATACACTTACCCCAGGACTGGTTCAGGCACTGGGACCCCCTGTAAAATAAGATACAGTGCAACAATCACAGTACAATATTTTAACATAGACAAATACCTCAGGCAGTATAACTTTGCTGAAACAAGCAGCTCTGATTTATTTAGGGGGAATATAACAAGGACAGGGGGAAATCAGGTTAATTAGCTTATACTTTACTCATTCACCTATGACTCTGTGCACAGGCCTATCCCTACCAGTTACTGTCCCTGGGTACCCAAGCCCTAGTGGCTAGTCCAAACCGTGGCAGCTGGTAGGGGCCCTTTCACACAGGGAAAAGAAAAATTAGTTAAACAGTCAGCAGTACAGTTATTCCATTTGGATTCAATGTGGCAATTCAACAGGGAGCGACCCTGAATTAGTACTCACGACCTCCAAACAAGATAGGGTCCTTCAGTGTCAGCAGGGCTACTCTTGAGCGCCACGAGACTCCTCACACATTTATATGGCAAAAAGAAAGTACTATCCAGGCAGGCTGCTTCTCTATCCCGATCGCAATTACTGCACAATACCCGGGAGAACACACAGCAGATTCAGTTCCTGACAGACCGACAAGATTCAACAATTTCTCCAGTCTTCTACAGGGTGAGCCTGGTTTCTACTCTTCAGATATCTTTTGATTCTCTTCACAGGATGGATTCAGTCCTAATAAGCAGTTACACAAGCTGCAGACCGGAACTCTGGACCTTACACATGTTTTTTGACTAAAACTGTGCACTGAAGGAGCACAGGGTTTCTTTCCTCTTTACTCCCAGAGCTAAACTGAAACTCCAACAGACAAAACCAGGCACTTCCTTTGAGTTCCTCCCAGTTCTTGACTGGATTGGCTGTCACTCACAATAGACTGCTCCTGTTCGTCCAAAAAGGCACTGAAGTCTAAACTACATCTCCCAGAGTCACTGCCCATACAATCCTCTTGTGGCTGGCTCAGATTATGAGTCCAAGTTCTGATTCGTCCAAGGCACCATTTTAGAGCTAGCTTCCCACACTGATTGGTCCAGTTCAGCAGTTCAAAACTAGAATGGGAACTAGGCAGACACAGTTCTGACTGCAAAGAAAGCAGGTTAGACAAACTGTATTTTCATTATTACTCTACATGATTTCTGGCAAACAGTTACATCTTTCAGATAGGTTTCCTTTGCACTCTAGTGACTGCAAAATGGAGTGAATTGGCAGCAGTTCTAGTGGTACTCAAGCAGAGAAGCACACAGTCCCCCATACAAACTAATTATGTCTGCAAGCAGACAGCTCTTAAAGAGACAGTACCAGAGGCTCTAAAAACACTCACTGATAAATGGCTTAAACGCCAAACACCATTCAGGCTTGGAGCATTCAAGCAAGCTCCTGGAAGTCTTTTGGGAACCCCCATTTGCAGGGGGGTTACACAAGGTTATGCACAGCAAATAGCAACAGTACAGTACTTTGAGCACAAACTGGAACCACAGTCAGATTACATGCAGTAAAAGTTAGATCTGATTTATTCAGGGGACTTGAACAAGGGAGGGGCAAAATCAGGTTAATTACCTTAAAGGTTATATCAATCAAGCAGTTATGCATGTGCTTTGAGTCCCCCACACAGTCTACCTCTGGGTACCCAGGTGGAGAAGAGATGGGCTAGCCAGGACCGTTGCCGGGGTTGCAGCTGGTTGGGGCCCTGTGATGGAAAACACAATAAGCACAGTACGCAATATTTGTAATCCGGAGCCAGAGGGCTCAGTTCGTAAAGGAAATGAAACAACAAGACAATCAGATGACACACTCAGATTAAGCTGTTGTTGCAGGGAGCTACCCTGGTATTTATTCATGATACCCAAGACTGGACACAGGCTGGACGAAAATCGAGACTGCAGGTGGTTGATCTGGAATGCCAGGAGAAGCAGGGCCCACACGGGTCACAGAGGCGTCGTTCCTGTTCAAGCGTGGAGCAGGGGGCTGATCCCCAGGCAGGTCTCTTGTCAATGGCTTCTCTGTGCAGTGGGTAGTCTGGCTGGGCCAGTCTGGCAAGGCCCAGACTGCATGGAGACAAATTCAGATGCAGTCCATTTTGGGCTGGATATAGCTTCCAGCAAGCAGAACACAGTTCACACACTGGGGAACTAACTCACAACCCACTAGCAGCTCATAGCACATTTACATGTACGGAAATTCTACTGTACCAGGCAAAGCGCTTCCCAGTCACAATCGCAAAGTCTCTGCACACACCGGGAGCTTAGGGGTAGCTGGAACTCCTGACAGGCCGATCGCATTCAGCAAAATCTTCGGACTTCTTCGGTTGAGCCTGGCCCACTTCAGTAGCTATTTAGTCCACAGACTTGGATTTAGTCCACACAATCTTCTTCTCCCTCTCAGGAGCAGCAGGCAGACATGTAAGCCAAAACTCAGCCTTTTCACAGTTTTCCTGCAAACCACTCAGGATTGCTGCTCAGAATCACTTCAGCTCCTCTCATTTCACTTCCCAGCTCAGAACTAACTGAAAACTGCAAGCAGCCCGGGACTTCCCCAAGATCCAAAAGATTTGGTTGGCTGATTTGGCTGTCAGTCAAAGCAAGAGTTCCCCCTTCAGTTGCAAAAAAGGCGCAAAAGCTCAAACCACAGTTCCTACAGATTTTGAATTCAGACAGCTCCTGTAGTCCGGCTACATTTTAGGTCCCACCAGAACTGATTGGTCCAATTTGCAGTCCAGGACCAAGATAGTGGAGACAAACAAAACAGCCCTTGCTACAAAGAAAGCAGGTTAGACAAACTACATTATCATTATCACTCTAAATGAGTTTCAGCAAATAGTTACATCTTTCAACAGAGATCCCTCTCAGATTACTTATGCTGCAATCAGGCAGCTCTTAAAGAGACAGTACACAGAGGCCATACAGGCTCTGGTAATCACATTTAAACTGCTAAAATACAGGACACCAGCCTGGCAGTGAGCATTTAGGCAAGCTCAAGGAAGACTTTTTGGGAACTCCCATTTGTAGTGGGTTTCACCCTTCCCTGCTTGGGAAAACTTGGCATCCGCGTCAATTCTGTACCATCATAACATTGAAAATGCAACATATACAAGACATTTATACCATTAGCATGCTATACAAGTACTATCTGATTCATCAATTGGCATAACTTGTCACTTTACTATACAATTCAATGTACTCCACTATATCATTTCCATTCTAATACATTATGCATATTTCACACAGGTAAATTGAACATTACTATACAGAATCATGTAATAACTTCTTGTACTCTAAACAGTGCAAGAGGGGGCCCTTCCCTATCAGCTTACCTGGGGCTGGATGGGGCAGGAGCACCATGGTGAGAGGGCAAAACAAGTAACCTGGAATGGGCCGTCAAGCTCAATTTGGGCAGTGAGCTCTGAGAGACATAAACACCTTTGTGGACTACATTGAGAGGCAAATCCACTGGCCTCCCAGGAATTGTAATCAAGCACACCACTGGCTTGACAGCTTGGCCAGTCTTTCTGGGGTAAACAACCACAGTCTCTGTACTTTCAGCAATGGTCTTGGAGCTTTCATCACTTGTGAGGGGTGCCTCTGCATGAAAGGGAATGTCCAAACTGGGAGCACTGTCAGCCCCTTGCTCTGTAGTCTCTGTTTCTACAACACTTGGCTCATTTTGAAGACACTCTGGCACTGAAAGGGGGTTGTCAGCACTCTCATAGTGTTCCTCAAGTTCTGGCATGTCACCAGAAAGACTCATACCATCAGCCTTTCCTTCAGGCAAATCATACAGTTCCACAATACACAAAGACTCAGCATCCTCAGACGTGATACTTTGCACTTCACCTTCAGGGAGCATTGGCTCCAAGGATGATGCTAGGGCATTAGGCAATCCAGACGGCCCAGCCTCATCCCCATAATTCAGCATAGGATTTCCACGAAACAACTGACTCAGTTCATATGAGGGGTAATAGGCATTATCACACTCATTGTCATCCGAGTTAGACTGGCAGTCACTATCATTCTGGGCCTGCTGTGGAGGAAGTCTTAAATCGGCAACCACGGTGGCAGGCTGACTCTGTTTCTTTCTTGCAGCAGCATGAGTCACTGGTCCAGGGGAATCAATCTCGGCAGGTTCAGCCTCAATTATAACTTGACCAATAGGCAGCAAGTGGTTACGGTGCATGGTCTTGACAGCTTTGGAGTTATTCTCTGGGCGCACTTTGTACACTGGAAAATCATCCAACTTTCCAACTATGACATGGGGAAGATGGTGCCATCCATCAGCAATTTTGTGTTTACCATGCAATCCTAAATTTTGCAACAACACACAGTCTCCAGGCCTAAGCTCTTGAGCCTTTACTTTTCTATCATGTCTCTCTTTGTTGGCTAGATTTATTTTGGCGGCCATTGTCTGGGCCAGTTGATAGGCATGGTTCAATTGAGCTTTCAGTTTTTGTACATATTGCAGGTAATCTTCGGCTTGGACCCCATCGGGAGAAACCCCAAAACAGACATCAACAGGCAGCCGGGCCTCTTTCCTGAGCATGAGGCGGTAGGGAGAGAACCCGGTAGCATCATTCTTTGTGCAATTGTATGCGTGTACCAAGGTGCTAATCTGCTGGCTCCATTTATGCTTATCTTTTGAGTGGAGGGTGCCTAGCATGTCTAGCAAGGTGCAGTTAAAGCGTTCTGGTTAAGGATCCCCCTGCGGGTGATAAGGGGTGGTTCTTGACTTTTGCACCCCCCATAGAGAGAGCATTTCTTTGATTAGCCGACTCTCAAAGTCCTGGCCTTGATCAGAGTGACTTCACTGGGGGGCACCATAGTGGACGAAGAAATTTTCCACTAGCACCTTGGCCATGGTAGATTCTTTTTGATCTTTGGTGGGAAAAGCTTGTGCATACCATGTGAAATGGTCCATAACCACTAACACATTGCCAATGTTTCACTGATCAGGTTCTAAACTCAAGAAATCTATGCAGACTAGTTCCATTGGGGTGCTGGTAGTAATGTTGACAAGGGGGGAAGCCCTCTGAGGCAGGGCTTTTCTCTGTAGGCAGCGACTAAAAGTCCTTACATGGTGCTCAACATCGGCCCCCATCTTGGGCCAATAGAATCGAGATCATACTAGGTCAAGGGTCCGGTCGATACTGAGGTGGCCCATACGATTGTGGAGGGACCTCAGTACCAAATCTTTGAAGGCAGTGGGCAGGACCAATTGTTGCTTGTCTATTTGGCCACCTCAATCTACAGTCTCTCTATACAACAAATGATTAAGCAGCTTCAACCTGGGGCCTTCTTTAAACAATAAAGCGGTTCACAGATCAGAAGAACGCAACTTGGACACATCTTTTCCTGCACAAAGGACGTCAAGGGCTGGCTGAATCAAAGGATCTTGGGATTGAGCCCACTGAATGCTGTCATTGTCAAACTGAGGTACTGCACTAATATCTAGTGCAGAGAAGTGGCAATACGCAGCCAGTATGCAGGTGTCAGAGGGGCCCAGGCAATCTACTAAGCAGTCTGCTGTGTCCATAGACATCTGTTCATTTCTATCAAACTTTTGGCACAGTGCTAGGCTGTCACGTTCAGACAGCCTGACCCAGTCGCTCTTGGAAATGGGCCTCCAGGATAGAGCATCAGCATCAATATGATTCAGGCCTGGTCTGTATTCAACAGCATAATCATATGTTGACAATGCAGAAAGCCACCGGTGCCCCTTGGCGTCTAACTTAGCTGAAGTCTGTACATAGGTCAATGGGTTACTGTTAGTCCTCACCAATATTTTTGCCCCATAGAGGTAATCATGAAACTGGTTGACAATGGCCCATTTTAACACAAGGAACTCCAACTTGCGCACAGGGTAGTTTCGCTCTGACAGGGTGAAGCTCCTACTGGCAAATGCCACTGGTCTCAAACCATCCTCATGGTCTTGATATAGTACAGCTCCTAGACCCTGCAGACTGGCGTCAGTATGCAGCACATAGGGTTTGGTAGGATCAGCATAAGCAAGGATGGGGGCATGGGTGAGCTGGTATACGACTTTGTGGAAAGCTGCTTCACAGTCAGGCATCCAACGGGACCCAAAATATTCACCTGGGTGGAAATATGCTTTATCTGGTTCTTTGATGGACCCTTTTTTGTATTTCCGATTGGTAGGAGGGTAACCCCGGGTAAGATTCAAGAGTGGCCGAATCACTTTGGAATAGTCCTTTATGAACCGGCGGTAGTATCCACAGAATCCCAGGAAATGTTGTAGTTCTTTCAAATTGTGGGGCTGGGGCCAAGTAGTCAAGGCTTCAACTTTACTAGGGTCAGTCTCTATCCCCTCTGTAGACACTATGTGCCCCACATACTTCACAGAGGTTTGGAAAAACTGGCACTTGTCGATGGACAGCTTGATGCCAAAATCTTCCAGTCGGTCTAGTACTTTGAACAGTCGACTCTCATGTTCCTCTAGGGAGCTCCTGAACACAATGACATCGTCCAAGTACACCAGGCATTCTAGCAAATTCACGTCTCCCACTGCTCATTCCATCAGTCACTGGAAGGAGGCTGGTATGCCCGATATCCTCTCTGGCATTCTTAGGAATTCGTAGAACCCCAAAGGACAGATGAAGGCTGGCTTCTCATGGTCCTCCGGAGCCATCAGAATCTGGTAATATCCACTGTGAAGATCCAACACTGAGAACCATTTGCTCCCATTCAAACAATCCAGAGCATCTTGTATATGGGGCATGGTGTATTGATTGGGGATGGTCCGCCGATTCAGAGTTCGATAATCAACACACATTCTCACAGATCCATTCTTCTTACGCACAACCACAATGGGAGAAGCATATTGGCTCCTGGATTCTTGTATCACACCAGCCACGAGCATTTCCTGCAAGTGTCTTTTCACATCGTCTATGTCTGCAGGGGCTAGGCATCGAGACCTCTCTCGAAATGGCCATTCATCGTGCAGGCGTATGTGATGCTCCATATCCTGGACACATCCCACGTCCCATTCCTTCAATGAAAACACTTGATCTCTCTTGGCAAGTTTCTGGCTAATTCTAGTCTTCCATTCAGCTGGCAGTGGGAGTCACCAAAATCAAACAAGTCGGGAGTCACTCTATCTGTCTTGCCAGGGTGCTTGTTGCTGGGCAACACTGCAGTGTCTGCACAGTGTACTATAGCTAGGGTGCATCCTCTGTTCATCCGGATCTCCCGATCTGACACATTATGAATCTGGACCATCACTCGTCATGCATAGGCATGAGCACGAGCTAGCAAGATGCTGGGCTTAACCAATGATCCTTCCTGCAATTTTCCATCGCCTGGTGTGTCCAACATCAGTATTTTGTTCTTGACATCTTTGCAGAGGCGGACCTCCCCTTGAACAGTACACTGGGCGTTAGGGGGGCCAGTACCATTGAATCAGGATCCTTCTTCCACACGACCCCTACCGGTTCATCCTGGTCCACTCCCTTGGGGTTCTGTTGCAAATCATAGGCCCTCTTGATCAGAGCGGGAATTCTTAGGGCCCTCCCAGTCCGTTGAACTTGTTTCTCACGACAGAGTTGTGCCAGTCTCCCAAACATGTGGGCGTTGGTCCCAATTAACAGGGAAACCCCATCATACAGTCCAGTAGGGGACACACTAAGGCCAGTGTCTCGACTTGCTTCTCCACACCAGTTACAGCTGCAGGAAATGACAACCAGAGGCGGACATATCCTAGGTAGGGATAAGACTTGTCGCTCAGCCCCAACACATGTAGGCCTTCCAGGGATTGTAAGGGCACAGCAGATAAGTGTTTGTCATACCAGTCCTTAAATACAACGGTCACTTGCAACCCACTGTCCAGCACAGCCCGAGTAGGAATACCATTCACAGCCACCATTGAAGGGCCCACTATTTTGGACCAGTCTAGAGGGACAGCAGCAGGGGCTTCGATGGATGATTTAGCCACAAAGGGGTTTGAGTTAAGATGTCTGAAACCTTCACTGCGGTCATTTTGTGCACCCCTTGACCACTGATTCATTTTCCGAATCTCTCCTTGAAGCTGGTTTACCACTTTCTCTAAGTCTTTCTGAGATCAGCATTCCCTCTTCATACGGCCATCCTTTTCACAGTGGTGACAAATGATAGACTCCTGGGTCATCCTTGGAGAGAACATTGCGTGAGGAACTGAAGCAGTAGTAAGGGATCGGGGTCCAATATCTGCTTGCAGCGGTGAGAGGGGTGCAAAGTGTCTCAATAGTTCCTTTAGGGTGGCAGTCAATTCTTTGATTTCAGCCTGGGAGCTATCCTTGGTAGAGTATGGCTGAGGGTGCACCCCCACCCTCATGGCAGTCACATCCTGAGAGGAACCAGAATCTTGTTCCATGGGGGGAACCCTTGCAGAGGTGCCCACCTTCAACTCTTGGACTTCCTTTAATAGCTCAACTTTCCAAAACTGGGCCCAGGGCGGGAAGACCTTTGCATTCTCAGAGTGCTTGTTAGGTGCCGACATTTGCCCCTGAACCCCACTTGGATGACCACTCTCTGTCACTTGCGCAGTAGTAGCAGATATTGGTGAAAGTCCCCTCTGGGAACGCTTTTGTTCAACCCCCCGAATTTCTTTCATTAGCTTGTCATAAGAGGGGGGCGATTCTAGTCGGTTGGTGAGGTGCAACTGAAGCAGTAACAATTCTGAAAATGGAGCAGACTTAAGGATCTGGTCCAGCCTAGTTCGATCTAATCCATTTGACGGCAAACTAACCTTTCTGAGGCACTCTTGTAGCAGCTTTTGAAACCGAGGTACATACACAGGCAATGGCTCCACTGAGTACTGCTGGGCGTTTCTTACTCTCCACCACAGGTCCTCATCTGAATCCAGGCTCCCATACACATTCTCCAATGCAACAAGATAGTCCTGTGCAGTTGCTTCGGGGTTATTGGCCCACTTGGCATGGATGGTAGCCAAGGCAGGACCTCGGAGGCTCTCACTCAACCTCTTTTGTTTCTCTGCTTCTGAGCATTGCTATTCAAGTACTAGAGGGACAACATAGTCTATCCAGGTCTCCCAGTCATCCTCCCCCTGGTGGGGTGGGGAGGGTGCCCGAGAAGATTCTCAACCTTCAGTAGGAGTCGTGACTAATGGCAGGTACAGATATAGGGGCCAGCATTGTCACAGGCACAGAAGGCGGGGCAGTAACAGGTGCTGGAGAGGAAGGGGGTGTTGGGAAGGGAACACCCCCAGGTGGCAGGAAAATTTTCTTAAAGTCCTCTATGGTTTTCCCTTCCTCCAGCAACAACTTAGCAAATTTCTCCTCAAAAGTCTCAGACAACAGGTGGAGCTCATCCTCCCCGGGGTTTTTACTGTCTCTAGTTATCACTCTCCAGGTGGCTGGGGTCCCTTCTGGGGCAATAGTCAGTGGCACTTTGGAACTGTCCACTGGGTCACTACACTCTACTAATGCCCATAGGCGCCAGGTTGTATGGGCCCGTGGGGCATTGGCCCCAGCAATATTTTTTGACCTGGGCTGAGCCCCAGCAATATCTTGCCACATCTACTGCCTTTTTTCCTTTTTATAATTTTTTTCCCCCTAGTTGGTTTCTCTATGCATGAGTGCCCCCCTCTGCTGACTGTGGCCGACTGCGTGTCCCCCCACCCACTCGCTCGCTGCCCCACTGTTTAATTGTGCTGGCGGAACATTTGGACTGGCGGTGCAGCTGTCATTATTTAAAATTGGCGTCTTCTTTGCCGTGCCATGCCGTGCCCGCATTACCCTTGGTTTGTCTCACCCCCCGAAAATCATTGTCTGTCACTGACTAGTTGGTTGGCAATTTTCAACTTGCCACATTGTGACTGGCCGGGGGGGAGAGAGGAGGGCTTATATTGGGCATGATACACGTGCATCAGGGCTGTATGTGAGAGGACTCGGGAGACAGATGACAGTTTCCGTTTCGTGCGGTGGGAGGGAGTGAGCGGCAGGCTAGCATAGAAGAAGAGGTGGTGGTGGGCTGGGTGTTCAGCTTGCCCAGAAAAGAGAGGAGCTGACAGCTGAGCCAGAGAGGAATAGCCAAAGACCGGTGGAAGTCAGCAGTCGGCTGCGAGTCTGAGACACCACACCACCAGCAGTGAGGCAGTGCAGCAGGTTGGGCCAGGCCTGCCTAGCAGTCATAATAGTCCAAGGAGTCGGTCTGGCCAGCGAGGAGGAAAAGGGAGGTCCCGGGGTTGAGTGGCCGGGGAATGGAACCAGGACAGCTGGGATCCGGATATGGATAGCCACTGACGCTGGGTAGAGAAGCAAACCTGAGCAAGCAGCATGCAAACCACTCAAGAGAAGGAGGGCCAGGCTGAGCAGCAGACTAGTGCTACAGCAGAAGGGGAGTTGAGCGAGTGGGCAACTGAAGCACATTGGGTGGGGTTAGGGAGGTTTAGGCAGGCAGGCCTAGAAGTGGCCGGGTGGGGTCTTTTGGTCCAGTTAGCTGGTGGCACCACCACAGAGCAGCAGATCAAGTGGAGGAGAGCATTAGCAGCCAGCAACCAGCATCATCTCCAGCAAAGGTAGGCAGCTGCCAGCAGCAGCAGAACTGCTAACCTAAATAATGTCCCGGCCAGTGTGGTAGGCCAACATCCCCACAGACTCCATTGATTTTGTATGAGATTTCAGCCCATCTTAAACTGATAGTCTAAATTTTAAAACGGTCTATCGTCTGATAACTGACCAATTTCTAGCTATTGTTCCCCCCTACCTCAGTGGTCCAACTCTTACTTGAGGGATGCTGAATCTCATTTTTGAATATTCCAACAATTATTTGATGTACCTAACCTAACTGGATGACCTAAACATATTGCAATTATCTCATGTCATGTTGTCCCCCCCCCCCAGGCCCAATGAAGGGGTCAGAGTTTTGAATGCTCTTGGGCACAGTGTTGTTGCTGCTCAAGTCTCAACACCAAGTTGTAACAGCATTATATAAATCACTACAGGCATTGGACCCAGCCTGCTTGTTGGGCATCTTTCTATTGGCAGGTGTCCCAACAATTGGTCTTCAGATAATTGGCAGAGGATATGGTTGGATCTGTCTTAAGTACATAAAATAGGACACATCTCATTTAATGCAATTCAAAATTCTACATAATTTTTATTTTACCCCACTGAGGTAGTTTCAGATGCATAGGTCTCCCACTGCTACCTGTACAAGATGTGGGAATTTGGAAAGAGCTTTGTTACAATGTTTGAGAGAGTGTGAAGAGTTGTACCCCTTTGGGCCAGAATTAAATCACATTCAGATCCTATGTTGGGTTGACTGATAGATTTTTCACTGGGGGTTATATCATTGGGCAGTATTTGTGGCTGTGGAAGGGGTGTATTGACTTTATTGCAGCTGCTGCTAAAATGTTTTATTATGTCATTGGCTAGATAATAAAGTCCAAACATGGATGGAATGGCATACTCTTGGATGCTCTTAATATACAGAAGTTTATAGCAGATGTAACTCATCAGCATGAATCTTTTTGGAGATGATGGGGATCTTTATATATATTCTCAGTTACCTTGGTCTCCGACAAAGCCCCAGGCCCAGACTGTATAGTGGGAGACGTTCTTTGTCTTTTAAATAGTTTTTTTATTTTAATGGGTTCACCACAATATATCCCAGGCACACTGCCTTAGGGGTAGCTGGTCCATTCCACTGGGGTGTCAAACAGACTAGGCATACTGATGAGTCCTGGTAGGACGAAACACGTGTCTATGTCTTCTGTTAGCACCCTTTGCAAACTGTGTGAGAGGCCTTTTGGCACCATGCAATTCTGCTTAAAGTTGGACCAGTAATACATTCTGTGGTGATTTGCATATGCAGCCCATGATGCTCTGCATTGTGGGGGCATGTGTGATTTTGTATTTTCTTGACATTTATAAGACTTTTGTAGACTGGTGGCTACCTATTTTGGGGGTCTTGTTTAATGCACTTCTCCAGGGCCAGGATATACCCCATAGTTGGCGGGGGAGCATAGTGTATCCCATAAAGAAACAAGCATTTGTCAATGCCAAATGTTTGCTTGCTGGCATTGGCATTGGTTGTGTAGGAGTTACAGAGCTGCATAATAAGAATGGCAGTGAAGTATTGAACTGAAGCCAACCCCACCACCACCCTGCAGAGACTGTCAGGCATTGGGGTGTACCTTTGGGGCGTCAGGCATAACGGCCATGCCATTTCCCCACACCCTACCCTGTAGACACCAACAAGTGTCACGGTGTGCCTTGGGATCTTTAGGCCATATGCTCACCCCATTCCATAAGGAAATACGGTGAGATGGGTGCAGTATAGGAGAATGGGGTGAACTTTGGGGCCGAAGAATTCAAGGCACACCTTGATGCCTGTCACTGGCTGCAGGGTGTGGGTGGAATGGTATGAGCATTATAGGCGACAATCCTAAGTCACACCCCTGGTGCCTGTCAGTCTCTACAGGGTGAGACGTTATGGCCAGAAACCCCAACGCCCCAGGTGTTCATTGGTATTTTTACTCCAGTTTTTCAACATGGGTTTTTGGTGACCCCCACCTCATGAACAGTGGCAATATCAGTTTGTTAGCCAAAAGATGATTTTGCACAGCGACTACGCCATTTGGCACCACAGGTGCGAAAACACATTTCGAGCAGGATGTGAAAAATGACAGGTGTACTGTTCATGAGGAGGTGTAAAAATGGCAATGTTGAAAATCTGGAGTGAAAATATGAAAAAACTGGTGAAGTCACGAGCATGCGTAGAAACTGTAATTAGTTTGGGGACTGTTTACAGCAGATTGTCAACACAGGCATTTTGGGACCTCCGCTCATGAACAGTGTCACTGTGATTTTTGTAATCCGTCCCATACACTGATTTCCCACAGCAACCACGCATTTCTGCACCGGAAGTGCGAAAACACATTTCGGCCAGGGTGTGAAAAATGACAGCTATACTGTTCATGAGGAGGTGTGGAAAAATGCCACTGTAGAAAATCTGGACTGAAAATATTACAAATTTGTGAACTTACGAGGATGCGTGGAAACTGCGCAATGCACGCTCGTAACACAGTCATTTTATGGACTTTTGTCACCGAATTTTTAACATAGCCATTTTAAGACCTCTGCTCATGAACAGTGTCACTGTGATTTTCTTAATCTGTCCCTAACATTGATTTCGCACACCAACCGCACCATTGTGCGCTACATGTGCAAAAACACATTTTGGGTGAGATGTGAAAAATGACAGCTGTACTGCTCATAAGGAGGTGTGGTAAAATGACAATGTTGAAAATCTGGAGTGAAAATGTAAAATATATACGAAGTTACAAACGTGTGTAGGAACTGCGCAACGCACGCTTGTAAAACAGTCATTTTTGGGAATTTATTCACCATATTTTCAACATAGGGTTTTGGGGGCCTACCTCATGAACTGTGACACTGTCATTTCATTACTCGGTCCCGAAAGGTGGTTCCACGAAGTGAATGAGAAATCCACATTTGGGCCGAATAACAAATGACAGTGACTGAGTTCATGAGGGTGGGGTCCCAAGAACCCCATGTTGAAAATTTGGTGAAAAAATTCCTAAAATGGCCTTGAGATATGCAAAGTTGAACCCCCATTTATGTAATTATACAGCTTACCGCTTTTCTTCAGTTTGCGGTCGGCTTTGAAGAGTGCAGATGTGTTCCGGTCCACTGAAGATCATCGCACTGGCCTCCGGAGGTAAGTATGGGGTGAGGGGAGGGGGTGAGAGAGGTGGGCGCGATTGGGGAGGGTGAGACAGTCAACGAGGACCGCTTTTCTTACAGTTTTTTTTCTTTTCAGGAAGATGACGCAGGACTTTTGCCACACTGGGGTGGGCTCCCAGCGTGGCATCTGGAAGGTTGTTTGGGGGGCAGTGGAGCCGATGGGGGATTGAGCACCCCCATCGGCCTTAGTGTGCGGGTGAGGGGAGTGCATGAGCACACTGGGGTGGGCTCCCAGCGTGCTAGTAGGTGTTCAGGGCAGGAAGGGAGGAAGAACTGTCTATGACAGACAGTTCAGATGCAATGTGACGTGCAGGTTATTTGCATACTGCCTACATGTTACCACAGCTGATTGCAGCGGTTTTTCACTTTCAGCTGTATGTGACTGCATCTGAACTGCTGTCATAGACAGCTCCGACATGTATTGGTGCGGTGAGACAGCACCTGCAAAAGGGAGCAGGGCATTGGAAGCTGAGTGGCACACCTACGAAAATTCGTATGGTGGCACTATGTTTTTTGCACATGCGTGCAAACATAAAAAGGAGATCCTGCAAATCCCAAAATGTATAGATCCATTAGTCTCATAGATGTGTCCCAAAAATATTCTGTAAAGTAGTATTACAATATAGCCAGGTCTGGATAAATTAAACGATCGATATACTGAGTGAATATCAAAATGGGTTCCGAATCTGAAGCATTTAATGTGGAAATATGTAACTGTTAAGGGCAGCAAACTGTACTGATGTTTTATATACTTAACTGCTGCCTTTGCCTTGACAGCATTTTTTATTTTTTTTTATTTAGTTTTTGTTCACTGGGTAAGTGCACTAGACAAATCCTGCCTATTTTCAGGCACGACCCGGGGGAGGGGGATACAGATGAATGCCAACTGACCTTGAACCAGATTAAGCTGTTGGTGGTATTTTAAGTGAATGAGAGAAATTTGGCCAGGACACTGGGGAAATTCCCCTACTCTCCACTGGGGGATTTGCTGGCCATCTTGCTATGATGGCCACTTCGCCAGGATGCGTGGAGAGGGAGGATGCTGCTGGGACGGGAGCTCCGGCCTCTGCTCCTGTCCTTTCTACACAGGAGGCCATAGATTTGGTGATGACAGTCGCGGATTTTTCACAAGACTTAACAGTTGATGATGAAATGGAAATAGCGTCCATTTCTACGGACCTACCTGATTTGGGGTTTGCTTCAGCTAGTAGTGATTCCCCTACACTGCCTGGTCTTAGTCGCCGTCAGGCGCTCCTTCTCCGCAAGCAAGAATGGTTTAAAAAAGGGGAAGAACTTGAAGCGGAACTAATTGCCTTGCCGGATGAGTCCCCTGGGGATGGGGGCTCCTTGGACCGGGTAGAGCAAGTACTCTGGTCAGATGCTATCTCGCCTGCTGAGGTTCCTCCTCCTCCTCCTCCTACAGTGCTCATGGAAGTTAGGGTGGCTGGCAGTGATAACGGCGTTCCTGCCGTGTGCCCAAAGCCATCTACAACTACTTCAGTTCATGTTCCTTTGGATTCGTCTACAACAAAAAAAAAAGGCGACTTGGCATGCATAGAAAAGCCCCGGAGGCACCAGCCTGTTCGGCAGCCACTCCGGTAACTTCGGAACAAACTTTTTTTTTTTGGATCGTCAGAAATCTACCAAGTGGGGTGATTTAGCCCCTGAACCTCCTAAGGTTTCTCTTCCACTGCAGGGCACCTCCTGGTTACCTGAAAGAGCCCTAACTGCTGCGGTATGGATCCCTGAGGCTTCGGGTCATTGGACTCCTGACCCTACAGACCCATCTTATCAGCAGCTGTGTTTCTCCACTTCTTCTGTGGCCACCAACGTCGGATCTTCAAAGAGCTCCATCACACCCCGGGGTAATACTTCTGTTTTATTAAATGCTGTTACTGTTCCTAATCCTTCTGGTGTTGTTACCATACCTGAAGTCTCTGTTGCCACTTCCTTGCCTGCTGAGGTTAGGATGGGGCCTAGTTCGGAGGCCTTGGCTGAGCACCAGGAAAAGTCTTCTTTGGCCCCCTTGTTTTGACTGGCTGATTTGTTTCACTCCACTGGGGAACCTGCTCCCAGGAGGAACGCAGTTTGGTTGTTATACAAGGGGGGCTTAGAACATGCTCCTGATAGATTATTTATAGCAAGAAACTTGTTGAAAAAATCTATGAATTTTTTTTCTTCAGAAATATTTGCCTTGATTTTATTAGGGAATGGTAACTATGATATTAGTTTTAAAAATGTGTCTAACCTCGATATGTTTTGGGCCCAATATACCTCCCTTAAAAACGACCCTTTATGGGTTCCTTTTCAAGCAATTCCACTCACCAAACCTTTAATTATTACTGTTTTATTTAAGAATGAAGGTGTAAATGTTGAAGATATTCTTTTTTGGTTAAGACAGCGTTATGAGATTTTGGGGAGGCCTACACCTACTATGGATAGTGAGCAAATTTGGGATGGGGGTTGGCAGGTGAAGGTGAAGCTTTTTCCACTAATTCAGGTCCTGTACATCTACCTAGTGTGTTCTTTCTGGGAAAGGATAGGGGGTCTATTTTTTATATTGGACAGCCTAGAACTTGCTTCAAATGTGGGTCTCGTTTATATCTTAGTTCGGCCTGTGATACTTCTAGATGTAGTCATTGTTTGGAGTACGGGCATTTGACTTCGGCCTGCCTTAATCTCTCTAAATGTAATCTTTGTGAGCAGACTGGCCATGCCTACGGGCGCTGTCCCTCGGCTTTGCACAATCAAGATGATTGCCCTTCTCATGAGGGACTTATTAATCAAGCTCAGCAAGCATTAGCTAAGAAGGTAGCCACTACTGTACCCATACCCCAGACTCTGCTCAGGTTCTAGCCCCTGTAGTTTCACCTATAGTTACCCCCCTTGTAACCACGGTTGTTGCCCCCCCTCCTACACACCCTGAGGTAGACTTAGTTCCTGCTAGTGTCGATACTCATGTTGTTACTTCTGTAGAGGGCACAGAGGAGCACATGCCCCGTCCCCCCGAAGCCCCCTTTAAGATTGTTCAACCTAGAAAAAGAAATAGACATGGTAAAACCATGACGGAAACTAAGTCCCTCCCTAAAACTATGTCTCAAAGGGATCCTGTGAAGGTAGGGAATGTGTTTACCCCCTTAGAGAAGGATACTGGTGGGGACTCTGGGGATGATACGAATACCTCTTCTATTGTTTCCACCATGGACACTGAAAGTAGGCCAGAAGATTCTATTGCCAAAAGGACCAGACGTAGACAAGTAGGTAAACCCCCCTGAGGTTACTTATTACATGGGTCCCTTGTAGTTTCCTTTCTTTTTTCTTCCTGCTATGTCTTCCTTAATGATTTCCGCACTAAATGTTAATGGGATTAAGGGTGAGAAGAAGCGTATTGGTTTTTTTTCCGCTTCTTAACACTTTTAAAATGGATATTATTTGTTTACAAGATATCCGTTTGAAGGCATACCAGGAACTCCAGCATGCTTCTAACTGCTGGCCTTTGGGTCCTTCATTTTGGTCTATTGGAGAGGACCCTTGTGATGGTTTGGGTGTTCTTTTTTCTAGTTCTGCTTTTTCAGTTTCTAGATTGGTTGATATTCACCCTGGGAGGGCTATGTGTTTAGATGTCTCCTTTTGTTCAGAACGCATTCAGATTGTCACAGTTTATGCTCCCCAAACAAAAGCACAGCGGATAGCTCTTTTTAAGGAAGTACAACCTTTTTTACATACCTCCCGGATGGTAATTTGGCTGGGCGACTTTAATTGTGGTTTATCTACAGCTGATAGAGGTCTCCAAACTGACAAATTATTTTGTGATTCGGTTGCTTTAAATAATATTGTTTCTACGGCTCACTTGGTAGATGCTTACAGGGTCCTATATCCTACAGAGGGTTATACTTATTTTAGGGGAGTCCTTCGGGCTAGAATAGATTTTGTTTTTTTATCAGCAGTTTTACATATTGTGCAGGCTTCCGCTATGCCAATAGAATTTTCGGACCATAGTGTTCTTACGGTCTCTGTTTCTTGGGCTGGGGCCCCTAGATGTAAAAAAAATATTTGGAGATTGAATGAGTCATTGTTAGAGGATCCTCTTATTAAACAGTTATGGTTGAAAGACTGGGCTGCCAGGTTTTCAGTTCTTGAATGTTACGATTCCATATTAGAGTGGTGGGATGATACCAAACTGAGTTGAAAACGCTTTTTTCAACGTCAGGCGCATGTTAAGTCTTTTAAGGAATATATGGGATATTTGAAGCTGAGGCATCAACTACAACACCTTATCGCACTTACTGAAACTACCACACATGACTATAGTAATATTATTGCCACTGTAAAGAAGCAAATGGTTGATTTGCAGTACAACCAGGGAAGGTCTTTAGACCAGGAACTAAGGTTCAGAACACATATGTCCAAACAATCTTTGGACCCTTTTAGGGAAAGTAAGAAAAGGGTAGACTCCAGACTTATTTCCTCCTTGACAGATGTGCATGGACACCCTGTGAGTGACCCACACCAGCTCTTGGATGTTGTAGAAACTTATTTGACTACTAGCTTGGCTCCTGACCCTGTTTTGGAAGACACTGTTCTTAACAGGATTTTGACTGATTTACACTTACCTAGTTTGTCTGTAGCACACCAGCATGATCTGGAAGCTGATGTTACTTTAGATGAAGTGACCACTGCTGTACATGAGTTAGCCTCCCAGTCTGCTCCGGGTATGGATGGTCTTAGTGCAGGACTTTATAAGACCTTTTTACAGTCTCTAGGCCCTGTTTTGGTTATCCTTCTGAATTATATCTTGCATTCTGGTAATTATACTCCCTCTATTACTGAGGCCATTTTACTTCTAATATATAAAAAAGGAGACAAAACTGATATTTGAAATTGGTGTCCCCTTAGTCTCCTGAATTCTGATTTTTTTTTTATATACTTCATTTTCATTAACAAAAAAATGTTTCTTTTGTTGTTACAGGTCATCGACATCTGCTGTTAACTGTCATCACAAAGAATCACAAGTTTTGCTTTTACACATGACAGCAAACATTGTTTCAGTATACATTCCAAAGACCAATGAATTCTAAAAACTGATTGTACAATTTAACAATGGCCTAAATTATTGACCTAATCAACTCTGATTAAAAACGTAATATAAAAATTAATAAATAAAAGATTTTTTTTAAAGAAAAAGAAAGAAAAAATAGAGTCAGCTTATTTTCCCCCCTTTTCTGTTTACATGATCCTTTTGGCTTTCTGAGATGTGACCAGTAGAGAATAATTGTTATTTATATTATTACTTCCAGTTTATTATAATTTGTTAGGTGCTAAGATAGGTATCAACTTAAGTAGGGTAAGGGGGAGAGGGAATGGAATACTTCAAATTATTTAGATGTTCTCAGGTCCCATCTAGTCCATCGGTTCTGGTATGCCCCACTTTTATCATTCAAATTATGTGTTAGTTGTTCACTTTTCTGTATATAACTAATAATTTCTAGCCAGTCCTCCAACTGAGGGGGATCTGGTTTTAGCCATTTTTTTTGTTATAGCTTTATAGCCAGCCACCAGGGAGATGGACCATAAATATAGACTATCTTTTCCCCTTGAGATCTTCTCGGGGTATGCCCAACATCAGGTTCTCTGGCTTAAATAAGTGTTGTGTATTAAGCACCTCAGCAACCACTTGAGTCACTGATTGCCAGAAATTCTGGATTTTTGGGCACGTTAGAAAGGTATGGGCATGGGAGGCTTCATTAGTGTGACATAGTCTCCAGCATTGGGAGGAGGTTCCTGGGTTTCATCTGGCAGTAAATAAAGGTACCATAAAATATCTAGTTCGAACCTTCCACACATATTCTTGCCACCGTGGAGACAGAGTTGTGGACCAGGACATACGCCACACTTTGGGCCAATCCATTTGTTGTATAGGTATATTTAAGTCCCTTTCCCATCGAGTCTTCAAGGGTTCTGACCTATGGGCTTGCTGCTCAAGCAGAAACTTATACAATTTTGATACTGCATGGTCATTCTCTATTGTAGTCCATATTTGAATAAATGGGGCCTCATCTACTTAAGTGGGCCTTTTAAGTGTCCATGCCTTAAGTTGGGAATTTATAAAGTCTTTAATCTGTATATAATAAAATAAATCTTTGGGGGTCCATGTGTATTTAATTTGGGCCTCTGTAAAAGTTATAATTGCTTCTTGTAAGTCCATGTACATTATATGTACATATTGTATAGGCCATCCCACCTAAAAAATATTTCATCGTAGGTGTACTTTCCTCCTTTGTTACACTTGAGTATTTCTAAGCCTTTATATTTAACTGACATCATATCTTTACAACCTATCTCAGGTAGTCTCTCAACAGAAACCAGTTCAAGTGTCGCTGACTTAATTAAGAAAAAAGTAGTAATGGAAAAAATAAAATAACAAACCAGAACTTTAGCCAACTGGGCATATAACTTATATACATTGGTATGCTTCCAAGGTAGGAGGTCTTCTATACAAAGAGACCTCTGCACCCACCATGATTTTAGTTTAGATGGGTAGAAGAGAGGAGCATTCCTCCTTAGAAGGAGGATCTCTTCTTGGGTCAGAGCAATGTGTGGCCCAAAGATTTTGGCAGGCGATATTTAAATATTAGCATTGAGCTAGTCTGCCTTTAAGTAATCATTTCTTGTGTTGGGAAATTAGTTTTGTTCTAAATAGCTCTTAAATAGAATATTAGTTTATATATACAGGGTGTGAAAAGCAGATCTATTTTCAGTCTTCCCTCTCATTGAACGATTTAGTTTATTTAATTTTCAGATTCCCTTCCCCTCGCTGTTATTTCCCTCTTTTCTCCTGCACCCCTTCATAGACGCAAAAAGGAACACAATTAATAAGAAATGGTTCAGTAGGTACTTGCACAGAGTTATATCAAAGTGTTCGATACATTTGTCCCAACTGTAGGTAACTATTTAAGACCTAATCTAAATAAATCAGAGAGGGACTTCAAAGCATCTGTTTTTGGAGCAGGTGAATGGGATTTGTTAGTAAATACTATTCTTGTTACAGTGAGTCATTTTCAACAGGAAAGTCACTGATTATGGGGAATCTGAATAGATCGTTAAAATAAGGTGACGTAGCTTGTCTAAGAGCATTTCTTTTTGCTCCCATGGACCCAAGGACCAGAAGGAAAATATATCCAGAGTAGGACAGCAATGAATCCTCGAGGTTCAACCTTCTAACATCAGCAAATCTTTTTCTGAGACACCGGGAAGTTTCTTAAGAAGATCTTGTAGGTATTTAATATTGTCCGAACTAGTGTTGAATGTTGGCAGTAGATTTTTCTTTGTTGGAACTGTGTGCCATTCTTGGTCTTGTTCTCTACGTTTTGGGCTGGGTATTCTTGGGAGCTCTGGGATCTCAAGGCCTCTTTTTAGAGCTGCCTCTCTCGCTGCTTGCGGTGTATTATAAATTTCTGGGCCTTCTTTTCAATATTTATTTATTTATTTGTTTTTGTTAACCAGGTAAGCACACTAGACAACGAGTGCCTATTTTCAGGTGCGACCCGGGAGGTTACAGTACAGAGAAACAATAGTACATATACAGGGTGACATACAGGCCTGCAACTACAAGTAGGCCAGAATGGAGTACAGTACACTGCACATTGAATAGACAAAGAATGATCTCATCCACACACAGGTGAGGCCAGAGAAACAGCATAAGGACAATAGTACATGTACAGAGCAACAAACTAGAATACAACTACAGGCTCAAAAATAAAAGTTCTCATTGAAGCGGTAGGTGGGGAGGGGTCGGTAGCAAGATTAGCAGTGGGCAGTACAGGGCTGGAACCAGGGGGAACCACTAAGGCAGAGGCGAGCACGGCAGCAGGGGTGAACTGACCAATCCAGTGACAGGCCCCAGTAGGCAGGTCTGGAGATGGTGAGGGAACCCCTCAGGAGCCCCAAGGGAGGGAGAAAGAAAGGGAAGGGGATCCAAGACAGCGTGGGGGGGGGAAGAGGGTGCACACCGGAGGGGATGGTGGGGCTGGGAACTGCTAGAGGGCAGGGTTTACTCATAGTCTGGCTGGAAAGGGAGTCTGGATCCTCAAGTTGAGAGAGCGTAGGGCCTTGATTAAAGGGAAATATTCCTGGCGTTGTTTTTGTATATCCGGTGGATAGTCGTGGTCGAAAAAAAGGTGAGAGGTTAGATATTTAACTTCCTTTTGTTGCCATGCTCTTTCTAAAATGACCTCTTTCACTTTGAAACTGTGAAATTTTATTATTATTGAGCGAGGTCTTGATGTTTGATCTTTTGGTTTGGGAATAAACGCTCTATGGGCTCTTTCTATGTTAATTTTATAGCCTTGAGGAAGCAGCAGAACATCCCTAAGTAGGTCACTAATTAATTCCATCATGTCTCCTTCTTCTGCTCCTTCGTGAAGCCCATAAAGTCTTAAGTTATCTCTTCGAGATCTGCTCTCTAAATCAAGACATTTTCGTTCCATTGCGATGGTGTGTACGCATAAAGCAGATACTGTTTTCCCAATGTGTTGAAGGCCATCTTCTGTTTTTGAAATCCATTCTTCTGCCTCGTGTATACAGTTTTCTACTTGGGTTAGTTTAGTATTGAGCTGTTTAAATTCACTTTTGTTTTCAGATCGCATGTCCTTTAGTTCTCTCATAAGAGATTCAAAACGATTTCTAGAAAGCTGATCTCTTTCGTCATTCATATCATAGGTTTGGTTTCTGCTTTGCATCCGAGGAGTAGTTTGGTCTTGAGTCGGAGAGGATTGTCTAGATTCTGTTTTCTCCTTTTCTCCTTTTGCTACATGCGCTCGATTTCTTAGTCCCCTTTCTTTTAGTAATCCTCCTGTTGCCATTTTCCATTGAAAAATTTTTTGAAACTTTTTATTTTTGGAGGATTTTAACAGCAGACTAGCTCGGAGCTCTTCGTTTAGCTTGCAAACGGTGCCGTGCCGGAACTGGAAGTCCTGAATTCTGATTTAAAGATACTTAGTAAAATCCTATTGGCCAGGCTTTCTAGGATTACTCCACAGCTTCTTCATCCAGCACAGACCTGTGCTATTCAGGGAAGAAAACAGCAGGATAACCTTATTTACCTTAGAGAGGTTTTTTCTAGGGGAGACTTTGGACATTTACAGGGGTTTGTTTTTGGTTTAGATCAAGAAAAGGCCTTTGATTGGGTGGCTCATAACTTTTTATTTTTGGTGTTAAAAGCCTTTGGGATCCCGGATAATTTTGTTTTGTGGCTATCGGCAATGTATCGGGGAGCTGTTCTTATCCCTAATGTAAATGGCTGGTTTGGAAAGAAACTGACCACTACTAAAGGGGTACGACAGAGTTTCCCATTGAGCCTTACTCTTTATACATTCACTATCGACATTTTCATTAGATTATTACAATCCAGTACTGCTTTGAGGGTTCTTGATGTGTCTCCCTTCATGCCACAATAGAAGGTGTTGGCTTATGCAGATGATTTGGTGTTAATTTTACCCCCTCACTTTTCTGTTTCAGCCTTACAAGAGTCTATTCACCTTTTTTAAGTATCTCTGGTTCTAGAATTAATTATAGTAAAAGTACTGGGGTTGTTATTGGGTCCACTCCTGTGCCAGATAATGGGATTATAGCGGGGACTGCTGTTTCCAGAGCACCTATTAAACTTTTAGGGGTACTATTTGGTCCTGGTGATATGGCAGGTTATAACTTGGACATGGCCTTGATTAGGGGGACTAAGCTAGTGGGGGATTGGAAAGTACAGCAACTTTCCAAGAAAAAAAGGGTCATGTTGATTAAATCTATCCTTGCCCCTATTTTTTTATATATTAGCTATATCTTTCCACCACCATCCCGTGTTTGGACACAGCTCTTTAGTGTTTTTTTCCAAGCGTTTTGGGGGTCTCGTTTGAACCCTCTTAAAAGGGAATTAACCTATCTCCCGATTGCTGAAGGTGGAGTTTCGATGCTCCACCCTATTGCTTTCTTTTTTAGTCTTTTTTTTATGTATAACTTGGGGAAGGTTTTAAAACCTGGGTTTGTTATTTGGAGACCATTCATGGAGCAATGGTTACATTTATGTAGGCCCAGTTGGCAGGATAAGAAACCTAAGCTATTGTCTAGACTCCCTGAGTTACCTCTATATATGCAGGAATGTATAAAGCAACTCATTAAGTGGGATGTTACCCTACATCATCTGCAGACTTATGATAGGAAGAAATTCTATAGGCACATTCTCTCAACAGAACGTACTACCGAGGTTCTTTTCCCTGATTGTCCACCAGATAGACAGGTGGTTATTTTAAAGTTTCTTATGAATAAACGCATTCCATCTTATTGCCTGGGATTGTTTATGGCTATGTAATTATGGTAGATTAGGGGTTAAGGGAAATAGCAAACACAAACAATTATCGGAAAGGTACTGTCCTCGATCTACTTGTGTTCAAATATTAGAAACCCAATGTCATTTATTTTTAGATTGTTCATATAGAAAAACATTTTGGGTTTTACTGGCTGACTACTGGAATGTGCCTGAGTTTAGGAATATCAACTATCCTACTGTTATGTTTGGTCCCTTCCTGAATATCTTTGTTAAATGTAATAGTGATACCCTTTGTGTTATTTTTTGCATTTTGAGTTTTCATATTTGGCAATCTAGGTGTCTTTGAATCCTGCAACAGAAGCATGTTTTACATGAAGAATTGCTTGCCACTGTTTGTAAAGCTGTGAAAAGACTGATGCAATTTGACTTTGCTAACAGCCCATATGAACAACCTACAAGTTATTGGCTTAACTGCAATACATGGACTGATTGATTGATTTCCTTTTCTTTATGCTTGTTTTTTGTAATGTTTATTTTTGATTTCTGTTTTTTTTTTTCTGTATTGAAGTCCATTTTACAATAAAATCCCCATACTCTTTTCGAGAGGTGCCATGGGATCTTTAACCTCCACCTGAGCTACCACCAGTCCAGGCAGATGGGACCTCGGTTTAACATCTCATCCGAAAGACGGCACCTCAGAAGTGCAGCACCCCTCTCATGCTGCACTACAGTGTCAGTACTGGGATATTAACCCAAGTGCCAGATGTGGGAACTGAACCCACAGCCCTCTGATCTCCTGGCCTCAGAGGCAAGTGTGCTACCTACTGAGCCACTGACACTGTCTAAGTATCAGTGGGACTTTATTATGGGGCAGATTGGAAGAATAAGGGATGGACAATGCTTTGGTGGATGTTATCAGATTACATAATGAGACATGGATCCACTGGTGGGGCACGCAAGTGCAGTGCAGAAGTGTGATGCAATAGGGTTTTTTTGGCTTGTCATTAAAAATTGACTCTGTGAGCACAGGAAGGTTAATTGACTTGCTCAAGTTTTTACAGATTACAAGAGGAGATTGTGGGAAGCAAAGCCAGGCCTGCTGGATATACCAAGGTCATTCACAGGTTATTGTTGTAACCTTTAGGTTACACTGCCAGCCTTAATTAAATCCTGCTGTAAAGAACCGTGTGTGTGTGTGTGTGTGTGTGTGTGTGTATATTTATATAACACTAGTGGTGAATACATTTGGTAAATAACATGATTTATTTTTGGATAAATATTTATCTTCACTTAACATAACTTAGAACACCATTTATATACTTTAGAATATATTATTTCCACTTAGAATCTTAAAATGGAACACAGAGAGCAATGGGCCAGATAGGGAACTTTCAGTGGAAAGAAAGGCAGTTTTAAGCTAAAACAAAGTAAAACACCAATAAAAACACTACAAATGGTGTATATATTAAACACACAATGGATTGCAGTAGAACAACACATTTATCTCCACATATGAGTGGTAAGACTTTTATAACTAACTCGTGGCTTCGCCACTTGTGAGTTTTGGGGATTACCACTCATTGGTGGAGATAAATGTGTTATTCCACTGCAGTCCGTTGTGTATTCCATACAGATATATATTATTTATATATAGTGTGCGTGGCGGAATGCTGTTATGCATGGAATTCCATGCCTGGAAAATGCTTGTTCTGCTGCAGACGTGACATCATTATGCTGTTCTGCTGCAGTACTGATGTCACTACTGCAGCAGAACAATTTGGAATGCTGCCACATACTTAATTTCCCCTAGCCAAATTAAGCTGGAAGTTTTTGATTTTTAAACTTGAACTTGCAGAAACATCTGCAGCACACTGTCAGTAATTTGAGCTTACCACCAACCCTCAAGTGCCCCCCCAACCTCCAGTTCACTGTAACAAAGGGCAGTGTCTGAAATAGGCATTGATGCCCATACACTATATAGAATAGCAGATGGGCAACTTTATGCACAAAAGTGTGTTGTGCCACCTTGAAGAACCAATTCCCACTGACCTCTCAAGCTTCACTCTCAAGGTCACAGGGAATCAGTACCCCTTGGTGGCACAACACACTGGTTGTACATAGTTGCCCATCCACTATCCTATATATACTGTGTGTGTGTGTGTGTGTGTATATATATATATATATATATATATATATATATATGTGTGTGTGTGTTTTTTCTCTTCCTGTGGTGGCACTGTGCAGTCCAATCAACTCCTAGCACCCAACATTGCCACCTTCCAGACAGATTCCTCCACAGCTTACTCCAGCAAGGAGCAGTTGGCAGGGTTCCTGATTGCCCCACTGAGAAGTACATCTGGTAGGCTGAAGGCTGCATGTCATGGACCATAGACCTCTGGTGGTGGTGGGTTGACCTCTGACCCTAGCCTATGGGATGGGGCTTTGACCGCTAGAACCAGGTGGTTCAACTCTGACCCCTGGGTCAGGGGTTGGGGCTTGACCACTGACCTAGGGCCCTACCAAAAATTTTACAAACCCGGCTCCTATGCTAATGCCATGAAAGTTTGGGCGGTCAAATCAACTTGTCGCCCCACCACCACCACCACAGCGTTTGTTAAACATTCAACTTTGGAAAGTAGTCCTTCTACAGCATCTTTACCAATGTTCAGGGGAATATCCAATACAAGCAGGGCATTGTGAAGGTCAATCTCCTGCCCTCTACACCACCCCACAAATGGTGCACAGCCACTTCTGTTGGAGTAGTCATTTATGTTTGACAATAATTCATAGTTTTGGTCACTAGAAGACACAAAATCCCAGCGGTGAGCCTCCAAGATGTAACCCCTAGGTGGTGCTATCCCAAGGGCTACTACCCCTGCCTGCTTGGCTAGTAGCAGGTTAAGGGGCCTGAGTTCTGAAATGGGTGCCTCCACCTGGAGGTCAGGGTTGGTAGTGGTCAAGATAACCTGGGCACAGCCCTCCAGGACACTGTAACCCCCCTCTTTCCCCTCTAGTGGCCTGAACACTGTACAATAATCACTTTCACAATACCCCTGGTACACCACACAAGTACCCACACTGTTTGCACTTACCACCAGGGCTGGTTCCTCTGGCTCGACCCTGGGGACCCCCTGTAAAACAAGGTTATGCACAGCAAATAGCAACAGTACAGTACTTTGAGCACAAACTGGAACCACAGTCAGATTACATGCAGAAAAAGTTAGATCTGATTTATTCAGGGGACTTGAACAAGGGAGGGGCAAAATCAGGTTAATTAGCTTAAAGGTTATATCAATCAAGCAGTTATGCATGCGCTTTGAGTCCCCCCACACAGTCCACCTCTGGGTACCCAGGTGGAGAAGAGATTGGTTAGCCAGGACCATTGCCCAGTGTTGCAGCTGGTTGGCGCCCTGTGATGGAAAACACAACATGCACAGTACACAATATTTGTAATCCGGAGCCAGAGGGCTCAGTTTGTAAAGGAAACGAAACAAGACAATCGGATGACACACTCAGATTAAGCTGTTGTTGCAGGGAGCTACCCTGGTATTTACTCACGATACCCAAGACTGGACACAGGCTGGACAAAAATCGAGACTGCAGGTGGTTGATCTGGAATGCCAGGAGAAGCAGGGCCCACATGGGTCGCAGAGGCATCATTCCTGTTCAAGCGTGGAGCAGGGGGCTGATCCCCAGGCAGGTCTCTCGTCGATGGCTTCTCTTTGCAGTGGGTAGTCTGGCTGGGCCAGTCTGGCAAGGCCCAGACCACATGGAGACAAATTCAGATGCAGTTCATTTTGGGCTGGATACAGCTTCCAGCAAGCAGAACACAGTTCACACACTGGGGAACTAACTCACAACCCACTAGCAGCTCATAGTACATTTACATGTACAGAAATTCTACTGTACCAGGCAAAGCGCTCCCCGGTCAGAATCGCAAAGTCTCTGCACACAACGGGAGCTTAGGGGTAGCTGGAACTCCTGACAGGCCGATCGCATTCAGCAAAATCTTCGGACTTCTTCAGGTTGAGCCTGGCCCACTTCAGTAGCTTACTTTAGTCACACAAACTTGGATTTAGTCCACAATAATTCTCTTCTCTCCCTCTCAGAAGCAGCAGGTAGACATGTAAGCCAAAAACTCAGCCTTTTCACAGTTCTCCCATGCAAATCCACTCAGGATTGCTGCTCAGAATCACTTCAGCTCCTCTCATTTCACTTCCCAGCTCAGAACTAACTGAAAACTGCAAGCAGCCCAGGACTTCCTCAAGATCCAAAAGATGTGGTTGGCTGATTTGGCTGTCAGTCAAAGCAAGAGCTCCCCCTTCAGTTGCAAAAAAGGCGCAAAAAGCTCAAACCACAGTTCCTACAGATTATGACTTCTGACAGCTCCTGTAGTCCGGCTACATTTTAGGTCCCACCAGAACTGATTGGTGCAATTTACAGTCCAGGACCAAGATAGTGGAGACAAACAAAACAGTCCTTGCTACAAAGAAAGCAGGTTAGACAAACTACATTATCATTATCACTGTAAATGATTTTCAGCAAATAGTTACATCTTTCAACAGAGATCCCTCTCAGATTACTTATGCTGCAATCAGGCAGCTCTTAAAGAGATAGTACACAGAGGCCATACAGGCTCTGGTAATCACATTTAAACTGCTTAAACGCAGGATACCAGCCTGGCAGTGAGCATTTAGGCAAGCTCAAGGAAGACTTTTTGGGAACCCCCATTTGTAGGGGGGTTACACAAGTGTCACTGGGGACTCCACGATTGCCAGCCAACTTTAAGAAAGGATGAGAACAGTCTCAAACAGAACAGAACTCGGTGCATAAATCCCTTTTGCCAGAGTACACCCCAAAAGAAAACAGGTAAAAACAGGTACATTCCTCCTGGGAACCCAAAGTCAGATTACTTACAGTTGTCAAAGAAAAAACAGCTTCAGTGTCCTGGATCAAATCAGGGGATTGCTCCTCAGATCCATTTTGCAGTCCTCCTCATCTCACCGGGGATGAGGAAATCAGGAATTCCTGCTAAACATTTCCACCACTTCTACTGGCAAGCAGATGATTCTCAGCACTAGAGTGAGAAAAATGAGCTCTTCACTCACTAATTGCTCACACTGAACTCCACTCAGAACTCAGACTAACTGAAAATTCTAAAGTTCCCCACTCACAGCTAGCTACTGTGGCTTATGCTGCTGTGAGAGTTCTAAATGACATCACCTCTCTCCTCTCAGCTGAGACCAAGTAAACAGAGAGGGAGCTGGTGAAAATCCATTTAACTAGTTATTCACCAGCTGCCTTCCCTACCTAGCACTGACACTGATGGGATTCTAGTAACCCCAGGGGACCGGGGGTTACACATTTATACCACTGCTGCTGCGACCTTGTAATTTTACAAAATAAAAAAGCTTAAAAAAAAAAAAAGGTACCTTACTGACATATCTCCCATTTTTGTGCCATACTTGTCCAAAATAGGAATATCAGTCTGAAATAGTGGTTTATTCCATTCCTATGCTACCAAAGTCCAGAACTGACCAATAAAAGAGCAATCAAAGAATAGATGTTCCATGTTTGTTTAGAAACATAGAAGTTGATGGCAGATAAGGACCACAAGGCCCATCCAGTCTGCCCATTTTTTCTACTTTATGAATATGCCATAGGCCCGTACTCTGTCAATAGCCTATCTATTCATACTCATCTTTATTGCTCCCTTATGCCTGTCCCATACCTGTTTGAAGCTCTGCATTGTATTCATATCCACCACTTCCTGAGGTAGGCCATTCCATGCATCCACCACTCTTTCTGTGAAAAAGAACTTCCTCACATTACCCTTAATCAGCCTCCCTCTAATCTCATGCTGTGTCCTCTTGTCCTGCTATTTTTCTGATATTGAAACATATTAAACTCTTTCACCTTGTTAATGCCCTTAAGATGTTTGAATGTTTCAATCATATCACCTCTCTCCCTCCTTTGCTCTAGGGTATACATATTGAGCTCTGTTAATCTGTCCTCATATGTTTTCTGATGCTGTCCCTGCAACATTTTGGTTGCCCTTCTCTGGACTGCCTCCATTTTGTTAATGTCTTTGTGCAGATGTGGCCTCCAGTACTGCACACAGTACTCCAGATAGGGCCTAACCAGTGTCTTGTAAAGAGAGATTATTACCTCCCTCTTACAACTTGTGATACCCTTATTAATACACCTCAATATCCCTCTAGCCTTACGGTATCTGTGATGATTATGCCCAAGTCTCTTTCTTCCCTTGCGATTGCCAGCAACTCCCCTCCCAACTTATAGGTGGCTTCAGGGTTTCTCTTCCCTATGTGCATGATCTTGCACTTCTTTGCATTAAACCCCATTTGCCACTCTTCCGACCATTTTATCCATATCTCTTCTCATTCTGCCCACCCCATCTGGATCATCTTCTCTGTTGCAGATCTTGGTGTCATCTGCAAACAGACAAACCTTACCCTCCAGTCCATCTACAATGTCACTGATGAAGATATTGAAGAGGACTGGCCCCATGACTGATCCCTGAGGTACCCCACTTGTGACTTGCATCACATCTGACTGTACACCGCTACCACCACTCTCTGTTTTTTGCCTGCCAACCAGTTGACCAGCCTTTGACCCATCCTGAGCTTACCAAGCTTATTAATCAATCTTCTATGTGGAACTGTATCGAAAGCTTTGCTGAAGTCAAGATAGGTGACATCAACTGCACCCCCTTGCTCCAACACTTTGGTTACCCAGTCAAAGAAATCTATGAGATTAGTTTGACAGGACCTTCCTGTTGTAAGCCAATGCTGTCTTGGATCCTGTGCTCCTATGGATTCCAGGTGTTGCACTATTCTTTCCTTAAGGAGTGCCTCCATAATCTTGCCCACTACTGAGGCAAGACTGACTAGTCTATAGTTCCCTGCCTCCTCCCTGCTACCGTTTTTGTGGAGTGGGATCACATGAGCCTTTCTCCAGTCTTCTGGGACCTCTCCTTTGCTCAGAGACTCACTAAACAGTTCCGATAATGGCTCTTCTAGTTCCACCCATAGCTCCTTCAGTACCCTGGGATGTATGCCATCAGGTCCCATTGCCTTGTCCACCCTGAGCTTAGCAAGCTCTTGTAGGACCCTTTCTTTTGTGAAAGGACTAGTGCACACCTCCCTCCCCCCTGTATCCATGGTGCTGAAGTGTGGGCCCTGTCCTACCTTCTCCTCAGTAAATACTGAGAAGTATCTATTTAGGATAGATGCTTTTCTTTGTTCCTCCTCATACTCCCCCTTTATCCCCTTTGATCTTAGAAATACCCCCTCTGGACTTTCTCCTTTCACTAATGTATCTGTAGAAAGTCTTGTGCCCTTCTTTTACTGTTTGTGCTAGTGTTTCCTCAGTTTGGGCCTTTGCCTGCCTTACTGCCTTCCCTGCTTCCCTTAGGGAAGTTTGGTATGACTCTCTATCTTCATCCCGCTACGTTCCCTTATATTTCCTGAAGGCCAGACTTTTGGCTCTGACCTTTTCTGCTACTGTTTTTGAGAACCAAAGTGGTTTCCTTCTTCTTTTGCTCTTGCTTTTCTCTCCAACACAATGGGATGTTGCTTCAAGTATTGTCACACACTATTTTGAAACTGCCACATCAGATAAAGCAATCTCAGCAGTTTTAGCCTAAACATACAATGGACACATCAGACCCATTGCTTATGCATCCCAGATGCTTGCCCCAGTGGAGCTAAAATACAACATTTATGAAAGGAATCTTTTGGCTACATACTGGGCAGTGAGATACTTTATGTACATCACTGGATATGCACCCATTGTACTGCATTCCAATCATTTGCCAACTAACTTTTTGTTGTCAGACAGAGTAAAAGATGACTTTGTGTCCAATGCCAGACTTACACACTGGTCTCTCATTTTACAGGATCATGACATCATTGTCCTTCCTATCAAAACTTCATCCTTGTTGGCCCATGGCCTACAATTTACAGGAGAGACCCATGATTGTTCACTCCAACCCACTGACCTACCTGTCCCAGTGCCCTTTCTGACAGAATCTCAGAAAGTGTTAAAAGACACCACTGTGTGTCATGTTTTGACTGACGACTCAGCCACACATACCAACGAGGGTCAGATAGCAGGGTTTGGAATTATTGTACATCCTAGTGATGACAGAGTGTGTATGGCTAGTAATTGCATCATCATATATATACACGATTCACAGGCTATGTTAAAACACGCCTGGCAAATAAAATGAAAAGCAGGGAGGCGAGGAGTCTCCTAATTACCACAAATATTCGTGAATGGTTTAGAGAGCTGGAACGTCCTTGAGAAAGACACAGCTTGTGTTAAGAAAGGAATAAAAAACAATTTCCTTACGTAAATGATACCATCACTCCATGAAAGGGTTTTCTGCCCGCTTCAAGAAATGTCCTTGAGATAATTACAGAAAGCACTGCAGATACAATGATTTTATTACAGTTTCTAATTGGGTCTGTTTCTCTCCAAACTGAATTTCTTTGGCAGAAGACAAACTTCTGTTGTAATTCTCTGATATTACCTCTGAGAAATACATTGACTTGTTTGTGTACAACACAACCCTAACCAGTTTAAATACTGTACATTCATAAGGTTCGAGCATATTGTAAAATGTGAACCTTAGGCTCCATAAGAAGGACCCTTATTTGAGGACAGTGTGTAGGTTCCTTAATAAAGGAACTGAGGAATAACTTCCAAAAATAGGTCTTATAAGAAAGTGAAAATGACATTCACCTACCCAGTGATGGCCTACTCATTTGGAACATCACTACTGTAACACTCATGAAAAGTTACGGGTAATTCCTGAACACCTGAGAGTAGATTTAATCTACTGTATCAAGTGCATAATACTCCAGTGAGTCAGTAAAAACACTAGACAGACTGAAATCCTCTGTCTTGTGGCCACATATGAATAATGATGTAGAATACTACATTAGTAACTGTTTGATCTGTGCACAAAACAATCCTATACCATCTAGGAAAAATACATTACTTTCCCAGAGGCAAAAGGCCCCTGGAACAATATCCAGATTGACTACATTGGCCCTATGCCAACCACTAAGAACAACTAGTTTGCACTAGAGATCACCAACCTATTTTTCCAAACACTTTAAAGCTATCCCAAAACAGAACAACACCGTCAAAGTGACTGCAAATGTCTTGGTAAACCAGCAATTTACATGGTAGGGTTACCCTTAAAGGTAAATTCTGATTACCGGGATCTGGCTTTATAACCAAAGTAATGCAGAAAATTCTGAATTTGTTATGGGTAAAACAAAAGTTTTATATCCCTTACCACCCACAGTCATCAGGACAGGTGGAATGGGCTAACAGACAGCTCAAAGTTATGTTATATAAACTTGTTCAGAAAATCCAAAAGGACTGGAATTAATTATTGCCTTTACTCCTTATGGCAATAAGAGGGACACCCTCTTCAGGTACATAGTGTATCCCATTTACTTCTGGTCCTGTGTACTGTCACTGCTGATGGAGCACCAGTAGATAAATATGTTAAATACCTCAAACAAGGCATCCAAAAGGTACACTTGTTTGCTTCACAATGTATGGGCAAGGCCCAACAACAGGCCATATTCCATTGTAAACAAACTCAGTCCAGCAGTCTACCAAGTTAGACTGCCTCACTATTACAGTCATTGATAAATGGCTACGTGCCAATCAAATGAACCTGTTTAAAGGAGATGAAATTACTTTTCCATACCCCAATGGGTGGAATAGTACTAAACTGAGAAGGCGGCAGTATAGCGCAGTGGTCTAAGGCTCTGAGCTGCCAATTTGGTGCCATCCAGCAGACCAGACCTGGGTTTGAATCCCACAGCTTCCACTTGCATACTGTGTGACCCTAAGTAAGTCACTTAACCTCCTTGTGCTCCCAGGTTGCTCCTGTAAAAAAGCTTTCAGCTTAGTGTGCTATACCTGGTTAAACAACTAAATAAAAAAAAATAAATATGTTTTTCTTTTTCTCTTTTCTTTTAGGTTCCAGAGAGAGAGAGATGCTTGCTTGTATGCTTATTATTCTTTTTAAAAGTATGGGTCTTCCTACAAACCCAAAATGTACATTTTATTGCAGATAAGGACCAGTGACCTAATCCTAAACAGATTGTTGAGGCAGAATACCTCACAAGCCCACATGATTTAATTGCATCCTGTGGAATTCACACTAAAGTCCTAAAAGACATGTTCATTGTCCAGAAGGGCAGTGAGGCCCTACTGAATGTTATGATCATTGCTTTGGATCAATTCTAGACGTTAGACTTGATCTGGACTCCTTTTTACATTTTATTGATAATCAGGAATTTTGCATCCAAATTCATATGACAATAAAAGCCATTAGACCTTAAGGTTTTTATCCTATGGTGCCCCATAATTTGTGACACTTAATACTGAGTGCCCAAAATACAACCCTGGCCCACCCAGTGGTCTTAACAGCCACTTCTAAACCAGGTACCCTAGTTAATAATGTGCAGCTTATGCACAACCCAGTGATTTTAAATCTCACCCTTTAGAACTTGGAATGATTTGTTTTATGTTTCACAACAAACATTTCCCACATTATTTTTTTTCATAATGATGTGATTGAATACCCTGGCAGCATACCAGGTACTCATTAATGACTCCCTATACAGGGACTGATAGCACCACACACACTTAGGATTTTCACATCCTGACTGTTAGTTGTACATCTTATGACTGTAAACCTACCCAAACGCACTAGGCGTTTTGTTTTTCTTTGTTTTTTTTTAAAACAAAACACAGGTTTAGACTCAGGCCTATTTGGCTCTGACACATCTATTTGAAATAAGGCTGATATAGCTATTATTCAAGTAGGTATATGTTAAAGGTTCATGATAGTATGACATTTAATATCATACCCCCCCCCACACTGCATAGTATACCTGAGTTTGCTCATTAAAAGTGATTTATATTTACACTATTAAGGATATTGTGAAGGGGTTTGACCTGACAAATGTTTATGTTAATGAATTAAAAGCAGATGAGCATCACATAGCTAGGAAAGTCCTTTGCACTGCCCTCAGCTATTATGTTCTTACAACCCTTTGGTTATCTCTTACGGGATCTGGAATTAGGATATATCCTTGATCTCACACATGACAGATGTATGGGTCAGTGACATTGCCACATTTTGCACTTCTATTGCATGTGCTAACAAATGTTTATTGAATTTAGCACTATTCCCTTGTCAACAGCAAGGAACCTTGGATATGTCACCACACACACCAGTATTGCTACATGTTTTGAAATTTATTCCTGCACAATCCAGGAAGCCATGTTTGTGACTCTCACAGTGTCATTGCTGCATTTTCATCCGGCAACATCCATCTCTGATCATCTGGCAACCAACCATTCTATTGGTCATCTTGATGGGAACTTTCATCATGAAAAGCTTGAAACTACCTCCTTTCCTTGTTTACCATGAGGTCTTGGAATCATGACTGACTCTGAACATTGATTGTCGTGCCTGAAAGGAACATCACCTTTTATGTAGATGTGACATCTTCCAACTTGTCTTACCAACTTGTGAATGCAGGCCTAATAACTGAAATTAGGCTTCCACTTGTGAACTTTCAAATAAAATGTATTCAGTCCAGCCAATTAAGATTCTACAATCAAGCTCATTGTTATGCATACTATGATGCTAGTCTGGGGTAGGGGCAATCCCCTAACTCAGGAAAAAGACTCTTCTTCATTTGATCTACAATCAAGAAATCCATTTTCTTCACTGCTTGTTTTCCAAGCCTGGCTGGCACCTCATACAGACTGAGAACTAAATACTGTTACAGACATTTACACTTTGTGCAGCCGTGTGATCATCTTCAACTGAACACTGTTGCTATTCCATTGTAAATCTCAATGTGCAATCTAATACACCCCCTGCTGAGGCCTCTGAAAATACTGCTGCCTCCTGAACATTTTGATCTATCTTTGGAAAATCTAAATGCATCAAATCTGAACTATGAATCTTCATCTAACACTTGAAGAAACCCTGGATTTATCCCTGGAACTGTTCATAGTTTATGGCTTGTGGACATTGACATTCCGTGTCCTGTTCAACTTACCAACTGAAAAATGCCATCCTTCAAGGTGGTATATTCTGCTGATGTGGAACATTGTGTGGTGACCAACTATACATTCTTCTGATATGTACTAAAAGTTATGCAAAGTGAACTTTTCTAACTTCTGTTTTTACTCCCTAAATAGGTAATAGGCTATATGGTAATCACACCTGTTCCCATCCCGGAACCAAATATAATTAAGTCTAGTCCTAACTATCTCGATGCTCTATCTCGATTTTTACTTGTTTTTAATATCCATACAGGCAACTTATGTTTGTCTCTTCAATTTCTTCCCAATAGGAGAGATACACACCTGATACATATCAACATTTACTGATTGTTTTGATATTGGAAAACCCTATTGTGAAGTTTTATTCCAAATGTTTATAGTAATACAAGGTTTACTAACACTTTCCCTTATAATTACATTTTGTTATTTAAGGAAAACCCTGAAACACTACCATGACCAGTTGATATTCCTCTATCAGGCTGGTGCCTTGGGCCTGTAGATGAATGGTGCCTAACCACCGTCTTTTTGTTGTGTTGCCACTTTTACAATTAGGGCAACAAAGAGGGAATTGCTATGCTTGGGTTCTGCCACCTATCATCCCACATACACCTCACACTGTATTCCTGTTCTATTGTATTGTGATACTGCTATTTTGCACTAACCTATAGTTATGAGCACACATCATATAAGCATGGGCATTAGGAATGTGCTTTGCTGCTAAGATATGCTAATATTATCATGCATGATTCATTATACTTCACTATAATACATGTATCTGGATTATGTTTGTCTTTTATAGATATTCCATATATAATCTACCTAATCACTGATAAGATGACTCAGAGGGATCATCAGTGATTACTGTATACTTATATTCTCATATAATTATATGTAGTGTGTATTTTACACTCAGGTAGATATGCCTGTCAGCAGTTCTCTTTGTCTAAGCAAGCTGACAGAGACAGAAGGCCTTTGTTATGTTTTATGTTTTATATTGTACGTAAGCAAGAAATGGCGCATGTAGTTTGAACTGTCAGCATTTCTTTTGTCTAAGCTATAATGCTAATGGAAGCATATTCTGTCTCGTATGATACTCATTAGTAATTCTGTCTCCTAAGTCATTTTATGGAGAATGACTTAGGACAAAAACATATTGTTTCTCGTAACTGTAACTATGTTGTAATCTCTGTTGCTATGCTGTTATCTGTAGTATTTAGCTGTCTGCAACTCACTGTAGCTTCTCTAGAAGGGCAGAGAGCTGGAGCATGGGGAGAGATAGAAAAAGATCTTAGAGGACCTAAGATCTACAATCCTGGAGATTATGTACATTCTTCAGGAGAATGTGAGAAACCCATCTCACTTGTGATTTTCTTTGTCACATGCTTGGCGTAAGTAGTATAATAAACTTTATTAGTACTCCTTGCTTGTTTATGAATGTTTCTTGGCAGACTCTGAGACACAAGAATCTGCATTATTATTATTAATATTATTATTATTATTATTTTTATTGTTTACCCTACACACCAAGAATGTTTAGACAACAGCAGTACCTCAGATTCCAGTTCCAGGGGGAGCACTACTAGTTCCAAGCACTGCCTTTTAGCTTGTCCTATGTGCCACAGGTCTTAAAAAATGCTTGGTGGTGGTAGAAGCAACCCTCAGGAGGGAGGGACTCTACTTCTTCCCTTACCTGGATGACTGGTTACTCCAAGCGCCATCCAGGGAGCAACTACTCCAGACCCTAGCACGTACCAGGCATTTGTTCCATGCCTTGGGGATCATGGTCAGTCTGCCCAAGTTAGTTCCAGCCCCTTGTCAGTGCCTAAAGTACATAGGGGCAGTACTGGACATGGCTCAGGGCTTTGCCTTCTTGTCCCAGGACAGGGCAGACCATCTGATGGCTCAGACCCAGCTGCTCTACCACAGCAGATATGTCAGGGCCAGAACCTTTATGTAGCTCTTGGGCCTGATGGCTGCAGCCATTGTCATGGTATCTCTAGCCAGGCTGCACATGCAAATCCTCCAGTGGACATTGAGGGTCCAGTGGGACCAACGCACTGATGACCTAGAACAGCAAGTTCTGGTCTCCTCCCCAGTCAAAAAGGTGCTGCTATGGTGAATGGAACTCAGCAACCTGTTGAAAGGGGTTCCCTTCCTCATTCCTTCTCCTTAGCAGATTCTCACCACAGACGCTTTGGGGTTGGGTTGGGGGGTTCATCTGGGGCCTCATCAGACTCAAGAGACATGGACCAGGGTGGAGGCAGCACTCCACATCAATGTCCTCAAGATGAGGGCCATTCTGTATGCTCTGCAAGCCTTCCAGTTCCATCTGTCCCCGGGTGGGCTGGTGCAGATGGACAACATCAGTGTAGTCCACTACGTCAACAAGCAAGGGGGACCCATTCATATTCTCTGTGTTGGGAAGTGATGAGGATCTGATACTGGGCATTAGAATATGGTCTAGAACTGTCATCTGTCCATATTCCAGACATCAGAAATGTCCTGGTGGTCAGGCTAAGCCAGTTGCAGTCTGGGCTGCACGAGTGGGAGTTGCTGACGTTGGTTGTAAAAGACCTGTTTGACAGATGGGGCATCCAGGGTTGGACCTTTTTGCATCCCACTCAATATAAAACTGCTACATTTCTACTTGCTCACTCCAGGCCCTGGAGTTTTCTGGCATGATGTGTTGTCCCCCTCTTGAAAAGGGAGGTTCCTCTATGCCTTTCCTCCTATCCCTCCAATCCAGAGGGTGTTGATCACATTCCAGATAGAAGGGGCCACTCTGATCCTCATTGCTCCCTTCTGGCCTCGGCAGATCTGGTTCCCCTTACTGAAGCAGCTGGTGATTGAACCTCCAGTGCCCCTGTGCAAAGACTTGCTCTCACTGAAGCAGGGCACTCTGGTCCATCCAGATCTCAAGTCTCTACACCTCCATACCTGGCTCCTGAAGACATAGCCATGGCTAGATTTGGGGTGTCCCCAAATGTTGCTGATGTCCTGGTCGCTGCTAGGACGCTCTCCACCAGGGCCACTTATTCCATGAAGTGGAAGCACTTTGCTCTGTGGATGGCTTCTCATAACTTGGACCCTTTCACCTGTCCAGTGAATCAGATTCTTTGTGGAGTACTTGCTGTCCCCTCTGACTCTGGCCTGCAATCCTCCTCCATTAAAGCACACCTGTCTGCCATTTCAGCATTCCATGTGCCTGTTGAAGGCCATGTGGTGGTGCAACTGGAGGTGTTCCGTACGTTTCTGAGAAGCATTCTCCATCTGAAGCTTCCCATCCACAATCCAGTCCCACCTTGGGACTTGGATTTTGTGTTAGAGAAACTTATTTGGCTCCTGTTGAGCTGGCCATGACATGCGAGCTAAAATTTCTGTCATGGAAGGTGTTATTATTAGCTACTATTACTTCTGCTCGAAGGATCTGTAAGCTTCAGGCTCTTATGTGTGAGCCTCCTTATTTGGTTTTCCATAAAGACAGGGTGTTTTTGCATAACAACCCTAAGTTCTTGCCAAAGGTGGTGTCTGAGTTTTACCTGAACTAAACCACCTACCTACTTGTTTATTTTCCAGAGCATGCCAATCCAGGGGAAGCATTGCTCCATACTTTAGATGTACAAAGAATACTTTGATATTATGTTCATCGTATGAGGGACTGCAGGAAGTCTTCACAGTTATTTGTTTCTTTCATCCAGGGGAATGATAGCATACCAGTTTCTAAACAGTGCCTGTCCAAATGGTTGGCCAACTGTATTATTTTCTGTTACATGAAGAATGGTAAGAAACTTCCTGTGGTTGTGCGTGGCCACTTCTGTTGCCTGTTTCAGGAATGTGTCAGCCCCTGAAATCAGTGCAGCTGCCACTTGGAGTACTGTCCACACTTTCACTAAACACTGCAGTCTGGACATTGCCTCTAGGAGAAAGGCAGGCTTTAGCCTGGCTGTGCTTCAAGACCTCCTGTCTTAGACCTATAACCTCCAGCCACCCAGACCATCTCTCTGTCAGTACTACTTAGGACTGGTTCCGTAGGTGTGGCCTGATGCAAGAGATATCCTTGAAGAAGATAGTACATTATGTAAGAACTTACCGTAACGCTAGATCTTTGAGAGAATCTCTTGCATCAGGCCATGCCATCCCACCCTCCATCCCCCTTGGCTTTAAGGCTTCTCTGTCTCTCTTTCTCCAGGATGGTTCACCTTCTGTTTCACCTTCTTTCATGACAGGAACTTCTGGCTCTCCATTTGGCTCCCCAGCAGAAGAACCTCTGTATATGGTCTCTGGCAGGAGAACTGAGGAGGGTGCAGGGCTGCCCACATTTATATGGGAAAGATGTCGCCAGTGTATGACATCCTAATGGGCAGCCCCTTCTAGACTGCTACCTGTAGATAGAAAAGTTTCCATGTGGTCCTGGTGCCTGGTGGCTTTAGTTCCATAGGGGTGGCCTGATGCAGGAGATTCTCTCGAAGATCTACTGTTATGGTAAGTTCTTATGCAACTGTACTTTTCCATGTTGAAATAGTTCAATTAATCTGTTGTTTCTTTTTCTTTTTGTAATAGATGCTATTTTTTATGTTTTCTGTATTTTTCCATTAAAATGGGATTCTTAGGACTGCAAAATAATGAGCACCCTTGTAGGAAATAAACTCGAATCAGTTAAAAAATGTATAAAATTATGAGCGATAATGATGGCCTGATGACCTACATGGTAGACGTAATTTTTTTAACATCTCCGATTAAATATTCCTGTATAGCTCTAAATTGTATGCCAATGGATAAATGTTATGGATTAGTTAAACTGGTAATTCCCCCTAGGATGTACTGTAGGAGAGGGCGCCTACCACATCCTTGATCAGAGAATATTTCTGAAAATGTATTTGTAATGAAATCCATCTGTGCAATTGTCTGTAAGATTTATTGCAAAATGCTAAAATAAAATAAAAAAAAATGACCTCACCTGTGTGCAGTTCTGGACCCCGCATCTACAGAAGGACAATAGACCTCCTGGAAGCTGTTCGGAGGGGAGCCACAGAAATGATTCTAGGGCAGCAGGGACAGGTATATGAGGAAAGGCTGAAGAGTCTCAATAAGTATGCACTGGAGGCCAGGAGGGAGAGAGGGGACATGACAGAAACTTTTAAGTACCTAACAGGAATTGAGGTGGAGTGCTGTGCGAAATTTTCAAATTCTGGTGGAACAAAAATTTTGAGGAATTTTGAAATTCCGCGGAAATTCACCAGAAACCTAATGGTGGAATTCCATGGCAGAAAATAGTTGTGGAATGATTTTCTGCAGAAAAATGCTGGGATCTCAATATTTGGAAAAATGCTGTTCAGAAGAACCTGTGAAATTCCAGCAGAAATTCCGCTGGTGGAATGGTCATTCTGCACTGATTTCACTGGTGGAATTCCGCATTCTGCACAGCACTATACAGCACTACCCTGTTCAGAAGAAGCGAGGGCAAAGTAACAAGAGGTCATGAACAGAAATTGGTGAAGGGAAGCTTTAAGAGGGCTGTAAGAAAGTTATTTAAATAAAGGATTGTGTAGAAGTGGAATACGTTGCCAGAAGAAATACCAATAGGCACAGGGGAATAGTCCATACCAGAGGAGGGAAGCAGGGAGAGTAGGGTAAGTAGCTGAGGGAAGGGGATACATGAACTGGGCATGGGGGAATGCTGAAACAAGTCAGGGCTATCGGTAAACTGTCTCCAGTACAGCATTAGGTTGGGTATGGATGCAGGTAGGTGCTGGGGAGACTTGATAGGCCATTGGGCATTTTTCTGCCATCAGCATCTACGTCAAGAGCAGAATCTGTTGAGTTGTATCGTTGTGTCCCTCCTCCCCATCGCCCTACTTTGCACTCATCCCCACCTCTATCTTTGCCCTGAATTGACCCCCGGCAGGGATCTCAGCTAGGGTTACCACCTTTTAAGGAGCCCAAAGTGGAACATTTCTTACTGAGACATGGTTTTTCGCAGGACAATATGTAACCTCGACCAATGCAACAGACTTGTTTTCTCTAAATAATCAGAATTAAGACTAAGTGTTGTAATTTTTTTAGTTGTTTCTAGTGTTTCTTAACATTTTAAGGTATTTTAGTAAAGGTATTATAGTTTTCTAGCAAGATACAGAGAAAAGTCAGAAAATACTTTTCTACTATAATGCCAGGACATATTGTATTTTTCATGTTTTTTTGCAGGACACAGCTTCCCAAATCAGGACTGTCCTGCGAAAATCAGGACAGGTGGTTACCCTAATCTCAGCATCCTGAAGGGGTTGGAACTTGGTATGTCTCTCACCTCCCTTCCTCCCCACCTCCCCCATCTTTTACCTCCTCCGTCCCCCAAATTACTCAGCCCTATTTTGGCTAGCCTTAAATCTATATTGCACTTGTAGACTATTTGCACTTCTGGCATACCTTGGCTAACTTGTACTGTCTGTGTTACTCCTTACTAGCTTGACTTAGATCAAAACTACTAGAATTCCATTCAGTCATTTTCTAACTACACAGTTATGAGCCACTTAGTGTTTACATTCAAATATTAATTTTGTGTTACTGTATCTATCTCAGTTGATTATCATCCAGCTCCCTAGTTCAAAACTGTTTCATTGCTTACTGTACAGTCTACCCGCTTTTTATTTGAATGTATCCAAATGTAAATCTTGTGTTATTGTGCCAAATCTCTGTATTCAATCCTCATGTTCCCCTACCCTCAGGTCGCACCGGAAGATGAGCAACTTGTTCAGTGTGCCTTCCTGGTGAAACATTTCAATAAATAAATTGATTAAATAACTAAGCGTAACCCCCACCCAGGTATGCCGTTTCTATTATGACAGCTCTACCTGGTGGGCTGGGTTCGGGGAGGAATATGTCACTCGGCACATTGGCTAGGTTTGGCTACTCTGCAACAGGGGCATCCAAGTAACTCCGGACAAAGGAAGCAATAACTGTAATGTCCAATACCAGAAGTGGGATTCTAAAGTGTGGCTTTTATTCACATCCAACAAAATAACCAAAGCATAGATGGACCCCCACTGGGCTACACTCCTGGTAATGCAGATTTAAGGAGACCAGAACACATCCTCATCACTTTAGCCCTCAAGCTCTGAAACACACTGGGCACACAGCCTGAACTTGTATGCTGTTTTGGGTTTTCTCTGGCTCTGCTCCCTTGCCAGCCACTTGGACACTTTCCATATAGCATGGAAACATTTACTGGTGGCTCCCTAAACCACCTATGAGCACTTCTGCTCCAGAAGGGAATCTTCCTCATCAATCCCACATCTGGGTACTTTCCTCAGGCACTGGCCAAGTACCTGAGAGAAAGCAACAGGTGTCCCAGAGCAAATCCGTAGAGGTGAATTTGGTTACTACTGATGGGGGGGTCTCCCACCTCTCGCTCCCATAATTCATACCCGGCCATTTCTCTGTGTTGTAACACCTCATCCTTTAAAACACTTTGCTGTGTAGATTCTTTTTAGATGTATTAACATTCAATCTACTGTGTTTACATCCCATTGTGCTGAACTTGAACATACTTAATAAGAGGCTGTGTCCATTACTCTAGACCCCCCACAGAGTTAAGCAGTCCAGTCCCCACATCTTCCAAATTGTACTTGGCTGTCTTTTCCCGACCCCACAGTAACAGTCCCTTTAGTTTCATCTTGATTCAGGTGAAAACACATGGCCCTTTAGCAGACCAAACTCACCCCTTGGTTGCAGGTGCTCCACAGGCGTTTTCTCCTAAAATAACTCTCGTCCAGAGCTTCTGGTGCCTCAGCACAAACTTAAATCAGACAGCTTCTTTTCCCTAGCTGGATCAGGGGGGTTGTCCCTGGAAGCAGGCTGATTCCTTCCCCCCATCCCTGCAGGGATGGGGCCCTGAACCACTGAAAGCAGTCTCTACCACTTCAATGTGCTCCTATTGTGTTTCTCTTCAGGTGAGAACACACACCTATAAAACAAAAAATAGCTCTTTGACAGAGCTTAGAGCTCTGAGGGCCTGCTTACAGCAGAGCACCTCTACTACTGACTGCAACAGAACTGACTTCAAATTCCCCAACATTCTACTCTAACCTCCAACTGCAACAGTCCAGTGTGGCTTATGCAGCTGTGACAGTTCTAAAATGATGTCATCCCTCAGTCTCAGCTGAGACTGAGAACAGAGTGAGACAGTGTGAAATCCATTTAACTGGAGTTTCACAAGCTGCCTTCCCTGCCTACCACTAGGTCTTACTGGGATTCTAGTAACCCTGGGTAACGGGGTTACATAAGCATAAACCCACATTGAGGAAACACATTATTTCTGCTCAGAAATCAGACAGTAAAACTAGGGGCTATCAAAGAAACCAGAATTCTGACTGCATTTTTGGGACCTTGCAGAATGAGATGCCTCTTTGCTCCTTTTCCAGCATCCAACTCATGCCCATTCATTAAAAGACACTAACAGGAGTTTATGATTTCCAATGGAAACCTAACACTCCAAGATGTAAGCAATAAGACATGACAGGGTGTGCTTAGAACATATTTTACGCACACCTAGGGGTGTTGTAAGGTACAAAGCTGCAGGCCGAGTGCATTCAGCCCCTCAGTGTGCGTAAAATATGTTATACGCACAGCCCTGGAGTGTCTTATTGCACTTATGAAATGGTCCACTTATATTGTATAATGAAAAAATGCACATACAAATGTTTTAAAATTGCTTAAAACCATTTATTTAACTAGATAACCTTACGCCTAAGGAAAAACAGTCCCTTTAAAGGGAAAGGGGTGTAAAACAATTAACTTTGTTGTCAACTTTGTTGTATGAGTTTGAAACTAACAGAAATACATTATAACAAGTGCTGAACTGTTATTGGGGGCTGAAAAACAAAAAAATCACTTCCCAGTGTAGAAGTGGACAGTACCATTGGAAGTCACTGGTGCATTGAATGTGAATGGAGCATGAGAGAATGGACTTTGATAGACTGGTGATTGTTGGACTGTGGCATGCTCAGCCGAGCTGCACAGTGGACTTATTGATTGAGGTTGTGAAGAATTAATGGGTTTCATGCTGGGTTTTTGCTGCCCAAGTATGCCACTCCATTTCTTTTTATCATCAGATGTTGCAGCCCAGTATGATCTCAGGCTGCTCTCATTGCGATGTCCTGTTACCACCATAATTTCTCTGTTTTGTAGTCCAGCTTGAGAGAGCGGCTGGACTGCAGTACCTCGAACAGTGCGATTATTGTATGTTACACTTAATCCTGCCTCTTTATTGATACGTGACATCATCGCTGACGGGAAGTTAACTCCCGTGGGTTCGTTGGTAAACCACATTTCTGAGCAGTCCAGGAAGTGTTGGGGTGACTTCCTGGGATGACAGTAAAAAGAAGGTGCATCTTTTGGGAGTTTGGCAAGGTACTTTTTACAACTTGCCACTGGGCAGAGCTTGGAGCCTGGTTCTGCATACGGTGACATTCTCTGTTCATTTCAAGTGGGTCACCATAGTTTTTTGTATGCTCATTGAAGGAAAGGGAGACATACTCTCTCCCATTTTCATCTTGAAGTATTTTGAAACTTTCAGGCTTTAGCTGCCTGAGGTCCTCTCTGCTGTGTCTGGCCATGTGCAGCTGAAGATTCAGCCACACTTTTCTGATTAAGCCAGGTGCTGTGTCAGGGGAGAGGGCTGGTGAATGACACAGGCTTTGCAGATCTTGTGGAGTTATGGCACGGTGGTGTTTTGCTGTGTCTTTCTGACATTTTCTGTATTTTTTCATGACCAACAGAAAGACATTGTTACTTGAAATGAAGACATGATCCTTTATAATGTTTAGTTTTCTGCCAAGTGCAACTGAACTGAGGTGCTGGTTTAGAGATGCTCGTAAGCTGCTGAAACTGCTCAGTGAATATTGCTGCCCATCACAATTTCTCACTTCTGCATAGAAGCAGCAGAAAGTTTCATTCAGGAGGTCTGGGCTAGCTGTTTTGAAATCAGTTAGCACATTTTTAGATGCTGTCCAGTCTTTAAAGACACATATGCCCCAAGCTGTAGTGCGTTTGGTATTTGGCTCGTTTCTGGTGTCCTCCAGCTCATCTAGAGTATTAGGTGACAGGGATGCGTGTCTGACAGGAATAGCAGTTGTTGAACTGGCAGATGCGGCTGTTTCAAGTATAGTTTTTATGTTGCTGCAATTGTTATTTGTAGTTTGTGCTTCACTGGCACATTTTCACTTGTGTGGCTGACATACACAATCTCGTGTGGTAGTAGTGGCATTTGGCAGGAAAAGTTGGGCTGCAGCAGCTGCATTTACATCATAAAGCATTGCTGTGATGTTGCTGCCATTTTTGGGTTGCTCGATGGTCTGTGGCTGTGAGAGAGGAATAGCTGCCACAGCCGTGGCATTTGCAGTAGGTACTGGAGTCCCAAGTATAACATCGGGAGCTCTGTTATAGTTATTTGACAGTGCGGCAGTTATTTGAACCAGCCTTTCATTGTCCAGTTCATCGATTGTCTCTGTTTGTGTTGCAGGAATGCTTGCAGCACCCGCGGAATTTGGAACTACATTAGAGCTGTAGCAGTTAGATCGGGACCTGTATTACCTGTTATTTCAATCGGGTCTGCAGTAGTGGTATTTGTAACAATGGCACATAGGTCGGCTAGCATGAGGTCTACATTAAAATTATTGCTGGGATTGGCAGAGTCGGCAAGCATGCGGAGGTCTGAGGGAGCGGTAGTAAAGTAATTGCTTTTTGCTTTACTCACTATGCTGTTTTCACCTTCAAGGATTGGATTCAGATGCCCCTTGTCGCTAGAACCACCGAAGATATGTTGCAGGTCATCTTCCATAAAACTGATGTCAAAACTTATATTGTTGAGTTCCGACATAGCAAGTGATGTGTGTTTAAATTTAGTGGGGGGAAAAACAATGGCTGCCAATCGCTTTCTGAAACTTGTATTACAGATCAGGAGGGCAATAATGGGGTCAGTTTGCTGGTTGGACTTTTTTTGGGCAGTGCGTGGAACATGTTTACACTGGGCTATCAGCCCATGAAATGGCTTAATTTCCTCTTGCCATTTCGTAAGTTGCCACAAACATCTCACATCTATGTATTATGGGCCAGAGTTGTTTTTTTCCCCTCTAACTTTTCTTTACTTACATTTTGATTATGCCCTTTCATTCCTCTGGCTCAGCTATACTTCTGGTCTTCCCAAGGTACCTGGTCCCCTGTCACCCATTTGCAGCTGCCACCCCATGTAGCCTTAGATTAACCTCCCCCTCCAGCAGGGAGGAGGAGGACAATGCTGCATTAGGTGGTGTGGTGTGGTGGGGTTCTATGTGATAAGAGTAAAAGGAAAAACAGCCAGTACAAATACAGCAATTGCACACTGCAGCAATCAGCAAAAATCACAAAAACACCGCTGAGGTGGGCTTTGCCCCCCATACCCCCTGCTGTGGGGTTCTTTGCCCCTACACCCCCTTAAAATAAATTATCAACTACAGGTCGGACACAACTCAGGAAATGAGGGAAGACTGGGGGATATTAACAGGGAAAGCAGCTCGGGAAGGGAGAGCAAGCCAGGAGAGGGGCAACATCATATTGAAGTCGGGGGATGAAAAGCTGGGGAGGGGGACACCATAGCACAACACTCCAAAACTAAAAAAAAAAACAGAAATGCCAAGTCTTGAACCCAGAACAAGCAACCTGATGTGCACACAGTCAATGGCTCTAACTGCTAAGCTACAGCAGCAGCTTGATGGTTCACCCACGGCAGTCTATTTAAGTACTGAGCAAACAACAGCCAGAGAACCACCCTGTACTACCTTGCTGACAAAACCTCTCGCCACAAAACACTCACTCTTTTTGACTCGCTGTTATTGAGTCACCCATATTGCTTCGCTGTTTTCACAGGATATCATGTGGTGGGAGTGTGCCCAGATCTACCAGGGTCCCTCGTCCACTGAGCAGGGGCCTTTTTCCTTGTTCTGCATGCCCCTGGGACATCTGTGTGCATGGGGTTCTCCGAGGAGGTGCACATGGTGCATCAGCTGCGAGCCCAGAGGACCCCCCCCCAATTTGTTTTCCCCGCTGCGCTTCCATCTCTGGTCACCCAGATGGCGGCACTGCAGCAGACTGTGGGTACTATTACTATGAAATGTGCAACACTTCACCTCGGCTAGTAAATTATCACTAAACTAGAGTCAAACTGCGAGAAGAGTATATCACGAGACCTTCCCAGGGCATTTGTCCACATTAACAAATATGTAACTTCAGTAGATTTGGTGACTTGAAATCTTATAAGCATGGAAACTTAACAAAATTCATCTGTACCTTTAAATCAAACACATAAATGTATTGAAAGAAAAAGCAATATGAGTCATAGATCGAGAGATAATAAAAACAGGCAAACATTATGCTTGGATCAGTCTATGAAATTCCTGATGTGGCCAGTTGGAGCTTGTTTCTGGGATATTCCTCCTCATTTGCAGCTTGGCTGATCCTGTGTGATGAGTCGGCAGTTCTTCTCACAAAGTCAGTTGTCAGCACATTTCATCTTCTTGGAGGACATGCAAATGCTCCCAGTTGCCAGTGGCTTAGCTAACCTTATTCCTGGCCCTTTTCAACAATCCACATAACTTGTTTGGCTGTGGGTTTGTCTCACTGTCTGATAAAGTTAGTCTTTTAACACTGTCCTTTCTTTCAAGGCAAGGTGCACCCTTGTGGGAGTGGGCACCTGACAGTCTCTGGATTCAAATGGCTTGTAGATTTCTTGATGCTCTTCCCATGATGTGCAGACAGTTGAGCTGGAAAATATTCATAGACAGTTCTCTCTTCAAACCTTTAATAATACCAGGGGACAAAAATGAAAAAAGACGGTTTGCGTTTTCTGCATAGAAGTTTTAACTGCCTAGGGTTAGGTCTCCTTTTCATACAGTGAGAAAGCTGCATGTCTAAGGCTGACAGTTCAGTACCCAAGAAAGTCTGCTAATTCCCTGCTGTGGTCATCCTATATAGTTTATCAATTAGCAATTAGTTTGTTATTCAGGCCATTAGTGATTGGTCCTGTGCATGCATATAATCATATTTGGACATACATTTTATCCTCTATCTGTTTTCTTAGAATTGATGAAAAAAGTACTTCTGCATCCTTCAGCCCTAGTTATTAAAAACAAAATGTCTAGCTAGTAGCCTAATTTTACACTAAACTTATCACAGCTTTAGGGCCAAATATGAAAACGTGTTCTGCTTGCCTTTTCTGCAGCATTTATTATTTATTTTACTTATATTTTATGCATTTTAAAATGACAAAACAGAGTTTCACTTCATTCAGGAAACATAGTGAATACATATAGAAACAACGCTCCACTCTTATGTAGGATAGCTGTATCTCCTGTATAGTCTCCAAGTGGAGGGATAATCTAACACACAAAAATTAATCCAGATATGAACCAAATATGCTGAGTAACTCACCCAAGAGCACATGGCCTATAATTAATATATTCGAAAGTCCAGGTTATAGTCCAATAACACTGGCCCTATAAAGAGTATGGTGCCATGCATATACCTAACAGCATAATAGCAGCTTAAATAATTCTAGTAATGGGTGCCTGAAAATGAACTTAACTTCAGTTTAAACTTTACAGACCCTAGTAAGAAAAATGAACCTTGGGCACAGTCTAACCTTCAGTAAATTCCTACAATTTAGTATAAGTTTTATATAGCGCTCCACAATTGGTGAGTGCATAACTGGTGCAAGACATTACAGCAAGCAGCCAAGACTTGCATAGTCCTGAGATGTAGTAACCATAATAGGAAATGTTCCAAACATTTATATTACATGCAAGGTCCGCCATCAGTGTAAAATAAACATTAACAATAAAACATCACTCACCTCTGTTTGGCACCATTGATAAATATCCTCAAAGTAGAAGGCAGTCTTAAAAATAAATGGATGTAGATGCGCCTTTTTGGCCCTTAGACATAATTAGACAAATCAGCCCAGACAGTGTGGTAGAATACTACTACAGAAAAGTGTGAGAAAAAGTACATTTAACTCAGAAATTTTCAGCCCTCTGGTGACTCAGGTTCATGCCATAAGCCCGGGTGTAAGGAGTGGAGACTGTCAGGGAAGGATGTCAAGCATCCATTGGATGCTTCCCTCCCAGGGGGATGGGTAGGGTCTTGGCACCTGAGGTGGATTGGATGACATGCAAGAAGCTTGAAGCTTCAACATACCCCCGCCCCAGGTTGTCATCCCCATGTTGGCCCAATTAGGGTGGAGTGGGAGAGCCAGAACATGGAAAATGCCTCTCAACTGGCCGGATTATAGCCGCCAGTCCCCCCAGTACCACGGCAGCCCAGGATAGCCCCAAGCTGACCCCCACTTGTCCCAGGATACTCAAGTTGTGCCTAAGGGCACTTCTCCCCCAGAAGGGGGAGACCCAACCAATGAAGGGATGTGACGGGTTACCTGGGTAACCGACAAGCTGGGGCAACAGATGGTGGCTGGGGGGTAATGATGGTGGCCACAGGGTCCTAGGTAGCCTGAAGGAGTGGCTGGTTGGGAGAAAGGGAGGTGCAACAAAAAAAAAATGTTCATCCCTCATCTGGGCCAGCTTCTATTTCTTCCTCAGTCTCTTCCTGCCTTTGTCACAACTACTGGAGCTTTTCAGAACATTTACCAGCATCAGATTTGTCCACAAGCACCTACATCTTGTCCTTGTGCACCACACGGAATTTTGCTGGGAAGAGAACTGTGGGAGAGACATTCAGTTCTCTAAATCCTGCAGGCTAGTACTAGGAGCACATAGACTTACCTACACCTGTGACCTCTACACACAAACCAGCTGGCTTACCATCCAAGGCAGGGTACATTACCAAGTCTGTCTCCTAGGACAAAAAACTGCCTTGGCTTAACCCCACCCGCTATCCAGAATCTCCTAAACTCATTGTCTAGACCACACCAGACAAGAGGTATGTCCAGACAACCTCTGCGAGTTGCTTTCTTCCGAACATCACAGGCACAGCAGTCCTTTGCCTACCGTGCTCCTCAATGGCTTAATGATCTCCCCCCCGACATAACTGATGAGCCTAAACTAGGGCCATTTAAGAGAAAACTCTCCCAACACCTGACCTCTCTAGACAGTTGTGACTGCCAACCCTAATGTTAGCCTCCCTGCTGCCTCACTCCTCTCCCTCCCTTTCCTTCTTATTCATCTTAATGCTCATATTTCCTGCCCCTACCTCCCCTTGCCTATCCAGTCCCCCCTTTACATCTCCCCTATCTCACCCTCTCCCCTCTCATCCCCCCACCACTCCAGACAAAGCTAATCATCTGCCTGCCTCCTTGTTATTGTCTATTATGCATTTACCCGAATGTTTAATTCATATTCTATAACTGTGCATTTTATTGTTCCAATGTTCTCTTGTTCTGTAACGCTGCACTTATATTGTACATAGGTTCCCTTGCTACTTGTATGTGTGTTATTGTTTTTTGCATGTGTGACATGAAACCTTAGTTAATGAACTTCCAGCTCAAAGGTAATATTCTAAGATACTAATAAAATAAAAAAATAAATAAAATAAATAAGGCTCTCCCTTACACCATGACATTTTTTCTTCCTTTGTCAAGTGGCTTAACAGATGTCAGGGAAGGGCAGGACTGGATTGCCATCATGTAACAGAGGGTAATAGCACTTTGTGAGTTTTAAAAACCTGTCTTGAGTAGCTACAAAGTCCATGATAATTAATACTGCACATAGTACAATGCCATCTTGTTGACCCCAGGACTTGTATCTCTGTTTGACCTTTTAGTTGTTCCACCAACCAGTCTTTCAGAAAAAGGATGAGATGGTCACTCTCTGCTCCCTCTTGGAGGTCAATAAATCAAACAGTTACTGAATGGATTTGGTTCTCTAATGTTTCTAATCTGTTTTGTATGGCCTTGGAATCTTTGGCATACTGTGCTGAAGCAATGCTATATCTCTTGGTCTGTTGATGGGTATCTTCAGCCTCAAGTTTAATTCCCTCCACTGTTGTTTCAACAAACAGTATCCTTCAGGTAAGGGTATTAAACTTATTCATGGTGGAGCAATACCAGGAGTTGTTTTAATTCTGAGCATAAGGACTGAAGCATTTCCTCTGCCCACACCTCTGCTGCTCTGTCATGTGGCATCAGTCTGGTGCTGGGCCTAGAGGTTCTCAATTTTAGCTGTTCCTTTTTGCTTTCACCAATATTTTGTGCAGATTTAGGCTTCCACATGTTGTTCAAGGAGGCTTCTACTTCTGATGGGTAGGTTTGGAGTCAAACAGAAGTGGTTCTGAAGGACTGAAGGAGGGCAAATGTAGTCCCACTTCACAAAAATGGTAGCAGGGAAGAGGCTGACTATTATACGCCAGTCAGTCTGACTTTGGTGGTGGGAAAGTTAATGGGGTCACTCCTGAAGGAAGGGATTGTGGAATATCTTGAATCCAGTGGGTTGCAAAACCCGAGGCAGCATGGATTCATGGGGGTTGGGGGGTCATGTAAAATGAATCTAATAGGTTTCTTTGACTGAGTGACCAAGGAATTAGATCAGGGTGGAGCAATGGATGTGGCTTACCCAGATTTCAGTAAGGCTTTTGATACTGTTCCACACAGGAGGCTAGTAAGCAAGCTGGGTAGCTTATGAGTGGGTCCAAAGGTAGTAAACTGGGTCAGAAATAGGTTAGGGGATTGTCAGCAGAGGGTGGTGATAAATAGAATTCACTCAAAGGGAGGGAGGGTGACCAGTGGGATGCATCAGGGATCAGTGCTGGGTCCTCTTTAATGTTCTTATAAGTGACATTGCAGAGGAGCTGGAAGGGAAGATCTGTCTCTTTGTGGATGACACCAAGATCTGAAGTAGGGAGAACACTCCGGGGGTGGGAGAGGAAAGGATGAGCAGAGACCTGAGAAAACCTTGAGGAATATCAAGGGTATGGCAGCTGGGTTTCAACATGAGACAGTGCAAAGTAATGTACTTGGGGCACAGAAACCCAGGGGCAGAGTACAAAATTGAACTTAGTTTTTTCAGTAAGTTTAAATATTATTGACCTCTGTGTTGATCCGGTGGTTTGGTCAGATCATAGCACCATATGGTTCTCATTAAGAGCCCCCCCTAAATGATCTGGCCCCTGTAGAGATGGTCTGGTACTGCCCGTTAAGAGGAGTTTCCTCTGTGGGACTGTCGGCAGTGCTGGACCTATCGCGAGTGGGGGCAGCTTGTGCGATTGGGCCGGAGGAAGCAGTGGTGGCCTATAATGGGGCTGTGACTGTGGCCTTCGACTCAATTGCACCCATTTGTATCTGCCCCTTGTCTACTCACCGGAGAGCCCTTTGGTATGATGAGGAACTCCAGAGTTTAAAGACTAATAGGTGGATTTTAGAGAGATGCTAGAGGAGATCTGGTCAGATGGAAGACAAATTGGCCCTGAAGTCGCATTATGCTGACTATCGGGGGCAATTTCCCAAAAGATGGTGGAGTTTCTGTCTAGGAAGATTGCTTTAGCAAGGAGCAGACCAGCTCAGCTCTTCTATACAGTGGATATCCTGTCTGTCTCCAAGCGGAAGGAGCAGGTTCTAGCACTATGTGCGAGGAGTTGGCTCTGTTCTTCGCCGACAAGGTGTCCTCTATTAGAGCTGAGGTCTCCTTGAGTATCTCTCGAAAGGGGTGCAGTGTCCGGCCTGAGTTGTGTCTAAACACTCCTCCAGTCTGAGATGAGTTTGAACTGGTTGGGGTGAAGAAGGTGATGGGGATAATCTCAAAGCTGAGGCCTACACATTGTAATCTGGTCCCAGGTCTGACCCGCCTTTTGGTTGGAAGTTCGAACTTGATAGGACCTGTGGTTGCTGTGGTTGTCTGGAGTTCATTGAGAAGTGGGGTCTTTCATTGTCCTTGAAAGAGGCTCTGGTTAGGCCCCTTTTAAAGAAGTTCTCTTTGGACCTGGACTGCCTCAGCAACTACAGGCCAGTCTCAAACCTCCCCTTCTTAGGGAAGGCTATAGAGAAAGTGGTGGCCATTCAGCTTAAGAGACATCTTGCATCTTCATCCACCTATGAGCCTTTCCAGTCTTGGTTCCAGCCAGGGCATAGTATGGAGACTGCCCTACTAAGGGTGCCTAATGATCTCTTGATGGCGAGGGACAGGACAGCTCATACCATCTTGGTTCTCCTGGACCTCTATGTGGCATTTGACACTGTGGACCATGAGGCACTGCTTGACTGCCTGCAGTTCTGGTGTGGCCTGGCTGGCAATGTCATCAGCTTGTTCGGGTCATACCTGACGGACAGAGTGCAGAGGGTGAAAATGGGACTTGTCTCATCTAGCCCAAAGCCTCTGAGCTGTGATGTGCTGCAGGGGGTTTGTCTTGCTGCCCTTACTGTTCACGGTGTACATGCTGCCAATGGGAGACATTATCAGGCGGTACAGGTTGGGTTTTCACTGCTATGTAGATGACACCCAACTGTACTTGTCCTGTGCACCTGATGTCCAGGTGTCGGACTCCGTATTTAACAGCTGCCTTGAGGAAATCCAGTCATGGATGACTCAAAACTGGCTTAGACTTAACCCAGACAAGACTGAGGTACTGGTGATGGAGCTGGATCATCGTGGAGGAGGGGGGAATGGGGGCTGTCCCCTAATCTATTATTGGGAGGCATTCCCCTTGTCCCTTCTAGACAGGTGAAGGATTTGGGTGTGATCCTGGATGATGGCCTGAGACTTAATGCTGTGGTCAAAAGTGGTTTCTGTCATCTCAGGAACATTGCCTGAATCTGAGCTCTGATCCCTCATGAGAACCTGCCCACAATGGTACATGCTTTTGTAACTTCCAGGCTGGATTACTGTAATGTCCTGTACCTTGGGTTATCTGGAGGCAACCTCCGCAGACTGCAGCTGGTGCAGAACGCGGCGGCAAGACTTTTGACTGGTGTAAGGAGGTGTGAGCATATTACCCTGGTCCTTCACGGACTGCACTGGTTGCCGGTCAGGTGGAGGATTGTCTTCAAGATAGGGCTCCTTACCTATAAGACCCTGCATGATGGGGGTCCAGCTTATCTGCAAGATCTCCTTGACCCTTACCATCCAGCCTGCATGCTTTGTTCCACTGAGGGTGGCCTTCTGGGGGTTTCCAGGGCTAGGTTGCGGCACTCAGGAGATAGAGTGTTTGTGGTGGCCTCACCAACCCTGTGGAACTCCTTGCCTGGTTATTTAAAGGGAACCCCTCAGTTGGAAGCCTTTAAAAGGGGACTGAAAGTTTATTTGTTCAAACTGACTTTTATAATGTTAGCTTGCTGTTAGATAGAATGGAATTCTGTGTTTATACTGATTTTAGTATGTGTGTGTTCTGTGATTTTAAATAATAATGTTTGTATTGTGACTTTATTGTATAGCACCCAGAGTCTCAGGAATTAGGCACTTTATAACTAAAAATATATATCTGTCTGTCTGTCTATCTATCTATCTAAATGGGAGGAGTGGTACTAACGACCACCAAGCAGGAAAGAGACCTGGGGTGATCATACCAAATGACCAAAAGGTGGCCAGGCAGTGTGAAAATGCATTTGGGATGGTTAGTGGTATACTGGGGTGCATAGGGAGGGGGTGTCACCAGCAGAAAGAGGTAGGTGGTATTGCCTTTGTATAGATCACCAGTAAGACCACACCTAGAGTACTATGTCCATTTCTGGAGACCACATCTCTGGAAGAACATAGAGTGGAGGTGTTCCAGAGGAGGGCAACTAAAATGGTGCTGGGTGCATCAGAAGCCCTATGAGGAAAGACTTAAGGACCTAAATATGCAAACCGTGAAAGAGGAGACCGAGGGAGGATATGATAGAGACTACTTCATAGGGGTAAAAAAGGTACAGGAAGAAAGGAAGTATTTTTCTGAAAAAAGGTGCTCAAGAATAAGGGGAAATTATATGAAGCTGGAGGAGGGTTGATTAAGGAGAGATGTGAGGAAGTACTTCTTCAAACAAAGAGTGGTGGATCCCTGGAACAGTCTTCCAGCAGAGGTGGTGAGGGTGAAAACAGTGGTGGGTTCAAGAATGCATGGGATAGGCATAAGGGAATCTTAGGGAAGGGGGGTGGGGGTGGGTGAATGGGGCGATCAAGTAGGATCTGTGGTAATGCTATAGGCAGAGAAAAATGTGAAGAATAGGTGGGCCAAGTGGTCCTTATCTGCTGGCAAATTCTATGTTTCTGTGTAACAAAAGTCCAATTTGAAAGTAATTTAGGCATGTATTTCTTTATCAAATGCAGAGCTCTGAATTCAAGTGCCCTCCATGCTCAGGCTCCAGAGCACACACACTGCCCCCCCCCCCCGCAGCATTTATTGTCTCTGTTCTTGACACATAAAAAACATGGCTTCTCAACAGGCAGGCCTCCTTAGCTTCATTTATAATCTCGAGGGGCTATGCTCCACAGAACACAGTGATCATCTGCCCCCTGGCTGGTCCAGCATCCCTGGCTTGTTCCCAAATCAGGGTTGCCAGTGTCTTGAGCTGTATCTCTATCACTGTGCTAAGGGGTTGGCACCCCTGTGCCAGAGTTATATTGCATAAATGAAACATTTTTGTTGATATGCAGTACAGTGGCTACAGCACAATATCCAGTTTGAACCTAAAAGGCTCTACAGAAGAGTACATCTCTATGGTGAATGCACAGAATGATAATAAGCAGCCTATGGTAATTTCTATTTGTAAAAAAATAGGATTTAAACAACACACAATATAGCATACATAATCAATAAAGCCCAGCTCAGACAGCATTATCAGAGAGTACAGAACTTCACAGAGTAATAATGGTCCAAAGGCAAAGAAGACACCCTCTGTGTTGGCAATGTACTAAAGGAATAATGCATGACAGTGTGTGTGTCATGCTGGGATGATGCCATGCCTGGGGGGTTAGGCACGAGGCCGCAGGCCGTGTGCGTCCAATGCCCCAGGCGTGGCGTTATCCCAGCACGGCACACACCCTGGAGTGCATTATTCCTATTATACAATGGCTTGTTGTTATATATAGAATAAAAAAATAATTTTAAAGAATGTTTTTATTAGTGTGGAAAAATATTTTTGTTTCTTAACAGGAGATGGAAAAAAGAAAAGCAATATGAGGCTGACACTAGAACTGTGGTGTTATGCTGGGATAACGCCATGGATCCAGTCCCAGATTGACCAATCACAGTCCAAGATTCTTTCTTGCCATTGTATAATGTAGTAATAACACATTGGACTGTAAGCTGTCTGCATCAAAACCTCATGGGAAGCTTTTGCAATGACAGGGCCACCCATGTCGGCCTGCCTATGTGCAGGTCAGCAACACACAGCAGCACCTATGCCAGGGGATGGGCCCCAGGCACTTTAGTTTCCTGCATTTGTTGAATGCAGTTCTGATACATCCACCAAATACAGGATTTGGGCTTACCCCTTCAATCATGCAAAAAGAGGCTGGGGGAGTAAACACTAACATTTCCCACCACAAACAGGGAAAACACTGAGTAAAGTCTGCAGAGCCTCACAGATCAGCATAAATAGGTTCTTCATGCCAGTGACGTAGGGTGGGAAAAGGTACAACTCCATGGAAATCATCTCAAAGACCTACTGTTACGTAATGAACTTTTCTTCTTTGATAGAATCTCCATAGAGCCATTATAAATTGGATGACTACCAAGCAATGCCAACACCAAAGGGACAGCTGGTGAAAACAGAGGACCAATTCTTCAGGAAAGTAGGCCTTGTAGCACAGCAAGGCCAAACTCCACTGTCCTAAAAGAGGTTTGGTCCATACTGTAATGTTCAGTTAAAGTTTGTAACCCCCCCCTCAAAATGGGGGCTTACCTCAATTGTCTGTTCTCCTGTTGCTCCAGTCATAAGAGCACCTCCTGATGCTGGCATGGGTCCTCAAATGTTGGCCCATTTCACAGCCACAGCCAGATCCAGGAGAGTGTCCCAAGAGCCCCATCTTTCTGTTTGCCCTTGTTTTGGGGCAACTAGTGCTTTGCGGAGCCACCGCCTTTTCCCTCCCACCACTTCATGGCCAGGCGGACACCCCTCACGCTTTCAAGGTGCCCCGAGGTTCCTTGAGTGACTCCCATGCTGCTTCCACCCCTCCTGGCCTCACGAACCAGGATCCTGGGCCACTAGCATTCAGGCAGGCTGGCTGTCCCACTAGAGCACAGACAACATGCGCTTTAACTTTAGACCGCAACGGTGGTCAACATGTTGGCTTATCCGGTGGTCCCGGCCTCTAAGAAGGCTGGCATAGGAGGCCAGTAACTAGCCAGACTGGAGGGAGCCACAAATTAAATAAATAAATAAAGAGTGCCTCGCGCTACATGTTGTGGGCCCCGTGTCATGAATATTAATGAACTGGGCATTAATATTCATGAGTGGGTCCAATCCGTCACAGAGAGCTGCAAGTTTTGGGGGTGTGCCACTGTAAAAATGTAAATATTAGTGGAGTAAGAGCAGCACTGCCATGGACACTAAAGGGGCTACTGTTCAAGGGGGAAATAATTTCAATAAATAAATATTCTGGCTGCTCCAGACCTAAAACATTGGGACTCAGGGAAACTGCCCCTCTGCTGCCTGGGGGCACATAATTACAGTAGCAGCGACTGGCTCAGGACTGAGCAAAGATGTTTGAATTGGGCAGCATTTACAAGGGCACTAAAAGAGCTACTGACCTGTGGGTCAAGCAAATAATTAAAACAAATCTTTTGGCTGCACCAGAACTTTAAAGTTGGAACTGTGTTTAATCTGCAAGGGGCCTGTGTATTCAGCAGCCAGTTTAGTGCAGCAACAGCCAATTGGAAAGCCAGGATTTCAGCCAGGACTTGTGGGACTTTTGCCTCAGATTTATGGGACATTGCAAAGTGCTTATGGAGAAACTTTAGGGACCTAAATTCAGGTGCCAAAACAGAAAGCCTATTGTGCATCGAGTAAGGTTAATGAATATTCATTTTCAGGACTGACAAGCAGGCTCAGCCAGTTATCGTGGGGGCAGCAAATAGGTTCAGCCAATCAGGAGCCTCAGAGGGACTCCATAAAAGACTTTGTTTTGCCAGGCTGAGCAGAGCTCCAGCGGGAGCCCACCACAGGGGTGGGGGCTCAGGCACTTTGCTCCAAAATGGGCCTAGTGATCCAGTACAAGCCCCTCCACAGGGGAGGGGGCTTTCTTCTGCCAGAGAGACAAAGTGGCTGCAGGCAACAGAGGTCACTAGCCTGGGGGTTGCCAGAGATTGTCCTCTAGGGCTGGCCAGCACATTTCCACATTTTGGGAAAACGTGAGTGATCCTGAATCTTTAGCTGTGAGAGAGCTGCACGCACATTCTACCACAGTAGTGAAAGTGCTGAAGAAAGCCTGAAACCTCAGAGAAAAAGAAAGCCATTTCTGCAAGTAATCTGAGTGAGTAAACTGATTCTAACAAGAGCAAGTGTGAGAAGTCTTTAAGGGCAGCAAAGCCTAAAATGTAATGTTGTGACTGTACAAGCTTAAGAGAATCTGCACAGGGCAGCAAAGCCCACCAAGATTAGTTTGTGACTGTTTGTCTGTACCCTGCGTCTGATCAGTGCTTAGGAGAGGGTGGATGCTTACTGACTGAGTGGCCGTGGATGGTCCTGTCTGTGAAATGCTGCTAGTGACTGTGTAAAGTGCCACAGGACTGAATGGGGAGTTCCCTGACCACATGGAATTTCTCTGGACAGTGCCTGGTGGGCCAGTAACAGTCTGTATGTCCAGTTGGGAGCTGCAAATGCCAGTGAGAGCCACAGAGGACTGTGTTTGTGTAATTGTAAGCCTGAGAGAGCTACTAAGAACTGTTTTACTACCAAGTAACATGTTGTAAGCCTAGGGAGCTACAGAAATCAGTTGCTTCCAAGTAATGTGTCTGAGTCTGAAAGGATCTACAGTGTCAGCTTTGCCAACAAGTAAAGTCTGCTAAAGTGTAGTGAGCCATGCTTCAAGCTCAGTCAAGTGAAAGTGTCTCAAGTGGTAAAAAGTCAAGTTTCGAGTTGCCTTGTGCTGTGCAAGAGATTCATCTAAGCTCCTAGTTGTTTTGCAAGGACTGTAAGCATCCAGGTTGCCCTAGCTTTAGGGAGGAAAGCACTCATCCTTGTAAAAGCCTGTATCTGATGAGTGAAAGGACTAGGGTGGCCACGCTGGCCCCTGGTTGAAGGATTGTGAGAGTAAAAAATATAAATGTGCTGATTCTGATAAATGTGCTAACTGCTTCGCAACCATCAGATTAGGTCTGGGACACACCCTGGTAGTGTGCCACCTTGGCACTGCCATATGCATTTCCCTGAGGGGGTATAGCCCAGACGTGGGGCTGAAACATGCCAGCCCCAGTCCCAGCCTGGTCTTTCCAGAGAGTGATTCCAGCCCAGAAAGGGGCACTGCCAAAAGATGCAAAGAGTGTTGTTTTCCATCCACAAATGCTACACCATCTTGCAGTCGGTTTGGGCATCCCGGCTGTAGGCCTTTGCCAGCCTCCATGTCTCCAGAGTCAGAGTTCCACCTGCTGATATCACCCTAAACCTTCCTCTACAACCTAATTGTGACTAACCGATATGACTTCTGATCTGAGTATACAGGGCCCATGCCCTGCCTCAAATCTAAAGGGGACATGTACATAAAGTGTTTAAAGAGCAGCTGAAGCCTTTGGAAAAACTTTGGAGAACATAATATTTAGACACAATTCAGCTTGCATTTCTTATATATGTACATATATATGTTACAGATTTCTCCCCTTCCATTACTTATTACAGAAGAAATGTCCACAAAAACAAGTTTTTATCCCTCAGAGTTTATCTGCCTCTGTAGTTTATTCCCTACTTGAAATTATAAAGCCCTCTTATGACATCATAGTCTGTTGCCATGGGAATAACTATGATGTCACAAGCAGAGTATTGTGACATCAGGTTGGGAAGATACAAGAGGAGCTGATGAACCCTCAAGGAACAACTACCCTGTTTTCATGCATATGACCTCAGTAATAAATAATGGGGATAAGAAACACAGAGCTAATGAGAAATATAAGCTGCTTTGTGTCTAAATATTATATTTTTCAAAATTCTTCTTGAGGCATCGATAGCTCTTCAGATTGACTGGACCATCTGCCCATGGATACAATTGCTTTAAGTTTACAAGTGTGTTGCATATGTTAATGTACTTGCTTTCTTTAAGGACCCCAACTAGCCAGCCAATGTACAGTTGCACCAATCATCAGGCCTGTACCTTAAGAACTTTGGTTGCTGGGTACCAAGGGTAAGGTGTGAGACTGCGGGGTCTTACACACTTTGGGGATCTGGTATTGTGTGTGGGCAAATTGTAAATATGTGGTTGCTTTTCAGTGCATCTAGATAGATAGCCAGGAAGTTGACTACAATCTGAGGTTGGTGGGTGGCCACTGTAATTTGTAATCAAAAGTAAAATGCAAAATGATTATTTGTAATATCATGCCAATCAATACCAAACCAATCCATCTAATCTAATTGTAAATAGCTTAACCTCTATTCCATTCACCCACCCTAGCCCTCCCCATGTAAATAGTTGTTTGATGTTTATGCATACCCCTGTCTCATGAGCATATTATTATAGAGAGTTAATAATTGCAAAATGTCTTTAATGTGGGGGAACATTATTGGATCATGCTTGGGGTGACTTCCTGGTAATGTGGGTGGGTACAGCATCTCAGAGGGTTGTACCAAGTTAATGACAGCCCACTGGAAAGTATACTTACGGTGGAGGCACTGTGCAACCTGTTATCTTGGGAAGAACCAGTTTTAAAGTTAATTGTAGGAACCCAGGCCCATCAACTTTGGTCTGGCCAGGCAAGGCAGGGGTACTAGCCCTTGGTATAGCAGCATCAGGGTTACAAGTATGTATCCAGTGCCAGATAGCAGCCTTGCAGATGTCTGAGGCTGAGACAGACCAGGATACCGCTGCTGGCGTGCCCAGTTACAGTACCAGGGAGGGTCTTATCTACCTACCTGTAACAGAACAGGATACAGGTGAAAATCCACTTGGAAAGACACTGTTTGGAAACAGGCCTACACATGGTGCCTAGGGCAAAAGAAGTAATTATGAGGACTGGACACAATCCTTGGTAGGGGCCACATAGTACTGAAGGATCTTGTGGATATCCAGGTGCAAATGTACTTCCACTGGGTTCTGATGGAAGAAAACTGGCAACTCAATGGACCTGCTTAATGTGAAATGACACACCACTTTAGGAAGGTGGCATGCCCAGTATCTTGAAAGGAAAGCTTGGTATTCTGACCCATAAGTGAGACTCAATGGTAAAGATTGATTCTTGGAAGATATGAAAGTTACGTACTTACCACAACCTTTGTTCTTCCAGAATATCTTCACTATTGATTACCACACTTGCCTAACATCCCTCACTCTAGCAGAGCCAGGGCCTCAGGGCAGCTTGCCCTGATAATACAGGCCAGCACCTGTTAGTGCCATGGCATCTCTCCTAATTGTACTCCTTATGGAGTAGTTCTTTTGAAAGAGCTTTGGGACCCATTGATGGGTTTTCACTACCACCAAAAAAAAAAAAAACACTGCAAAACTAGGGTGAAGGTTCCTTTCCAGGACCTGCATGCCAACCACCAAAACAAAAGAGAGAGAAAAGGTAGCTCCCTTCTACCTTTTCTTTCCTGTCCTCCTTCCAGGTCTTAAAATGGGCCGGGTCTTGCAGGGTCTCAGATCCAGCAAAATGATGTTGAGGTATTTGAGGTAAGTCTCAGCACAGGATCCCTGCTCCATGTTTATTTCCACATACCACATACAACTTCATTGAGGAATCCACTTTCATCAGTGACTGAGGTTCAGAGCATATATACACACTTCCTTCACCATTGTATTTCAAAGTAGTCCCTCTGCATTTGGCTGGAAAGTATCTTCACAAGGTACTTGGGAAATCAAGGAAAAGCAGGAAATCCCTTGACCTCAAGCAAGTCGTCCTCACACTTGAAGAGATTTTGGTTCCCCTTACAAAACTTCTGAACTTATCCCTATGGTTGGCTCAATTTCCCCAAATTTGGAAGTCAGCTATGGTAACACCTGTGCATAAAAGTGGTGGGCGGGCACTATATTCCAACTATAGGCCAGTCTTTATCCCCCCCCCCCGTCCAAAGTGCTGGAGCATATTGTTGCAGATCAGTTAGTGGAATACCTCGATACTTACAGGATCCAATGCCCGTAACAGCATGGATTACTTAAACACTTAGCTCTGCTGCAGGCTAACATTTCTTTTATTCAAGAGACCAACCTCCTACCTGGGGAAGCTATTAGCTTGCACAGACAGGAGGTTGGACAAGTTTATGCTTCTGGCATATCGACAGCGACTGGGGGAACAGCTATTTTAATCCACCATTCAGTCGCTTTTCAGGCCAAGGCAATCATCACGGATCCATTTGGGAGATACGTATTAGTCCATGGCCTTTTAGATCATACTGAGGTGGTCCTGGGGAGCGTATATGGTCCTGTCGGAGGGAACCCTGACTTCTTTCTGGATTTATCAGACAAGCTGCAGACATTCGCATCTCTACCACTGATACTTGGTGGAGACTGGAACCTACCCCCCCCCGGACTTGGATAGATCCAATCACTCACTTAAGCCTCTCTCCATTGCTCAGAAGGCACTTTCTGATTTTTTAGACTCCGCTGGGCTATGTGACCCATGGAGGCTACAGAACTCTATGACTTGTCTTTTCACCTTCCAATCCATGGTTCACTCCTCATGGTCCCGGTTGGACTACATATTACTTAATCACTCAGTACTGCAGGGTCTAAGTGATTCTGCTATAGAACCAATTGTTATATTGGACTATGCAGCAGCTTGGGTGACCATTGTGTTAGACCGAGATTTCCATAGAGACCCGGTCTGGTGGTTAAATACACAACTTTTGAAAGAAGATTATGTTATTACCAGAGTTTCAGACTTGATTCAGGTATTCCTTAGCCACAACCGGGGATCTGTTGCAAAGGTGGACCATGAGTGGTGTGCATTAAAATGTTATATGAGAGGGGAGTTTATCAGACTCGCCTCCACTCATAAACAGAAAAGAAAGGTTGCAGCTGCGTCACTTCTGGCTCAAATTAGGGCACTCGAACACTCTCCTTCTTCCCTTTCCTCGCCAGACAATCTGAAAACACTTCTACATTTAAGGAGTCAATATTCCCTGCTGCTACAGGAGAAGGCCGAATTTGCCATATTAAGAACTCGGGTAAAATACAATGAACAGGGAGAAAGGGCGAGTCATCTCTTAGCTTTTACGGCTGAGGAAATTAGAAGCTTCCAGGCTAATCACCTCTATTGAAGACCCTGGTGGAGTTGTTAAAACTCACCCTAAGGACATCGCCTCAGTCTTTAAATACTATTTCTCCTCCTTATACAGCAATGGTGCCCTTTCCCCGTCTCAAAATGAGATGTTAGATTACTTGTCCACATCTTCCTTACCATCTCTTTCTCCTGTGCAGCAATCCCTTTTAATCGCCCCTATCTCCCTCCGAGAAATTTTGTCTGCTATCAGTGACCTGGCACCAGATAAGGCCCCAGGCCCTGATGGCTTACTGTCAAATTTTTATAGATTGTTTGCTAAAGATCTAGCACCTAGTTTGCTCCGTCTATACCAATATATGCTTTCAGGACAAATACAAGATTCAACCTTATTGGAAGCTTCAATTATTCTCCTTCTCAAACCTGATAAACCGCCACACTCCCCAGCGAGCTATCGCCCAATATCCTTGTTAAATTGTGACGTTAAAATCCTTGCCAAGATACTCGCTAAGAGGATAGAACTAGTCTGGACCTCCCTACTTAGCCCCGAACAAATTGGCTTTGTGGCCGGTAGAACCCCAGCAGATCATCACCGTAAACTTCAATATATTATCCGAGCGGCGAAGTTGTCCCCCATTCCAATGGCACTAATTTCGTTAGACGCAGAAAAAGCATTTGATATAGTTGATTGGAACTTCTTGTGGACTACACTGCAAGTTATGGGTTTTCCTAATGAATTTATTAGATGGATTCAAGCCTTATACCTTTCTCCCAGGGCTAGAATACACTGTAATGGAGTAATATCCAAGGCTTTTCCCCTTTCTTCAGGCACACGGCAGGGATGCCCACTCTCTCCCTTCCTATTTAATTTGTATTTAGAGCCTTTCATCAGGCGTTTGAACTCCTCCTCTCTAATTGCTGGTATCCCCATAGGTAATAGTGCCCCCAGGCTTTCAGTTTATGCCGATGACAAACTCCTCCACCTCTCGAATCCGGTTTCCTCTCTAAAAGAAGCCTTGGTTATTATTGATAACTTCGGCAAATACTTGAACTATAAACTCAACATTGGTAAAACTGAAATATTTCCTCTTAACCATGTAACATATAGTTCGGCCTTCAGTCAATTTGGTATGAAGTGGACATCACGTTCCATCAAATATTTAGGGATTTATATTACCTTGAATCTAACTTTGTCACGGAAGCTTAATTTGGAGAACTTATGGCACAGCATTCAGCAAGATTTAACAAGCTGGAAAAACCTTCCTCTCTCGTTCTGGGGCAGAATTAACACTATTAAGATGAATGTTTTACCCAGATTATTTTGCCCTTTAAACATGCTAGACATATGGCTACCGATATCTTTCTTTCAACGTATTCACTCAGTGATTAACTCGTTTATATGGCGTGATAAGACAGCCAGAAGATCTTATCTTAAATTGTCCCAGTCTAAGGATCTCGGAGGGCTTCGTCTTCCCAACTTCCTATTTTATTACTGGGCCTCCCATTTATACAAATGTGGGAAATGGTTATCTCTACCTGATTCCCTTACTCATCATGGCTATACTCCACTATGGTTGCAAATTGAATCAGATTTGTTTGTGTCTCATAAAATAGCTCTAGTATCTCTCTTCTACATACTAAGGAAAAATATACCCAAAGCTTTTCAGTCTCTCCCGATTGGTACTCTTTAAGAGTTCTTTCTCAGCTCTTTAGTTATCTCAAGGTATCCTCAACCTTAGACTTTTCCCAACCTTTATGTGCCAACCCGAATCTCAAAATAGGCAACGCTCCCATAACTGGAAGGTGGTTGCCAATTTCCCCTGAGCATACTGTTGCTAACTTTTATTCACAGGAACATATTTTATCTACAGAAGAGATTTTGCTTAAGTTTGGCTGGCTGTCGTCGGCAGCTTTTAAAATTCTTCTGCTTAAACATCTCTTAGTCAAAATATTTGGGTGTAAAACTAAAACCTCCCAGTTTGTTGATTTTTTTCAACAAATCTCTGCTTCTGTTAATAAACCGCATGGAATATCTAAGTTGTATGGCCTACTTTATACTTTTCCACAAATCCCATCAGCGTCCGGTTCCAAAATCTGGCTAAGGCTCTTCCCAAATAAAGATATTAATTGGCAACGTATATGGAGGGATTTATATACATATCACACTCAAGACCGATACAGGATAACGCAATACTATATTATGCATAACCTCTATTACACCCCCATTAAACAGGCTCAGATGAAGTGCATATCTACTACCACATGCTCCAGGTGTAATAAAGATGAAGGTTCATTGTTGCATATTTTATGGTCATGCGACAAAGTATCCCCTTTATGGAGGCAAATAGAATCAACTTTGGATCCTGTGTTGGGGCTACAGGGTCTTTTCTCCCCTGCGATTTGTGTTTTCGGTGATTATTCTGAGATCCAGGTGAGAGTGAAAAGATTCCACATGGCCCTAATCTTAATGGCGGTTAAAAAATTGGTACTCAGACATTGGATGGACCAAGCCCCTATTTCATACACAGAGTGGCTGCATGAAATGTCTTTTGCACTTTGTGTTGAGCATTTAATAGTACAGGTGAATCACCGCCAATCCTCCTTTAATAGTAAATGGGGAAAACTATATGCCCTCTACCTGAATTGGTAAGGTACATGAGCTGGGTCACGAGCCTCTCTCCCTCGCTGTTTCCTCTCTTTCTGTCTCTTCATGTCCTTTCGAAGGACCTGTATATCCCCCACTGGGCCACCTCTTTTCTTATGTGTTACTTCTCACTTTTCTCCTTTTATATGTTAGTATGGCCTTGTAAGATGGTATCTGTGTACACCACAGCGTAGAAGTGTGTGTGTGTGGGGGGGGTCAAATTATTTATTTTGGGATTTATATTTTTTGGATTGTTGGTCTCTCTGCTTTCATCTCTTCCCTTTTCATTATTAGCTCCTGTGTTATCCCATTTTGTTGTTTATATTCTGTTTGGCTATATTGTATTATGGTGTTATAAGCAATAAAGTATGTTAAATTAAAAAAAAAAGAAACTGTTTGGGAGTTCCACTTGAACAGGTCGATCATTTCAAATATCTGGGGGTAACTGCGGACAGCTCTCTTTCCTACTCTAGGCACATCGAGAATGTGGCTAGAGCTGTTAATACCAGAATAGGGCTCCTACACAGACACAAGCGTGGCTTGACACCTGAAGCTCTAAGAACTGCAATCTACAGCTCAATCATCTCCATTATTTACCACGGTCTGGTCATTTACAGCTCAGCCCCCACTACTTCCCTCCACAGGATAGCAGTGGCACTCAATAAAACTTGCAGGCTTCTCACCGGTTCCCCTCATCTCACGCACACCTGCGACCTTTATGCACAATCTGGATGGCTACAACTGAACAATAGAGTTCACTATCAAACCTGCCTGTCAGCCAAAAAAACACTTCTTGGAGTGGCAAACCTTCTAAGCCCCTTCTCTGGCTCATAGCACAGTAGAAACTCTGTCCACAAATTGCTCACAGTTCCAAGATTCAGAAGTACCCAAGGACAGCGGTCTTACACATATAGGGCACCTCTCTGGTTCAACAACCTCTGTGCAGATATCCCCTCGGCACCAAAACTAGGCCCTTTCAAAAGCTTGCTATGTCAACATCTGCTACAGAACAGCAGCTGTGACTGCTCCTGATAATTGCCCACTGTTTTCTTTGATACTGTCCTAGCACTCCCCTAACTTACCATTCTACCCTGCACTACCAACCGTCTACTTACTGTCTTTATCACTCTGTTCATTCCCTCAACCCCCCTCTGTTCCCTGTCTTCCTCTCCCTTCCCTCCCTCCACACTTGCTCTCCCCTGCTCACCCTCCCCACCCCCACCCATCACTATGCTTCCTTTGTCCTTTACTTGCTGTTTCAGAATCCCATCCTTATGTATGACAAAGCTGCCGAAGGCTGCACATGTCCTCCCAACTGACCAGGCTTTTCGCTAGCACAAGTTTTAAGCTTTTTTTGTTTTATAATTTTATCTCTATTATCATATTAAACTGTTTTTTGAATGCTTAATTTTTTGTTATTCTTGTAACTGTTTGGCTAGTAACTCTTATATTGTTACCCAATGAACATTTTACCACCCTTTCTGACGTGGAACCTTTCTAAATGACCTGTTTTCTGATCAATGGTATTGTCATCCAATATTTGAAATAAATACATAAATGCCATCACTTCAGGAGAACACTATGACCCTTAGTTCCTTGTTCCTCAACTTCCTCCAGCATCTTCGTTTTGCACCTGCATTTTGGCTTATTAATGAAACATTGCATAATAATAAGAAGGCAAATTCCACAGCATGAAGGAAACAAAGGAACTCCACAGTAGTTATCCATCCATCTGTTTAAAATTATGGCACTTGAGCTGTGTTTACATGGCGGCAGTGCTCTGGCATCTGCGCACCGTTCCTTTCACACTGTGCTCCCTGTTCCTCTGGTAATTCACCATTTACACAGCCCACCCTCGCAGGAGGAGCCATGAATTCACCGAAAGACAAAGAGAAAATAGCCTTTGCAGAGGAGCGAGTGTAGCCAAAGAGTCCACACCATTGTGTAATGTGCTCGCTCCACTGCTGATCCCCCCAACTGAGTTGGATTAAAAAAAGGAACCGAAGTAGGCTTAAGGCACTCCGGAGAGTGTTTACACTGCTGACTTTGCAGCGCATCAACTTATGCGCATGGGTTCATACGCTGCAAAGTCAGCAGGGTAAACAGGGCTTTAGAAACCCAGCATTTTTTTCTGCACACTTTGTGCTCTGCCTCCTTCTCCCCTGCCTGTAGTATATCCCCTTCTTGTGGTATATCCCTATTAGTTGTTAAATGCAATCTGTGCCTCAGAGCATTGTTCAAATCTAACTCCAGTTGTCAGCAGCACTGTTTGTGGAGGAGTGCTGTGCACTGGACTGGATCAAGTTACACTAGCTCTTACACAGAGCACAACCCTGTTATTGCAGGAGAAGCAGGTAATTTTCTCTGAAGGCTGTTTTTCCTGGCTATGTCAGGCTATTCCTGTATGTTGCTATGTCCATTTTTCTCTCTAATGAGGGCTGGGCTATTAGTCCACTACCCATTGGGGTGACTGGGGAGATGAACACACCTCAACTCCTTTAGGCTGTACAACCCTACAGCTCTACGTGCACTACGGCTCTCTTTTCTTTTTCCTGATGGGAAAAGGATGTATAGATTAACTGGCTATTTTAGTCAGTCCTCTATCTGGTAATTTTTAATTTTTTTATGTAACATGAGGTTGTTTTTTTCCAGGAGTCCGTGATTTATTCCTATGTTGGCACATTGTGCCATCTGAATTGCAAAGGGGTCCTAATTCTGGGCACTCCTGTCTTTGTTTCTTATGCCACAGCCACATGCTTCAGGGCTGCTGCCTTGAATATTACTACCCATCTGCTGGCTGGCTAGAGCAATGGGTGTGGAGTCACAGTCTTTCAGGACATATTCTAGAGACTGAGGTGCTGCCCCATTTGGACTGACCTCTCTGGGCTGAGGGCAGAGGTTGCCGGACTCTGGGCTGAACTAGCAAGAGTGCAGAGAACCTTCTGTCCCACCCAGGGACCACCAAGTTCACCACCGCTCCCCAAGGGGATGCCTAGGCAGAAGCAGACTGGCTGGACCCTGGTGGTCTTGGAAGAGTGGGGTTGCAGGAAGGGAACACAATCCTCAGCCTGTACTACTATACGCTTCCTTCACCATACTGATGGGATGGGGCAGCTGGAAGGAGACACCTGCAGCAGTGAGAAGGGAGGAAGTGGTGGTCCTCAGAAGGGCAGGCCCTAAGGAGGGAGGAAGAGGCCCTCCCCCACCCACGGAGGAAAAAGCTGCTGGTGGGGACTCTATCGTTAGGGGGATATACTTGGGAGCAGTAGGGAGGAAGGCAGAGGGAGGTGTAGTGCCTCCCTGGTGCTTTGGATTGAAGGGATGGAGAGAGGATCCAGAGGATGGCTAGGATGGCAGGAGATGGAAGGGAGCTAGATGTCATTGTCCACCTAGGGACAAATGACCTGGCAAGAGACAGAATAGAGGTAGTGCAGGGTAATTTCAGGGAGCTGGGGAGGGGCCTGAAGCAGGTAGCATGCATGATGGCATTTTCTGAGATGTGTTACCTGTGTATAGGTTTTTTTTTCTCATATCACAATTTTCACCCCCTGCAGCCACTGACCTGCCTTCATATTCCAGCCACCACTCCAGCTCCACCACCTACCCTGAAGTTGCACTCCCAGCTGGCATATGCAACTATACCTTTGAGAAGGCACCCCCCATTGCCCCTGTGCCAGGCAAGGAACCAATACTGGCACACACTGTCCAGGCATTGTCGACCGATGGAGTAGCGGCCATCAAGCTGACATGGTCTGTGCTGCCGTTTTCCATGTTCTGGTAGCCCCGGGAGTGTGACCGTGCAATGACGTCATGGCACATATGTGCCGACATCTGCTGCACTCCATACTGCTGCTCCAACTCTAGCAGTGCTCCCGGTCATCACCAGGGGCTGCTGCAGAGTGCTGGCACCCTGGATCCCTCCCCAGGGACAGGAGAGCAGTCCTCCGGACACTCAATCCTATCCCCCCCTCCAGCCCCTGATGGCCCAGGCTCACGTCTGAACCTGGGTTGCCAGCATGGCGCGAGGTGTGGCGTCCAGCGCCTCAACCCTCAGCGCCACCAGGCCGGCTACCTGTGTACAGTTGAGTTGAGAAAACAGCACATTGCCCCACCGCTTTTAACAATTGGTTGAAGGCATGATGCAGAAAGGAGGACTTTTCCCTCCAGATGATGAAGCAACAAGGAGGAAGGCAGGGGCACAGAAAGACCAGCGGGGACAAGGTGGAGGACAAGGGTGAATATAAATCAGGATAGTAAGAAGAGAGGAGTAAAGGAGACAGGTAACAGATAGGGTAACAAGGGAAAAGAGGGGTCAGTGGGAGCTTCAGGAAACAGCTAAAGCAGGAGAAGGGAGAAAGCAGGGAGGCAAACAGGGGGAGGTATGGAGAGTCATGTGCACAAATGCAAGGAATCTGGAAAATAAAATTCCAGACCTGGAGGCCATCATGGAGGAGGCTAGCCTGGATTTGGTGGCCATAATGGAGTCGTGGTGCATTGACAGTCATTGCCGGGATACAGCTACATAGATAGATATGTAACCCCCCACACACACACACACACACATATTGGTGCTTACCTTATTTCTGCTTCCTGGGTGCTGTCCAGCCTTCCCACTGGTCCTCAGTCCAGTTCTGTGGTCCTTCTGTTACTCCTGCTGGCACTGGTGTTGGAAGCCTGTGGGGGACCAGTGGAGCATTGTTAAAGTTAAAACTGCCTGCTTGGCAGTAGTCTAAATGTGAGTGCTGCACAATTCAGTGTGTGTACGTTCGAGAAGGCTTCTGCTTGGATGTGCGAGATGGTGGATCGGCTTGCAGACATTGTGGAGCACTGCGGCACTCAGTGTTGAAGCCACACAGTGGCCCTGTCAGTAGTCCCTTACATGTGCTCTGTCCCCTGAGACTTCAGAGACATTAGTGGGGGTTCAGAGGCACACAGGAAGGGGGGACCAAGGACTTTTAAAAAGTGCTAAAAGCACTGTCTATCTGCAATTGCAGCTGAGGCTGCTGATCTGTATGATGCCATTCCTGCTGCCTGGGGGGACAGTGCTCCAGCACTAGCAACTGGCAGGGGAAGCCCCTTTAAGCATCCACTCCACCACTGCACCAGGGCAGAGGGGCAGCTACTGAGCTATGGGGGTAGCTAAAGTTCAAAGCAAGGCAAGAGCACATAAAAAAAAAAAGAGTTTAAAGTTGGGACTTTGTTCTGCATTGTATGCAGTCATCTTTGTCACCACTTACCCCTTACTCAGCCAAAGGGAGATCGAGGAGCCCAGAAGACTACAGCAATGGCTCCTAGGTAAAGGGAGAGGATTGTGCTTGTGATGCCTTTTCATCCAGCCAGTCAGGTGTTGAGTGAACATTCTACACACTAATTCTGTGGCCTGACAGCCTGCTGGACCAATTGGATGCTGCCCTGACCTCTTCAGAACCAGAGGGCAGATCCAGCTTGGGCAGTCTGCCTGGAGCTCTCAAAGAGTAAGAAGGACTCAGACTGTGTGTCTGCTGAAGGTTGGAGGCCTGGCTGAGGTTTCCACAGCCACTATAGAGGAAGTATTCCAAGGTTTTCACAACCTGACAGCCAGTTGAAGTGTGAAGAGTTGCTTTCTGCTTCAGAACCTGAGTACTGGAAACGTATTGAGAGATTGATTCCTACCTAATGCTATAGGAGACAATCCAGTTTGCTTTACTAACTGAGCCACAGCTGTTAGCCTGCAGTGGGGGGAAAAGACTGTGTTCCTGAGAGCCAGGAGGAAATTCCATACCTGCGGATGGTCGGGGGAATCGGCCGGTCAGTGCCACAGCTAGGTGCTGGCTATTGTCTCACCCTGAGGGCTGGATGCCAGGATGGGTGGGTGAGGCATGTGGCCCTGGTCCCTGAGACTGGTCTTTCCAGTTTGCCTGCAAAAGAAGCAGAAAGAGTTCCAGTTCACAAAGAGGGACTACTAGCAATCCAGCCATTCATGACATGAATCCTTGTTTGGAGCACCCCAGAGCTGCAGCTTGAAAGATCTACAGATTGTACAGACCCAAGGACTGGTATCTCCAAAACTATGAGTAACTTCAGGGCTTGTCCTGCAACTGGGAGTGTTGCATATAATTTTCTCCAAGGCTACTGCTTTGGCCATTAAACCAGGAGTTATAATTGTTTCATTCACAAACCCATTTTCGCTATTGCATGTCCTGTGGGGTTTGGGGTTTACTGTTTGTTTGAAGTACACCAATGCTGGCCAGCCAGCTGCACCAACAACAGGCCTGCATCATTGCACTGACTGGGTACCCAGTGAAGATAGTGAGAGCTCCCAATGTAGCTAACTGGGGGAAACTAGTACCAGTTGGGAGTAGATAGTTCCCTTAGTATAGATGGGCTGTGAGTTTGGAAACTGTACTGTTGCAGAAACGGGTGGGAGGTGGGCATTATTTCTGTTAATGATTTTTACAGACAAAGTTAATGCCATTTGCTTTATAGGCCGAGCCTGGTCAGGAAACTCATTTCGGCCAGGGGGCTTTGCTTACTGCTTGTTTTTTTCAACCCATTGCACAATTGTTTTCTTTGCATTCCTTCCCCCTATACTTACCCGTGTAAATAGTTTATTTATTTTAAAACTATCTCGTGAGCATATAACTTGTGAGCATATTATTAGAGATAGTCAATAATTGTATGTGCATTGAAATATTGCAACAGTGTCTGGTATTCCATGTGTGGGGTGACTGTGAGGAGAGGTGGGTAGGTATGGCATCCCAGGGGGTTGTACCACCTTGTCATCAGGCCCACTTAAATTTGATTCTTGGTGGAGGCACCTCACTATTTGTCATTCTGCTGGAAACAAACCCTCTGTTCAGGAAAAACAGAGCCCAGGCCCCTCAACCTCATTTGAGCCCATAAGGCAGGGGTAGTAACAGTAACATCCATCGCAACCTGGTTACAGATAGATAGATAGATAGATAGATAGACAGACAGACAGACAGAGAGATAAATTAATAAAATCTAATTTTTATACAGGAGCAAATCATTAGGGAACAAGCCCTATTTTCAACAAGTGCCCTGTGCACTTATAAACATTTAACAAAGTAACATAGTAACAAAGAGGTTGACGGCAAAAAAAGACCATCTGGCCCCTATCTAATCCGCCCCTTTTTCCCTGCCTAATATAAAACTGCAGACCCTACATGGTCACCAGCCTCTACCCTCCTGCCTCTACCCCTACCAATGATATCTCCAGACTCTGTTCAGACTCCAAGTTTCCTTCCCTACCAGTTTTGGTGTTGCCCATGTATCTATCCCATGCTTTCTTAAATCCAGTAACTGTTTTAACCCCACCACTTCCACTGGGAGGCTGTTCCAGGGGTCCACCATTCTTTCCGTGAAGAAGTACTTTCTTCTGTTCCCTCTGATCCTCCCCCCACCCCCAACTTCATAGTGTGTCCTCTAGTCTTTGGACATCTTTTTTTTTGAAAGATGCTCCCCTCCTGTACCTTGTTTATTCATTTTTGATATTTAAATGTCTCAATCATGTCTCCCTTCTCCCCTAATCTCCAGGGAGTACAGGTCTAGATCCCTTAGCCTTTCCTCACAGGGCTTCAGATGTAGGCCCTGCACCATTTTGGTCATCCTCCTTTGTATCTTCTCCATCCTGTCTATATCCTTATGGAGATGAGACCTCCAGAACTGTATACTATTCTCGAGGTGGGTTCTCACCAGTGATTTATATAGGGGCAGTATCACTTTCCTCCACCTACTGGTTATACCTCTTCCTATACAGGCCAACATATGATTTGCCTTTCCCACTGCCTTATCACATTGTTTCACCATCTTTAGGTCATCTGATATGATAACCCCCAGTTTGTTCTCCTACCTTGTTACCGTTACTACTCCAGTTCACACGTGGCCTGTGGGTTTTTATGTCCTAAGTGCATGATTCTGCACTTCTTTGGGCTGAATCTCAATTGCCAAGTTCCTGACCACTCCTCCAACTTCCCCAGGTCCTTCTTCATCCTTTCTACCCCCCCTCATGGTGTGTCTACCCTATTGCAGATTTTGGTATCATCCGCAAATAGGCACACCTTCCCTTCCAATCCAACAGCAATGTCACCAGTGTGGCTATTAACACTGAACTAATTTATACAATACAAGTACAAATACAGAAATCACAAAACAAACATAAGTTGTTGAGTACAAATACATAATACATGATAATAATATAAAAGTATCATGTGTAGCAGTCACAGGTTTTCTGTAATGTCATGTCATACCAGGCCATACATATGTCAATATCAGCTACTCTCTGTTCAGGAGAGACAAGGAAGAAGGAAATGAAAAGGGGTTTTACTACATGTGAGGGAGGGAGGGAGCCAAGACTATGGAAGTGCAGAGGCACCCAGAGGAAAGGGAAGAACTGGATGTGCTCTGGATCATCTTATAGACAGGCGCTGGGGCTGCTGTCTGTACAGGGGTGGTATACAGGCCTCCAGCACAGGGAGAGGAGTTGGATAAGGCAATTGGGGAGGACATAATCAGGATGGAAAGAAAGGGTTAGGTGCTACTAGTTGGTGACTTCAATCTGCCAGAAATGGATTGGAGCCTTTCAGCTGCAGCTTTAGCAAGCAGAAGAGCAATCCTTGACTTTCTACAGGGGCGTTTCTCAAGCAGCTAGTCAACAAACCCACTAGGGATAAGGCAGGGCTGGACCTGGTACTTACAAACAGGGAAAACATTGCAGCCATCATAGTGGGCAGTCCCCTATACATCAGTGATCGCCGTACAGTGTGGTTTAACATTGACAGTAGCAGAGGCAAACCACACAAGGACAAGGGTCCTGGACTTTACGAGGGTGGGTTTAAGGAAATGGAAGACTGCCTCAGAAATTGCCTAGTGGTGGGGATGCCAGAGAGGGGTAGAGGAACAGTGGGGAAAAATAAGGGAGAGCATAATTAAGGCAACCAGCTTCTGCGTAAAGGAAATGAGTAAAAGCAAAACTAAAAAGTGACCGTTATGGTACTCTAGGGAAGTGACCCTATCAGGTGGTGAAGGGAAAAAGTGTGGCATTCAGGAGGTATGAGAAAATACAGAGGGAAGAAGACAGGGAGGTGTAGCAGGGAAAACAGAAGGAAGAAGGTAAGGCAGTGAGGGGAGCAAAGGTGCAAACAGAGGAAAGGATAGCCAAAGGGGTAGCAAATGGGGATGAAACTTTCTTCTTGTACATAAGTGAGAAGAGGAGAGCAACAGGAAGGATACTGAGGATAAGGAGGGCAGAAGAGGGAGAGGGAGACTGCACAGAAGAGGACCATGGAAAAGCAGACATCCTGAACAGGTACTTCTGCTCAGTCTTCACAGTGGAAGGAAAGGGGAACTGACCACCAGTAATCAGAATGAACAAAGTGGGGGGGGGAGGTGGACTATTTTCAGAGGAAAGAATGCTGAAGGGATTTGCAGCAAGGCTATGGGACCAGATGAGATACACCTAAGGGTACTGAAAGAATTCCAGGAGGTGCTCACTGCCCCACTAACTGCCTTATTCAACAGCTCATTGGAATCAGGCATGGTTCCAGAAGACTGGACGAGAGCAGCCATGACCCCATTACATAAGGCAACAGGGAAGAGGCTAGTAGCTATAGGCTGGTGAGCCTCACCTCAGTGGTGGGGAAATTAATGGAAACACTGTTAAAGGAAAGTTTGATAGAGTATCTTGAATCTGATGGACTGCAAGACCAAAGGCTGCATGGACGTATGGGGGGAGGTCATGCCAGATGAATCTAAGCAAGTTTTTTGATGGTGACCAGGGAAATAGATTAGGGGGGGACTGTGGACTTGGCTACCTGGACTTTAGCAAGGCCTTTGACACTGTGCTGCACAGGAGACTGATGAAGAAATTGTGTAGTCTAGGGGTGCTATCCAAAGTGGTAAATTTGATTAGAAACTGGCTAATGGATAGGTGACAGAGGGTGGTGGTTAATGGCACTCACTGTAATGACGGGCGAGTGGTCAATGGGGTGCTGCAGGCTTAGTACTGGGACCAGTCCTCTTCAGAATATTCATAAGGGACATGGCAGATGAACTGGAAGGAAAGGTATGCCTTTTTGCAAATGATACCAAAATCTGTAATAGAGTGGACAATAGGTGGACAATAAGTAAAGGGTATAAAAAATGTATAGGGATCTTGGGAAACTCAAGGAGTGGTCAGGACCATGGCAGTTAGGAATCAGTGCCACAAAGTGCAAAATCATGCACCTAGGGCATAGGAACCCAAGAACTGAGTATAGGATGGGGGAGGTTCTGTCAGTCGCTGAGTAGGAAAGAGACCTTGGGGTTATCATATCTGATGACCTCAAAGTGGCAAGGCAATGTGACAAAGCAGTAGATAGGACCAGTGGGATACCAGGATGCATAGGGAGTGGTATCTCCAGTATCAGGATAGAGGTGGTATTGCTACAATACTGCTCGCTGGTGAGACTCCACCTGGAATACTGTGTCCAGTTCTGGAGGCCGCACCTCACAAAAGGACATAGGCAGGGTGGAGGCAGCCCAGAGAAGGGCAACTAAAATGGTGCAGGGGTTACACCAAAGCCCTACAAGGAGAGACTCAGGGATCTTCTACGGTATACATATTGGGTGATCTCAACATGTATACTGTGGAAGATAGAAGAGTGAAAGGGGACATAATAAAGACCTACAAGTACCTCACAGGGTGAACAGAGTACATGAGGGGAGCCTCTTTCAAATGAGGAAGAACACTAGAACCAGAGGGCATGTGTTGAAGCTGGGGGAGAGTTAGGAGAGATATAAGGAAAAAGTGGTGGACACCTGAAATAGACTGCCAGTGGAGGTGGTGGAGGCGAAAATGATAGTGGGCTTCAAGCATGCATGGGATAGACATAGAGGATTTTTTTTCCCCCATTCAATTTAGTTTATTGATTGACAAATGAAATTGTCTTTACAACATAACAAAACCATTAAAAATATATTCATAAATACATATAAAAAGGTCAGTGTGCACATATTTACATTCAAGCAAACATCCTTACATACTATATTGCACTCATTCTTTACTTTCTAATCATGTATAATTCTATAAAGTGCTATAGTTATCTTATTTTTCTCTATGTGCAACAATATGCAGTTTTTTGCTGCCTGTTGTCTTGCAAAATGATGCTGCTCTATCTAATATTCCTAGATTTCATCAAACATGTAACTAGATATTTAGGTTCCATGTCCATACCCGACAATGTTTCCCCCAAATAGTTTCCTTTCAGAATTATAAAGAGCACATAATATTAATAAATAGACTAAATTGTCCTCCCCCAACCTGATATTTACATTTGTTTGGGCTGTTATTATAAAAGTTTCTAAGTCTTTCGCTATCATTATACTCAAATATGAATCTGGTGAAGACCCTTCTCTTTACTGGGTTCTTGACCAGAACCAGGTAGGGTTCCATGTCAAATTGTCTTTTGTTTTCCAAAAGCCACTTACCGATACTATAATTGTTGCATATTTCTAATTCATGTTGTATATGGATCTCTCTAATCCTACGTTTTATTGAATATTCCATATCTTTCCATGGTTCTGTATAGCTCTCCGAAAGTCACTTTAATAGCCCATATGGTTTCATGATGTTTTCTATAATGTTCAAACTTGGGAAGGAGAATTTCCCCCCATAAAATCTATGGTTTCGTCTATGCAAGCATAAGGGAGTCTTGTTTCATTCATATTGTATGCTTTTACCCAGTAAAGTGCCAGTCTCTGCTCAATATTGCATTGAACAGGAATATGTTCAATTTCTAATTGTACTAAGATAGATGGAGCTCCTTTTGGGAGGCCAAGTAGCCTTTTGCAAAAAATATTCATTATTGTTTCTAATGAATCATTATTATCTAGTCCCCATCTCTCCGCTCCATAGAGCAATTGGCTCTTTAATTTTCATTTAATATTTTAAGGCACCCTTTTACAGAATTTCCCCCATACTTGTATTCAACACCCTCCATAACCAGAATAAATCTTTTAACCCTTTGTTCCATCATTTTCTTATGTTTCCTCCAGTTTACATTAGTAGTAAAATGTATTCCTAGATAACAGAATTTATTAACTCTATCTTATAGTTATTGCACTTTAAACTGTGTTTTTATCTTTTTCGCTTTTTATTTGCTGAAAATCATAAACTTAGTTTTATCGTAATTTATTTCCAGAAATGCCTCTGCACTTTTCTCATGATATCCTTTTAAGCTTCTCCTAATGCCCTAAAAATCTGTGGACATAAGAACTATGTCATCAGCGTATGCCAGGTAGGGGCAGCACCTGTAACCCACCCTTGGCATATGGAGCTCAGAATCATACATCTCTATCAATACCTTATTTAGAAATAAATTAAATAGAATTGGAGACAATATATAACCCTGTCTTACTCCTCAGTTTGTTATAATGACATAGGGGACTATTAGGAAATGAGCAGGGAAGAGGGAAGGTCACCATAGACCAGTTAGGATCTGCAGAGACAGACGAGGCAGGGACCATCTGGGCAGACTGGGTGGTCCAAGCAGTCCTTTTCTGCTGACAAATCCTGCATTTCTAGTGGTGTGAGGCTCTGGTTCCATACCCAACTACCCCTTGTGCCACCTATTGCCCCACTCTCAATCCAGAGGTTGGTAGTTGTTTTTTTGTTGTTGTTTATTTTTCCTATATCCTTTTGCTATCTCTTTGGGCTAGGGAATTTGTTAGCTCTCTCTTATGTTTCCCCACTTTGTTTCTCTCTAGGTGAACAGAATTGAGATTGGTGAGGGAGCTGGAAAGTATTACTGGCTAGCACACGACACAGTGTGTTCTCGCAGGGTCCTAAAGACTCCAGCCTAGACCCATTAGTAGTAATCAGTGGTGACAATATTCTGTAAGATCAACAGTTACAGTAAGTATGTCACTTTCATTATTTATTTCAAGGGGCTAGATATAGCTTATCAGCCTTCCAAGGAACTGCCAGCAGGGTGCTAGGCCTATTCCAAGTGGTCAAGGTGGTATCCTCCAGAGCAAGATAAAGAGGATGAATGACAACTGAGGAGGCACCTTCAACCTCTGCCACATCAACGCCTGGAGGGTAGAATCCTCAGAAGGAGAATGAGACCTGTATAAGACAGTGTCCTCACTACCAGGGCTGTCAGTAGAACCAGTTGTGTCTTCCTCTCCCAAAGGGCAGAAGAGTTTAGGGTCCTCCTTCCTCAATTCTCTTACTCTTCCAGGAGGTCAGGTTTATACTCCTCCTTCTCCCCAAGAGGAAGAGGCTGAGGAGTCACAGACCTGTAATGAGAGCTTGAAGAGGAACTACAGGCCCAGCTGGTAGCACCAGTGGCAGCATCTGAGGAATGGCTTGGTCCATCGACATCTGCAGTGCTGGCAATAGTCTCCTTATCAGTCAAAGAACTCTGCCATTACAGCACTAGGAATGTGATCAATGGCTGTTGATGGGGCAGAGCCAGCCATCGGCTTCCAGCCTACTACTTCTGGTGCTGCAAGAAGTAGTAGGCTGTAGTTCCTATGGGATATCAGATCCAAGCTTTTAGCAGGACAGGGTTCTGACTTTTCAGGAGCTGAACCTGCCTGTTTCTCTGGCAGACTGTTGGCAGCTGACTTACCATCCCTTTTGGAGTGCATGGATCTGGATTGCTGCCAAGAAAAGTAACGCTATCAACTCACTGATGATAAGTGTTCCAACTCTCACCAGTTCTAGTGGCTCTCCGTCAACAAAAAAGTATCCTACCTGCAAAGGCTTTAGTCAGCGACCATGTTATTAACTTATCAATTGTTATTTTGATGGTTCCCTTTCACTATCTGTGACTCTGGTGTTGATGGTTTTGGTATCGGTGGTTTCTGTGATGTGTCAACACTGTGCTGCAATATCTTTGTCCATTTTGTCTAAAAATGCTCCAAAGTCTTACACCTGCAACTCCAAGCGACTTGGCTAAACCTTTGACAAATCACACGATTTCTGACATCATTTTTAGATAGGCTTAGACAGCAAATGCACAGCTCATGGATATCTTTCTTATAAAACAGCCTTTCCACAACACCAATGGTGCAAAAATACCTTACTCTGCAATGACATACACTACCAATCCTCACTCCAGAATGAGTATGATGACATTTGCTGAACCTAGGTCAGGGGTGTATTTTCATTTTTTTACTTATACATTATGTCCCCTTCATTCCTCCAGCTTTGCTATCCCTCTGGTGTCCCTGCCACCCCAGACTGCAGTTGCTGCTCCCATGTATCCTTGGTTATACCAGAGGAGGGCAACTAGAATGGTGCAGGATCTGCAAGAGAAGCCATACGAGGAGAGACTAAAAGAGCTTAATATGTATACCCTTGAGGAGAGCAGGGAGAGGGGGGAAATGATAGAAATGTCTAAGTACCTCAGTGGAATCAACAAAGTCCAAGAGGGTAGCATCTTTCAGAAAAAGAGACATGCAAGAACAAGGGGACACAATTTAAAGATGGGGGGGCGATTCAGGGGCAATGTGAGGAAGTATTTTTTCACAGAGAGGGTAGTGGATGCATGGAACAGCCTTCCTGAGGAGGTTGTGGGGTCTAAAACTGTGGGAGAACTCAAGAATACATGGGATAGACATAAGGCAATTCTAGTGGGGGGTAGGAAGAAATAGGCTGTTGGTTGACTAGGATCTGCAGCTTATCCTGTAGGTAGGGAAATGGGTAGGCTAGGTGGGCCAAAACGGACTTTATCTGCTGTCAAAGTCTATGTTTCTATGTTACCTCAAGGTGGAGATACAAAACACACTTATGCTACATTAGGTGGTGGGAGGTTCAGCAGGGCCCCAATATGTTGGGATCTGCCATCAGTTGAGCTGGGGCCATTTTCCTTGTTTGTGTTCTGACCCTGGGATGTCCTTATGCCATTGGGCTCAATATGGGAGAGTTCATGACTGCAAGAGAGCTGCAGACCTGGTAGTCGCCCATGTGGCAGCACTGCAGCAGAGGCAGTGATCTTTTCTCCCTAAAGGAGGAGGGGAACATCCCTGGAGTGCTCAGTCCCCCCCCCACACTGGTCTTACCGTGACCCAAGCTTGTTCCAAGACCCAGGTTGCTGGCATCATGAGAGGTAGCTCTATTGCTGCACTGACTGTCTGGCAGGTGGTATGTTACTGTCCCTCTATACCCATGGGATGCAGTCTGTGATGTAGCCAGCCCTTCACATCAACATATTGGAGATGTGTGCATCTCTGTATGGAACAAGAGCCTTTAAACAGCTCCTGCTGGGCCAGTCCTTATCACAGCAACATACCTAGCAGGGACTCAGACTGTCCTAGTAGATTCGCCTCCTCCTCCTCTATGTGACATGTTCACATGAGTGGGAGCTTCTAGGAGAAGTGACAGAACATTTATTTGAAAATGGGGGGTTGCCTAAAAACCTGAGTCTTTTTGCATCCCTACACAATGCAAAACCAACATGTTTTTGCTTGCATACTCAAGAACCTGGACTTTTTTGGCAAGATGCATTGTCTCTTTCCTAGATGGGACAGTTCCTGTACATCTTCCCAGTAATCCCATGGCTTCAGAGATATCTTCTTACACTTCAGGTCAAATCAGCAACCATGATACAGGATGCCTAATTCTGGCCCAGACAGGTCTGGTTCCCTCTGCTATGGGATATGGTAATGGAGCATCCAGTTACACTGTCCCACGGATTCAACCTGTTGTCACAGAACTGGGGTTGGTTGTTGCATCCAGACATCATGCCTGTGCAGCCTCCATACTTGACTTTGGAGAATGAAGAACTCCAAAGATAGTGAGTCTGTTAGTGAGTCCCTGAGACCCTTCTGGCAGTGAGACAGAATATTTAACTGAAAGGTTTATGGGCTTTAATGAAAACGTTTACATAGTTGGTGTCAGTCCAAGGTTCTGAATACATTCTCATATCCCATTCAGAGTTCAGGAGTACTTATCCACTCTCACTCTGCGTTACAATACTCATCTATTAAGGTCCACCTTTTAGCAGTCTCAGTCTTTCCTGATCCTGTTGAGGCCATGTACATTGTTCAACTGGATGTCTCATAGATTCCTATGAAGTATCCTTTGCACTAGCCCTCCAGCATGCCAGCCAATCCCAGTGTTGGATTCTAGTCTGGTCCATATTTCTCTGACTAAAGCTCCTTTTTAGTCAGCAGCTACTTATGCACATTCTCTCTTGCAATGCCTTGTTTTTAGTGGCTATATCTTCAGCCTTCAAGGTCTCTTAGTTTGACAGTCTCTAGTGACAGACCCACAGTACTTGGTCTTTCACAAGGATAGGGTCATACTCAGGACATTGGTATCTAAGCTCATTCTGAACCAATAACTCAATCTTCCATTATTCTTTCTGAAGTTAGAAAATTCAAAAGTACTCTTGCATTCCTTGGATGTCAGTTGGAGATCAAGTAGGGTCTGCAGTGATGAGATAGGATAGGCAGGGAAAATTGGCAGACTGGGTGGGCCATGCGATCTTATCTGCCATTAAATTCTATGTTTCAGAGGAGGGCTCAGCTTCTGCTTGGATAGACCAAAATTGCTCAGGCTGTCAATCAGATCATCTGTTTTTATCCTTTCCCCCACAAACTCTAAGCAAGCCTGTCTTGTGTCTCTCTCATGCTGGATTTTGCACTGTATAAGACTCTTCTAAGTGAGATCTGGCAAGGTGTTACAGATAAAGTAACAGGGCTCGTCACTAGGGGGATGGCGGCTTCATTAGCATGTTTTCAATCTCTGCCAACATCAGAGATAAGCAGTGCAACCACTTGGCACAAAACTCAGTCACGAAATATTATAGTCTACACATTTATTATCTATAAAGAAGTCTAGCTTGGTCCTGGCAGTGTTCCAATACCTTATTTCTTGAGAGATGCAGGCTTTCTTTTAATCGAGCCTCCTGAGAGGAGACTAGTAGTAATTCACTGCAGGGGTTGCTTTGTAATCATCTGATGGAGAGGGATTTAGCCCTGAAGAAGATGAAAAAAGTTAATTTCTAGTAACTCTCATCTTTAAGAGAATCTATTCCATACAGCTAGCCACACTTACACACCCTCCTCCCCTGTAAAGTAGGTGTGCTCACGTGTCTGAAATGTACAGTTTCCTAACTGGCCCTTTTCCAACTGTATGTCAGAATCATAAGATGGTATCAGTCAGCCTGCTGTTCTGAGTAGTGTTACAGCTCTCTCTGTCCCTATCTGGGTTCATCTGCAGAGTTGGTCAAGAGCCACTGTTAGTGATTTACTTGATATTCCTGTAAATTAAAAAAAATGTTTTATCAAGATTGCTAACTTATCTTGGCTTAATAATTTGTTAGAAGTAGCTGGACACCTACATTCTCTCCAACTGAAACTAAGCTGGCTGGGGAAATCTGTCATGAGCCCAACCCCATGGGCATGGCAGGATGTCCCATTTTCAGGGAGGTCCCTCTTTTTATGGAACTCATGAGCAGTTGTAGGGTTAAGAAAGCATTACTAACCTTCCTTTTCTCAGTGGTATGGTGGAAATGTCTCCTTGACTCTGCACTATGTTCTTTGGTTAGAATCCCACCACGGCCACTGGCAGCCTGTTGCCTATTTGGTTTGTAGGATAGCCGAGTGGTTACTATCTTCGTTAACAAGGCATACATTCCTTACAAAACCTTTTTATTTAAAATTTAGATCACACAACCAGACCCCAGGCAGAGTCAATAAGAAATTATAAAAAGTTTACTTAAAGCAAAACAACAAAGTAATTCTACAATTGGGAAGATTTGGAATGCAGACAATATGAAAAATAAATATTGGATGGTTATACAGAGAAAACATCATACACTGTTATTCTAAAACTATACCTTGTTCTGCAGTTTAGAGACCAGAAAATGTCGTGTCCTTTTTGAGAATAAATTCTCTCTCAGTAGGTGAAGCAAGTCCTTGGGAAAACAAGATTTGTTGGATTAACAGAAATCAGCCTCTGAGTTTCCTTTTGGTGCCAAACTCTGGGTTTCCTTGGTGTAAAGTATTTTGTTCCCAAATTCTGACTTAAAGATCAGAATTTCTGTTTAGCATGTGAAAAAGTCCCTTTCCACAAACCAGGTTTTGTTCCTAGGGGTTTTCAAGACCTACATATACTTAAAAAAAAAAAAAAAAGTATATAACAGCATATTAAGTTTTCTCAGCTCTGAGGAACCGTTCCTCCTCAGGACTCAAACTTCAAGCTAATGCACTGATTTCACAGTGTGTGTCTGTTAAATAGTCTGAATGGTCATTTTTTCTTCCCAGGCCACACCCGTCTCCTTTGGGAGGGGTGTGACAGTTCACCTTGTCCTGCAGGTGTCACTGTGGTTCCATGTCTAACACCCCTGTGACATCTGTTTTATGTAAAACATTTTACTGGCTTGAGTTTATGACTTTAGGCTGCCTTCCTACTGGCCTTTTCCTGTTTTTGGAAAGTTAAGTGTCTATGTTGATATAGGGGATATGACCCTAACTGTCCATTAGATCCAAGGGATATGACCCTTGGGCTACATAAACCCATCTGCTCCTTATCTAGATGAATGCAAGGCCCAAACTGGTTTAACAGTAATCCTTTTTATTTGTTCAACTTTTCCTTGGTCTTTTAAAGGGACAGTGTCTTAACCCTGGAGTACCTCACAACACATGAAATAGGAACATTAATAAAGTGGTATAGGCCTATCTTGCCACAGGGGACACGCGGATCATATGTCATAAGTGTAGGAACGCATACACCAAGGAAACCACATCTTACAAGTTGATTGGAGAGGGAGTGGCATTCAGGCCCTGACCATTAATTTTGGTTACTCCTACTGTCTGATATCCACACCTACTGGTGTTATAATAAGAATATAATTCTCTGAAGTATGCATAATGATTAATGGAAAAAACAAAGTATTGTAGTACTCTATCTTTTTGTTCTTATTATGCAGTTCCTAAAGTGCAATATAGTGTTACAAGGGGTCTGGGTAACAAATATATGCAAGTCTACAACTGGAGGGGTGCTATAGGGCATCATTGTACACAAAGTTGCACATCAGCCTTGTGCCTGTTGTGCATGTGGACAAAAGTAATGTTCCTCCTGGGTTCTAGTGCTGGCCTCTCTAGTCTAAAGAATCTGGTTCTATGGATGATTCCCTCAGAAGCCTAGACTTACTGGTAAGTAACTTTCCTTTTTGTTGATTTTTACCCAGGCAAAGTACTGGGGTATTGTGGGGAATCAGAAAGACTAGACAACTAAGGCTGCATTTGTATCTGAAATGATATTGTTCACAACATCGTATTATTACCTCCTGATGCTTTTGGATAGTGAGCAAGAATACGTACTGCTAGAGGGAAGAATAAAATGCTTGCAACATGATTAAGGGCATAAATGAATGCAAATTAAGTTTTAGACTACACAGTTTCTAATTCCGTAATGTGTACGATTACCAAAATCCAGAAAAAGTACAAAAAAATAATATTAATTAAAAAAAATTGTTGAAATCTATCATGTCATTTATAGTTATCAACACATACAAACAGTATCGACAGCACTAATTCTTAACAGCTGGACTTAAAGCTTTCAATATATAAAACAATTACATTTCTTGCCCCAACAGTTTCAAAGTTAGGCTTTTCAAAAAATGTATTTCTTTAAAATGGGATAACCTTGGAACAATCAGGACTAGAAACATGTTTTTTTAATTAAAGTTTGGTGTCTGTTTAGTGGATATATTGATATAAGATACTACTTCAACTACCATATATTGATATATAAAAACATGAAATGATTCACTGAATTTTTGAAGTCCTATTATTTTTAACAACATATTATATTGACATGTATAGACATGAAGTGACACATGAGAACTTCAGTGTTAGGATCTATTCATTTTGACTGGTCTTCAAGCTTTTATTTGCTTGAATCTATGAGAGCAGTGCACACCAAAATTGAGAAAACTCTCCAGAAATTGGAGGCCCACGATGCAGCCATCCAAAAACTAGCAGGAGTTGTTGCAGAAATTGAAAAATGCTCTGTTTCTACCCTGACCACAGTAGCTATTTTAACTAAAGAAAATGGACAACTTCATAGTCATTTGGAAATGATTGAAAATGAAATCCATTCTGGAAATGTCCAGATAATTGGAGTGCTGTAGGGGATAGAGGGGACCTGGCTACGAGAGAAATTGTTCTTACCATACGGTTTCAACTGATCTTCTTTACTAGGGCATATTGTGCTACCTACTCCCTGGACATAAATGGATCTGATATTAAGTTTTTCCCAGATTTATCATTTCAGACTCGGGCATGGTGGAAGGCATTTGATGCGGTGAGGCAGTGGTTGAGGGTGTTGGGGGATTACGCATTTCTGCTTGCTACCAGCTTGACTCAGAGTGATCTACAGGGGGAAAACATTGCAGTTCAAGTAATCTCCAGGATGCATGCCAATGGATTGAAAAGGTGGAGGCCGAGTTTGCAAGCTGCAGGGATGCGCCAGAGTCGACCCATTCGGCATCTGACTCTGAGAACTGATTTGTGAGCAGTGGGCTGCCAAGGGTAGTGGACTGGATGTAATATGCAGCAAGTTTTGATTTGAGTGTCAAAGAGACACCATTGACTGAATACTCTTTTGGGACTCTTGGGGGGGGGGGATTCTATGGGGCTAAAAAAATTGCTTTACTTGTTTAAACTAATGTTGGAACTCACCAGTTTAGGGTGAATGCGGGAAATCCGCCAGTTAGTAGCCCTGTTTGGTTTTTTCCTCCTGGGAAGTGGATGCTGCAATTATCTAGACTGCTATGGTCAGCATCTATAATTTAAATAAATAATGCTCACTGTTGGAGCAAGTTTCAACTTTGGTTTACATTAAATACTTGAAACACTATGACTGCCTGTGGTAAGCAGGGCTTAAATAAAAGTATTCTTAAGAATTGGCCTACGAGGGGTGAGGAAAGATTGAGGGGGTCTGAAGTATATGTTTATATTCTCCCTAATTCATCAAAGGTTAAATAGCTATCTTTTGATTGCGTTATTCTCCCTATGTATTATTCTCCCTGTAGGATATATCTATGAGGCTAGCAAATCTTAGAGACTGTTGGACATTTTAATTTGAACTGTGCTGGATTCCCCTACTTCCTCTTGTATCAGATTATAAGGTGATTGTTGTAATTATACTCCAGACTATTGCTATAGAGGGCACATAGGCTGTCTGAAGTTGTTTTTACTCCCTGTATGAGTATTGTAACTGTACAATGTACGATTGTATAAAAAACTAATAAATATAAAGTTTAAAAAACAAATCTTCATATAATGCCCTCTAGTTTTTGTGTAACTCCTACCTAGGAACAGGTCTTGTACTTGAGTTTTGTTGATACATTTTAGGTATTTGAAGGTCTCTGTCATGTTCCCCCTATCCCTCCTCTGTTCGAGAGAATACATGTTGAGTTCTCTCAATCTATCTTCATATGGTATTTCATGCAGCCATTGTATCATTTTAGTTGCTCTGCACAAACCCCCCCCAATCTATCTATGTCCTTTTTGAGATGTGGTTGCCAGAACTGTACACAGTACACCAGAGGTCTGTAGAGCACCACTTCCCTTTTCCTGATAGAGATTCCCCTACTTATGCAACCCAGTATCCTAGATGCCCTAAGTGCTGCCTTTTCACACTGTTTGCTTGTTTTCAGGTCATCTGTAATAATCACCCCAGGTCCCTCTCCTGCTTCTGTGCCTCCAGTCTCACTCCTCCCATGAAATATTCCTCCTCTGGGTTTCCCTTCTCCAAGTGCATGACCTTGTACTTTTTCATGTTGAAATTCAGTTGCCAGGTCCCAGACCATTGTTCCAATTTCTTTAGGTCAGACTTTATCCTTTACACCCCTCCCTCCGGGAGTGTCTACCCTGTTACTGATCTTTGTGTCATCTGCGAACAGACACACTTTACTCTCTAAATCTTCAGCTATGTCACTACTAAAGATGTTATATAAGATAGATCCTAATACTGACCCCTGAGGCACCCCACTGGTCAAATTCCTTTCCTCCAATAGTGTGCCATTTACTAGTACCCTCTGGGTTCTCCCACTCAGCCAGTTTTGCACCCAGTTTACTACTGTCAGATCCACTCCTAGGTTGGCTAGCTTGTTTGGCAGCCTCCTGTGTGGAATGGAGTCAAATGCTTTACTGAAATCTAGATAAACTACATCCACTGTTCCACCCTGGTCCGCTATCTTGGACATTGAGTTGAAGAAGTCTTTTAAATTTGTTTGGTCCAATCTCACTATCGTAAACCCATGTTGTCTAGGATCTAATGTTACACTCTCCTCCGGATAGGAGATGATTCTTTCTTTGAGGAGTGCTTCCATAATCTTGCCAACAATCAATGTGAGGCTTACCGGTCTATAGTTACTTGTGACTTCCCTACTCCCACTCTTTTATGAAGAGGAAACACAGTGGCTCTTCTCCAATCCTTGGAGACAACTCCCTATTCCAAAGATAGGTTGAAGAGTTCTGCCAGGGGTTCTGCCAGCTCCTCCCTCAGTTACTTGAGTATCCTGGGGTGTATTTCATCAGGCCCCATTGCTTTGTTTACCTTGAATTTCCTTAGTTCTTCTAGGACTCTCTCTCCCTTGTGAATGGTCCTGAGTCTACCTCCTTACCAGAGGTGCTGTTTCCCCCTAGCTTGGGTCCACTACCATCTCTTTCCTTAGTAAAAACTGAGCAAAGGTAGCCATTAAGTAACTCCGCTTTTTCCCTGTCATCTTCCATGTGTCCCCTTGTTTTCTTTGCTATTCTGACTGTACCCCTCCCTTCCTTCTTCTTTCACTGATATATCTAAAGAATGCTTTATTCCCCTTCTTTACCCCTTTAGCTATAATTTCCTCTGTTGATGCCTTTGTAAGTCTGATTGTCCTCCCTGCTTCCCTCAACTTCTCCTTGTATGTATCCCTGTCTTGATCAGTTTTAGTGTCTTTGTACCTTTTTAAAGCTGCCTTTTTTTCTCTGATTTTGGCAGCCACTTCCCTGGAAAACCAAAGTGTTTTTTTCCTTCTTTTCATTTTATTCACTCTTTTATAGCCATCTTGATCCTTATCCAGTGTTCCTCTACCCCCCCCCTGCTTACTTCAAGTCCAGGACTTTAGTTTTGGAGCGTTTAGTTTCCCTACTTGTATTCACTTGGAACCACACCATGCAGTGGTCGCTAGTTCCAAGATGACTACCGACTGTTACTTCCGAGATGTTTTCGCTATTCGTGAGCAGCAAGACAAGGACCACTTCCCCTCTAGCTGGTTCCTTGCCTAGCTGCCTTAATCCTGATCCCCCTAGAGCAAGGGTTCTCAAATGGTGAGGCCAGCCTCCCTGGGGAGGCCCCAACCTATTCAAGGGGAGGCTCAAGCAAGTCTTGAAATAGTATTATATTTCAATTTTGAACTGTATAGATTTTGTGTGAAGGGATAAGGCAAACTTAAAGAGGATAATAGTAGGTGAATTTATATATTTATTCACAAGTCTGTGACCAGGAAGGTACTGTACACTGAGCCATGGCTTATTTCAGAGTGTACCCAGGAAGGGTAGTGAGAGACTACAATTCAAAATGTAACTGCAAAACACTCAAGAAATACAAAATGAATAAAAGTACAAACAAATTTAGAGCAATAAACTAACAATGCGAGGAAAAAGTGATCAATTAGACTGGTAGCAGAACTGCCTAAATACAAGCGTTAACCAAACAGGTGCTAGGAATAAGAGCAGGAGGGAGCAAAATGATCCCTGAGAAGTTGCTTAAGAGCAGGGGGAGAGGGGGGAGAGGCAGAGGTCGACAGGAAGGTTATTCCTGTTAGAGGGGAAACAGAAAAAGCAGTCTGACCCATGAAGGTATGGCAGTAATGGGTAACAATGGTTCGAGAGTCAAAATATTGGAGCAAGTAGGTTGTCCTGTTGGGGAAGGGGAGGGTTGCAAGAAGTTTGTTTAATAACATGAGAGCCAGCTATGAAAGAGGTTTCAATTTATTCCTGATGTACTGTGAAAAGTAGGCTATTTTTTGATGGGGAGGCCCAAAAATATTTCAGTATTTTGGGGGAGGCTCAAGATCTTTTCCATGGCTTAGGGGAGGCTCACTATGACAAAGTTTGAGAACTGTTGCCCTAGAGCATCAAGAAAACTTTTGTTATTTGATGAGTTTTGCTGAGTGGGAACTCCAATTTAGGTCCAGCAAGTTGAAGTCTCCCATCAGCATTACTTCACCCTTGTCTGCCACCTTGTGTATGGATTCTATGAGCTCTTTGTCACCTTCCAGCCCCTGCACCAGGGGTCTGTAGATCACGCCAACCCTAGTCACTGCATGGTCCCCATCTTGAGTGTGACCCAAAGTGCCTCAGACTCCTTCTAAGTATTTTGGATCTTTGTGGCATTGATCCCTTCCCTCACATACAATGTCACTCCTCCTCCCTTTTTGCCCTCCCTGTCCTTCTGGAAGAGGCTGAAACTGGAGATAGTTGTTTTCCAGTTGTGGTTTTTGTTGTACCAGTTTTCAGTGATTGCAACCCAGTCTAGGTCCTCCTCTGCAATGATTGCTGAGAGATCTGCTCTAAGGTGGTAATCAGATGCCTTCCAGAGCTTCCGCAAGAAGGGACACTGGCCATAGCGACAGGATTCTAAGAAAAGAGGGGATTGTGCAAGTGTTTTCGTCCACATAGGCACAAATGATCTTGTGGACCAAATGATGGATGAAGCCAAAATGCACATATCAAAATTAGGCAAAAAGTTTGCCTCCACAGCACCCATCATAGCTTAGGTATGCCTGTGTGCCACCCCAGATCCAAAATAAATATGAATATTCATTGAAGTGTTCCACTTTGGAGCCATGTTATTGGCATCCCCTAGTGAGGGAAGGGTAACATTCATTCTGCCCAATCACATGCCCATAGGTCTCCACACCCTAGCTCTTCAGACCTTTCTTTCTGCTGGACAGAATAGAAAACTCCCTTCACAGCTCCTACAGTGGGTTTTGATTTGATTTTCTTTCCCAAAAGTGTTTTCAGTAGTTTTTGCATTTTCTGACTACCCTCATGACTCAGTTGGATGCTCTGTACCACCTGCCTTTAGCTTCCAGGTTGGACCATGGTTCAGTGACATAAAGTTTTAAAAGTTTTATAAAATGTGGGTGTACTATGTCTATTACAGGTAGACATGCTAGTAATAATACACAACAGGGCATGGATTATGGTAGATTGCCACATGCTCAGGATGTGTTCAAGTTCAAGTTTATTAGCAGGAAACAACTCCATTGAGCGGGCTTATTCACAAGGAGGTCCTGGGTTACATAGACAACAATGATGAGTATACATGGACTTTCACATACATTTGTAGCAGCAATAGAAAATTAAAACATTAGTAGTAGAAAACATGAAGTCAGGGTTCAATAGGCAACAATACACTAATACGTGCTGTGTAACTATCTATAAGGGGTGTGCAGAATTAGAACATTCGAAACATATATAGTTCTTGGCAACAACTTTTCATAACAGTAGGCACAGACCAAGAAGCTGATCAATTAAGTGCTATAATATATTATAACAGGCAAGTGCAGGGAGTTTTCTGGTTACGCATGCCCTTTCAGTAGCATGATAGTGTGTGATAGAAGAGGGGTGAAGTAAATTGCCCTTGAAGAGAGGGGTGAAGTGGAAGGACGTTGTAGGATAGGGGAATCCTGGTGACTGGGACACTGCTCCAGGGGGACCCAATTAGGATAGAGCCTTTGTCTGAACACCTGGAGGAAATGATAGCCAGCCTCGATGCAACAAGAGAGTGAGAATAAGTTTATAGGAATGGGCGTGTTTAGGGAGACATGGGGTAGCTGAAGGCTGTGGTAACAGATGTTTAGATGTGACAGGGAGTTAATGCAGATTAGTTTTTGAAGCAATGGCATGCTACTTCAAACACCTTCTTGGTGATTGTCTTGAAGCAGTTTACAGAGACAAGTTTGGTTAGCCTCATTGTAGTTTGCAGTTTATTCCATACTGAAGGGATTACGAAGCTAATACCACCTCTGCCAACTTTAGTACACATTCTGGGCACATCCAGCAGGATGAGTTCTGAGTTTCATAGGGAGTAGATGCTGCACGTCCTGTGCATAAGCGAGCAAATGTACTGTGGCAGTTTGCCTGACAGTACCTTTAATGTCCATGAGCCGATGTGGATTATGCGGCTAGTTGCTAAAGAGGTCCAGCCTAGTGAAAGGTAGAGGGAACAATGGTGTGCCCTATGAGGTGTGTTTAGGATGAAGCGCAAAGCTTGATGTTACACAGTGTCAAGTTTATGACTGTTGGTTGTGGAGTTACAGTTATAAATGATATCCCCATAGTCTAACAGTGGGAGGAAGGTGGCTTGTACCAATCTTCGCCTAGTGTCCATTGTGAAGAGGGATCTATTCCTGTATAGAAACCCCAGCCTTGCTTTTAGTTTTTTGGTTAGGCAGTCAATATGAGCACTGAAGGATAGTTTGCTGTCCAATCAGACTCCCAAATACTTAAACTGACCCACAACCACAAGGGTGTCCCCATAAATGGCTGTGATAGGTAATGGGGTGTGCTGCACATTTAGGGATGAAGCTGCATGGGCTGAGGTGAAAAACATCCCCTTGGTCTTCTTGGCATTTAATAGGAGTTTTGAATGGGCCAGGTTGAGCTGCAGCTAATTGAAATCAGCCTGCAGTTCGATGCAGGCTTCACCAACTCATGACTTAGAGGTGTAAATGACCTTGTCATTGGTGGAAAAGTGCAATTTGGACTTTTGGATATTTTTGTCCAGAAAGTTAATGTAAATATTGAAGAGAAGAGGCCCCAGTATAGAGCCCCGAGGCACTCCTCTTGAGATAGACACTGGGAATGAAAGTGCCCCGTCCACTTTGATTCTTTGTAACCTGCCTATAAGGTAGCTACTGAACCATCTTAAACTTGAGTCCTGCAGTCCCAAGGAACTAAGACACTGGAGAAGAAGGTTATGGTCCACTGTGTCGAACGCCTTGCTAAGATCAAGGAACATGGCACACGTGGATTGTTTGTTGTCAATAGCAGTGAACCAGTCATCAGTGTTAAGAGGTATGAGGCCGCAGGCCAAGTGTCTTCAACCAGCCAGGAAGTGCAGCAATCTACCATACTCCACAACTGGAGTATGTTGCGCTTATAAAATGGCTTTTTAAAGAGTCTAATAATTACAATACTTATGTTTAAACATTCATTCATAAAATTGTTATTATGAATAGGGATAGTTGTTTCAAGCTCCATTGAGCAAAACTCATTTCCAAGGACTTCCCTAAAAAATACATCATATTTTTTTACTAAAAAAATACAATTTATAATACACTTAAACATTTCAAATCATGAGACCATCACTAATTGGTATATATCTAGACATCCATGGGACATACATCACAACAATACATCACTGTACTTCAGACTGGTGAGTACATGTCAAGTTAACCATTATACATTCAACTGGTATAAAAACTATGAGTTTCAAGTTATGTCCTCAAGACAACAAGTCATGGGGCAGATGCTTGATTGACAAACCATTTTTTATCGGACCTAATCGAATAAATGAGATGATATCCCTTATATTAATGGGCATCATGTTCCATTGGGCCGGTCATCTGGTTCGTACTGAGGACCTCCACATTCCTAAATTACATTTAGGGACAACAAACTCCAGACCTCTGGCTAATCTTAGAAATTCTTTGGTATCCCTAACTGCAAAGGCCTCCATGGAATATCTGGGCAGATCTTCCCTATACACTTTGTACATGAAAGTCAAAAGATTCATATTTCTTCTTACTTCAAGTCACATCCAATTTGGGGATCCATAAAGAAAACAATGGTGCATCCTCCTGGGAGCATCAAGGATGAGGCGGGACAACCTATTATATAACACATCTAGCTTGGACAACTCAGCCCCCAATGCCCCAGCATAAACAATGTCCCCATAATCTAAAACTGGGGGCACCATGGTATTAATGACTCTAAGGTGAACTTCCATGCTCATATAGTGTTTCAGTCTATAAAGCATTCACAGTTTTTGGCCCAGACTTTTCATTACTGCCTCAATATGCACATCCCACTTTAATTTGTGATTTAACCATATTCTCAAATATTTGTATCTTGTCACTTGTTGTATACATTCACCCTTCAATGACTGAATTTCTAAGACAACTTCATTTTTATCAGTACTGGAGAATAGTGCCAACTGAATCTTCTTTGTATTTAAATGCAACCTCTGATCTCTAAGGAAGATCTGTAAATGGTTAAAGGTCTCCTGCAACTTAATTTGAATGTCACAGATTGATTTTCCCTGTACATAAACCATCGTATCATCTGCATAGATGTGATAGCTTATTTCTGAGTCTTCAAAGCATAATTTAATATAAATGTTGAACCGGAAGGGACCCAATATTGACCCCTGTAGGACATCTACTTTCATAAGGACTGTTGTAAATTTAAAATGCCCTAACTCTACTAATTGGCTTCGACCTTTCAAATAGGTCCTAAACCAACCCAGCTCCTTCCCTTGTATTCCCAAATCACAGAGTCTGTCCAGGAGAATGTCGTGATTCAAAGTATCAAAAGCCTTAGCTGAAATTAATAAATAAGGCACCCACCAACATTTTCCTGTCCAGACTCTGCTGCAGATTGCCCACAACTTTCAGCAAGGCTGTCTGAGTACTATGCTTTGCTCTAAAGCCTGACTGAAACTCATTCATTATTCTGTTTAATTTCGGAAGGCTCTTCAGTTGTCTAGAACCCAATCTTCCAAAAATTTTTAAAATCTGTGAAAGGAGGGAGATCGGGCGATAATTATTATGACTTGCCTAGCCCCTTCCTGAAATATAGGCATTATTTTTCCAATTTTCCAACCGTCTGGAAATTCTCCAGTAGTAAGTGAAAGGTTAAAGATATAAGATGTGGGGTAAGCTATACAGGGGGTTGCAAATTTCAAAAGTTTAGTCGGGATATTATCCAGTCCTTTTCCTTTACTAGTATTTAATTTCATCAGTTCATCTCTAACATCTACCATGGAAATATGTGTAAATCTAAAAGTTTTAGTAATATCTAAGCCCTGATTTAACTTTTCATCCTGTACTGTAAGCTTACTTAAGTTGGGTTCCATTTGGGGAATCAAATTCAGAGGCCTGGGCTCTCACACTTACAAAAAAAATATTAAATTAATTAGCTACTTCATTACTTTGTGAGGCCAAGTGGCCTTCCAATTCAATTCTGTTTATACTAGAAACTTTTTTATTTCCCTTCAGATTTGCCATAGAGCTCCAAAACATTTTAAGGTTCAATTTTCCATTGACATCCAGCTCAAACTTACAATATTTCTGTTTGGCTAATCTGGATTCTTGGGTATATTTATTCCTGGCCTGTCTATACAGGCTCCAATCTCTATCTAAACCTGATCTTTTAGCTCTGTGCCATTTATTGTTTCTTTCAGTTTGAAGTATTTACAGGGCTGCATTGTATCACTTTGTATTTAAGGATTTTACCCTTCTTTGCCTCAGCGGGACATGTTTGTCACATACCCACAAGAATTCATACTGAAAGTATTCCTAAGCCTCAGAGGCTGAAGGGATTAGTTCTACTCTATCTCAGTGTATTCCTTCTATGTCCATCATAAAGGCTATGTAGTCAAACTATTTATAGTTTCTCCAGTCAACAATTTACTTCTGTTTTGTCCTTTTAGAGTATTTTCACAAGGTAAAGATAACCTGATGGTCGGAGAAGAAGTCAAGTAAGATGCCACTCCTGAAATATAAAGATATACTGTTAGTGAAAATGAGATCTAGGACTGTGGAAATCTTTTCTTTTTTATTCCAGCTGTTAGGTCCCCATTGCCTCTTCCTGCCTAACTGGCTAAGGGGACACATGTTTTTGTGTTTTTTTTTACAGTTTTTTCTCCCTTGACCCTCCCCCGGGGCCCCAGCACATGGCCATGTGAGCATGTGGAGGCATGCTAAGCACCCTGTGATGCCAGTTCAGCCCCTTCCACCTCCCGTAGCTATTTGCGCCCCTGTCACCTGGGTGCCACAGACCTCCACCTTGGCAGGAGCGGAGACTACAGAGTAGCCAACCCACCTAACCACCTTGGAGAGAGGCTGTTCATCAGCATGCTTGATCCTGCTCCACCCCACCCGATGACCTGAGATGGTTCCCGAAACCTGGTCGCTGGCATAGCGTGAGGTGAGGCGTCCAGCACCTCAACCCTCAGTACAACCAGGCCGGCTAGGAATTCTTAACATTTTTGTAGTTAACCCTAGTTGGATCTTCTGTAAGTTGGATCTGGTTCCAATTAAAGGGACACTGTCAACCTGTTTTGCATCATACTATTACTTCTAGTTAAAGACCCACTTTTTATGATTGCTTACCTTCTCTAAAATTAATTGGTGTTGCTGCTTGTTTTGTCTGTCTCCTTGTTTCATTGAACTGAAATGCATGTTAATGTATATTTATAAACAACTTTGTTTTGTTTACAATCCTGGATCTGTTCTTACTGCATACTTCATGAGCATTAGAAACACACCCAAACAATGCAGTCACTCATGAGGCAGTAGCCTCCTAAACTCCCACTGCATCATGAGGGGCTAGACTGTGTTGTGGGTGTTCCCATGTCCAGGAAAGATGCAGTTGGAGCTGATCAAGGAATATAAACAAACCTGTTTGTGTAGTAACACCAGTATGGTGGGCAGTCTGTTTTTCACTTTTTTTAAAGAAAAAAGAATCAGAATCAAACTACCAGCTACATCAGAAGTATTTATAGAATGTTGGCAATTATAAAATGTTTTTTTGTTTTCTCTAGGGACACTTTGAGACCTAAGGAGGTTGACAGTGTCCCTTTAACATTAAAATTACCCATGATTAACAATTCATGGGTGTTTTTAAAATGTTCTAAAAAAGTCCTGTAAGCCATGAAAAGTAGAATTATTTATTCTTGTGGGTTTGTAAACCCCAGCTATCACTAAGGGTTTAATGAAGGGTAATTTAACCATCACTGTAAGTATTTCCAGCCCATGTTCACTTAATGAATTAGTAGTTTTTAATGTTTCAAGTTCTGTATTTACATAACACACAAGCCCCCCCCCCCACACACTTCTGTCTTTCCTTTGCAATTGGTAGTTCTCTAATTCTAGTACAAAGTCGGGAATTTTTTTTTTACTTAAATAGGTCTCGGTAATGATAATAACATCAGGACTATATGTACCCACCCGGACTTCCTGTTGAGCTGTCGGCTGGAATGCAGCACTGAAAGATCAAGCTCCAGGGACCCGACAAAAAAAACTCCCAGATTCAGTACAAAACAAATCAAAACTGGAAAAACCTTTTTATACAAGAGGCTAGAGGAGTTACAGAACTGAATGGGAGCCCAAAAAAGAAAAATCAACTGCTTTAGCTGCACAGCAGACCAGACAAGTGAAAGACTCTCAGACTGGTGATTCCGACCTACCAGACATGGCGGAGCCCCCACTATCTCCTAATGGACAACCCAGCAATGCTGCAATCCTGGCAGAACTCAAAGAATTCAGAGATGAAGTTTGCTCCTTTTCGCACTGAACTAGCCACAGAACTGGCTAAAATAAAACAGAAGGTATCTGAATTGGAGTCAGCTCACACAGAGATTGATACAAGAACTGATAGCCTGGAAAGAGTTGTGGTGCATTTAATAAATGAACAAAAGCTATTAACAGACAAATGTGAAGACCTTAAGGAATAGTTCAAGGAGAAATAATCTACGCATTCATGGAGTACCAGAGGAGGAGGAAGGACATGATGTGCTTAAATTTGTGGATACTTTATTATGGGAGGTACCACAACTTGATCCAGCCACCAAACTAGACATAGAACAAGCTCACAGAGCCCTCACCTCGAAACCTCAACATACTGATCAGAGGCCGCGCTCTATAGTGCTCAAGCTATTAAACTACGCAGTAAAACAGCAATTGTTATCAAGAGCATGGCGCATGGGGGACAGTCAATACAAAGGCGCAGAGATCTTTATTTCGATAATGACTACTCCCCATGAATAGCAGCAAGGAGAAGGGCCTATGCCCTGATACTTCACACCCTGAAATAGCAGCAGTTGAAGTTCATTACACCATATCCTACAAAGCTTATAATAATGTTTTCTGAAGGCCCACAAATATTTGAAACTCCAGAGGAAGCCAGCAAAGCTCTCCAGGCCAAGAATATCGTGGTACCCCAGCGGATAACATCGGAAACTCAGGACCTAGAGGCACTCAAGTCAGGAATCATGTGGGAGAAGGCGCGGAACATGCAAACCAGAAAAAGACAAGGCTACTCCACATTACAAGATGTTAAAAAAATTTTACTCAAGTTACAGAGGACTGCCCCAAATTGACTGTCTGAGAAAGGGGCTCTGGTAATCTTTCCAGCCCATGACGAGAGTCTGGGCATGCATTTACTTTTAGAGCAGTTGTTTGAGCCATCTAAAAAACTAGCTGAGGTGGTGCGATGTTATAAGGGCTGAACCTTTGTAATTTAGAATGCTAGTCAGAGATATTAATCAAGGGAAATGGGGGCTGAAGTATAAACTCAAGCAATCTATGTATAGTAATCTGATTTCTTTCTATTGTTTAATGTAAAAAAAGAGTCTGGGACAATTATGGTGGAACCGAAAACTTTATCTTACCTCCCCATTTATATCTACCTCTGTAAATAGCCTCAGCTACCATTCCTCATTTGTTGTCGAGCTCCCCTATTAAAACTAATTTTTTAATTAATACTGTTGGGTCCCATGCAACGAGCTAATGGAGATGCATTCAGCTAGACAGCAATATGGTGACAGTCACGTGCAGTGGATATCGGGACAGCATCAATTTATTTGGTGCAGGCCAGAGTTGCGCATGTTGTTTGCCTGCTCCATGTTACTAATTTTTGTACATGGTGCTGGGGGCCCACATTGGCCTCATGAGCTTCCCCCACAGGGAAATAACATTCATCCCTGCACAGGAGGGAGTACAGATCCCTCCCTCCCTACTTAGGGAGTCATTACAGACTTGTTCTGTAATCCATGTAAATAAGTTGATGTAACACTGTTATGAGAAACCTAGGCATGAAAGTTACAAATTCTTCCCCAAACCAATATTCTTTTACTTTTGTTACTCCCGCAGGCTAACACAAATTAAGATATGTGTTAAACCTAGCTGGACACAATACATGGTTGGGAGTACCACCAAATCACCACTAGAGGGGGATAAATACCGTCATCTATTACTGATCTTTTGTAAGGTATACAAATATGTTTTGAACATTAGTACCCTATCTTATGGGTATATTATTTTGTATATGTTGTTAAAATTAGGCAATAAGGACTCGAACATACAAGAGGCTATTTTGGTGCATTTGCTTTGGACTGAAACTGCTTACCAGCAATTTGGGCTGAGAATATATGGAGAGGAGATGTTTACTATATTGGGTGACAAGGAGAACAATAGGAAATTGGGCTTATGCAATATAAAATACTTGTTAATGATGCAAAATGGGGAAATCATCACTGATATCGTCCCTTAATATTAATGGAATCCACAGCCGAGTTAAGAGATCCCGTTTGATGCAATTTATTAAAAGAGACAATCTTGAAATCATATTTTTGCAGGAGATTCACCTGTCCTCTCCTGAGCATGAAAAATTCACCAATTGGGGGTTTCCCATGGTGATAGCTTCATCTCACAGCTCGGGTAGGAGACGGGGAGCAGCCATCCTGATCAGACGTAGGGTACCATTTGACCTCCATCAGAAAGTAATAGACCCGGAGGGACAATTCACTATTGCATCGGGCATGCTGCATGCTTGCCCAGTTACTCTGGCATCCGTTTATTTTTCCCCAGGGACCTAAAAGAGATTGGCTCAGACTTTTTTTACACGGCTTTTGGAGATCCTCCAGGGGCAACTTCTGATGGGGGTGACCTGACTACTACTCTGAACCCTGCAAGGGATGTCTCAGTCCATCTTTCTCACAGGGTTAACCCGCTTCAGAAGTACTTGTGGGGTACAATTGCTTCTTTGGGGCTGGTAGACATCTGGCTTCACTGTTACCCCACACAGAGAGAATATACCCATATAGCACTGGGACCAGGGGTGGCATCTCGACTAGATTATATATTTACCACAGCAGAACATCTAGAAACATTACATGACATGTGGCATGGGGCGACCATATTATCAGATCATTCCCCGGTATAAGCCAAATTTGATTTGGACGGGGCATAAAATGAACTTCTGGCACTTCAACTTGATGCACTTGAGAGCTCCAGAGTTTAATCAAATGGTTAAAGACAGGATCCCACAGATCCTGGGGGAGAATGGTGACCCAGATGTTTTGGCAGTGATTCAGTGGGATACCCTTAGGACAGTGTTGCGTGGGGATATTATTGCTTATTCATCAAGGAAAAATAAAGAGAGAGAGAGGCACAGCTTATTAAGCTCCAGGGGGAGTTGAAAGTACTGCAGTCTTTATATGCCCAGGGGGATGGAACTGTAAAGGTACAACTACTAACAATAAAACAAAAAATTCAAAAATACCTAGATCAGAAAGTAGAGCAACAGCTCTTTTATCTCAGACTCACAGCACATGAGAAGGGCCCTAAAGGAGCCAGGAATCTAGCCCATAAACTTAGAATGCATAAGGCTAGAGCCTGTGTTATGGCCATGCAAGACCCTACTACGGTGAAGCTAGAACATCACCCTAAGCTCATTAGACGAGTCATGGCTGAATATTATCGGGATTTATATAGGGCAGAGTCTGAAGACCGTAGTCAATAGATAGAGGCATACCTTAACAACTTAAAGCTTCCTAAATTGACTGCCTCCCAGACAGATATTTTGAGAGCCCCTACTACCTTGACTGAGATAGAGGGAGTGTTTCAGAGAGCTAAGACCCAGACAGCTCCAGGACCAGATGGATATCTGTTGGAGTTCTATAAAACTCATAAAGAACTACTACCACCACTACTCCAGGCTATCCATGAGATACAGGAGGGAGGTACTCCTCCCCCCCCTTGGCATTACGCAGTGATATCTGCCATACTTAAACAAGATAAAACCCCTACCCTACCCTCTTCATACAGGCCAATTTCAATGCTAAATTTTAATTACAAAATGTATATGTCTGTGCAAACACATAGACTTGAAAACATCATGCCTTTGTTGATCAATCATGATCAGGTGGGCTTTATTAAGGGATGACAGGTCCACGATGAAGTGTGACGAACACATCTACTTAAAGAGTATGCAGCAACACGTTCGATTCCCCTGGCACTCATTGGATTGGATGCCAAAAAAGCATTTGACAAGGTGGCCTGGCCATTTCTGTGGGCTACCTTGTCTAGTTTTGGCTTTCCCCTGGAGATCATACAACAATTGCAAAATATGTATAAACACCCTCGGGCTTACTTAAAATTAGATGGCTCTATCTCTGACTCTTTTCCTCTACAGAGGGGAACTCATCAGGGAAGCCCCCCTCTCACCCCTGTTATTTGCTCTGTATCTCGAGCCATTAGCCCAAACCATTAGAGCTCACCCGGAGATTGAGGGCATACCTATGGGAGGTACAAACTATAAAATTTCACTATTTGCAGACGACATCCTTCTCACTTTGTCCTCCCCGGATATATCGATCCCAAGGGTCTGGGAACAACTGGAGATGTACGGTAAAATCTCAAGGTATAAAATTAACCAACAAAAAACAGAGGTACTACTGTGTAACTACATCCCTTCCCCTGCTTTAAAACGTGCATTTCCCCTTAAGTGGTATAAACAATCGATGCGGTACCTTGGGATCCATCTTACTAAAAATCAGATACATGCAGATATTGCAAATTTTGAACCCCTAACCCAAATCATAGCTGAGGACCTCACACGATGGTCACAGATAACTTTGAGTTTTCTAGCTTGAATAGAAACTATTAAACAAAACATATCTTCACGGATTTTGTTCTATCTGCAGACACTCCCATTATTTCCAACACAGACATATTTTCAAGCTTGGAATAGCTTGATCTCTCGCTTTATATGGCAGGGGAAACCTCCCAGGATTCGGTACTCTCTATTACAGTTATCAAAAGACAGAGGTGGGTTAAAATTACCAAATCTCCTGAATTATGCCCATGCTTCTAAATTAAAGATCTTACTCTCCTGGATGAACCCCAATTATATTATGCCCTGGAAGCAGTTTGAGATGACTTGAAATGGCATAGAAAACCTGACAGATTGTCTCTTTGGACATCCTCCTGGTTGCATACCTCTTTCTAAATTCCCACAATATACTGTAGAGGTGTTTGAGCAGTGGCTGACTGTACTCAATAAAAGATTATTGCCCATGGAGGCACTTTTTCTGAGATCCCTTGCAGTGAACAGTGCCTTTTCACCCAATTCTTTGAATAGATCCTTAACCCGGTGGTATAAATATAATATCAAACATATTTTTCAATTATTAGGCCCACGGGGCCTTTATTCATTTGTCCAGTTCCAGGCTCAGTATAAAATACCCCAGGGCTTCTTTCACAAGTATTTGCAGCTAAAATCTTATTTGCGGCCAATGCAGGAAGCACTGGCAGCAGTGGCTGAAAACCCCCCACTAACAATAAAATTACTTCTATCACAGAGACAAGGTACCACTCTAGACCACGGTATCAGTCTGGCTTACCTTGCTTTGGGAGAGAAACCAGAAGACTCTACTGAGTCGATTAGAGCCCATTGGTCCTTGGAATTGGGGACTGACCTACCGGTTACTAACTGGAAGATGGCCTCCCCACTTATACTTAAGGCCTCGGGATCCGCATATTGGAAAGAGTTTGCATGGAAATTACTATATAGATTTTTCTGCACTCCTGCTGTGGTAGCTAGTTTTACAGGTGATCCTGAAGGAAAGTGCTGGAGGGGATGTGGAGCAGTACATGCAGACCAGACTTGTATATTTTGGAATTGCAGCATGCTGGTTCCTTATTGGGGGGAGGTAGTGCAGGAGCTGGTGGCAATATATGAAAACCCAGGTCTTTTTACATCTGGGTATATACTGACAGCTACTACCCCATTTGGTCAAAAAATAAAGAATGTATACCTGCAAACTACATTGCTAATATTGGCAGCAAAAAAGGTAATAACCAGACTATGGGGAACGAATAGGCTGCCAACTAAGGGAGAGTGGTTAAACTTGACAAGATAGATATATAGGATGGAGAGGATGGTGGCCAGAGTACGGGATAGAGTGGAGGTATTTGATACAAAATGGAGAAAATGGATTATGTATCAGTTAAGCACGTATTCAGACTTTGTTCCCTGAAGCTAATCAAATCAATACTGGAGAAATGTTAAAACGAGACTTGTCTAGTTCATGTGATTAATTAGTCCTGATGCTGGGTGAGAGTTTTTTTTTTTAAAGTCCAATGTATAATTATATAAACTGAACGAATATATCTATGTAATATGTCTTGAATAACGTATAAACGTCCTAGTGCCTAATAAAAAAATTTATTATAAAAAAAGGACAATATGTACCCACCCAGTATTTAATCAGATCAAATTTTTCCACACACTACAAGAATTAAAATGGACAAAACTAAGATCCCCATTCTGTAGAATCTCTACGTTAATTTGGTCAACTGGTGTTGGTCCAGGGTTGGGGTGAACATCTCCATACAACAACAAGAACACAACTGTTATATATCTAAGTATATCAAGGAACCAATATATTAAAAATATAAACTTTATATTTAATATTGGTCAATAAGTCCCTCTACCTGCTGGAACTACATTACTTGTATGCCTTTGCTAAGCCCTTGGCAGGCAGAATGGCAATATAAAGCATACTTTAGGATATTTGTCCTAATGAGGCTGCCATAGTTGTGGTTCCAGCACTTCTTTTTTTTTTGTGAATACATTTTTATTAAGCATTTCAGCAATACAATTATAAATACTATATCCAAAAGTCATACATGTGTCTAATTTCTAATCACTATACTAACAATATTCATACATTCATCAAAAGAATAAACAACTTGGGGCACTGTTGAGCACGCCCACCGACGAGACGCACTCAATGAGAGCTCCTCAAATGATCCCACTAAAAAGAACTGAAAGTGAAAGAAATCTTGAAAATAAGGCTGATTTTACTTAAAAAACATGCTTACTAGATCAAGCTGCGTCTAACAATACCTTTTTTTCACCATGCGATGGAGTAACAAAGCACCAACAAGCAATCCTAAGAACCCACCTGCTCAAACTGCGCCAGTGGAGGCCTCAGGGCCTGCTTCTCCAGATTCTGAACCACCATGGTGGGCTCTGCAAAAGTCTATGTAGGTGATAGATTCTAAAGTAGAATCGATCCTTACAAAATTTGAAGAACAGGATGCAAAAGTAGCAGCCATATCCAATACAGTGACTACAGCTGAATCTATGGCAACAAAAGCCCTAACTGCCACAAATAAAATCCAACAAGAAAACGCTCAGTTGAAGTATCAGTTGGAAGCGCTAAAGAATTCCCAAAGGGCATCCAATACTCGAATTGTGGGCCTACCTGAAAATATCAAGGGAAATAGCTTACTTTATTTCCTCAAGGAGTGGTTGCCAGGAGCCCTACAGCTTGATACCCAAATCACTGTTCAGTTTGTTCGGGCTTACCGGATATCGCCCAGAGTGGCGTTGGGTCTGAGCGAGCTACCTAGAATGGTCCTCCTGGTCACAACGAGCCCAGTAATCAGGGACACTATTCTTCAAGTATCCAGGAATACCGAACAGCTTAATTATCAAGGATCCACTGTCCACATGTTTCCAGACTTATCATTTGCCACCAGGGCGAGGAGAAAAAGGTTTTACAGTGTGCGAGCCAAGTTGAGCAGTCTGGGAGTAACGTACTCTCTTTTGATGCCTGTTTGTTTGAGGATCCAGTATGGAGGCCATGTCTATCAGTACACAGACCCTGAAGAAGCTGGTAGGAAGGCAGAGGCCCTTTCACGAGAGTTCAATCGATCAAGAAAGATGGCAGAGACTGACTCTGAATCAGAGCATGAAACCTGAAAAGCTACAGGTTTTCTTATATAAACTGTATCCAAGTTATGGCTCAAGATAAAAAGGGACTGTTGCTCTTTATATAATAACAATGTTGATGTTAATCTTGTTGGTTTGGGAGCTGCAGTTTTGGTATATTGCCAATCTAGTATAACATTACACTGTTGATGAGGAAGTCAGCTTCTTATAATAGCCACAGTAGTTTTCCCATGTTGTTGAATTGGGATCATCAGCGTGACTAGTCTATTTAAATAATGGAATATCTTTTGTACCCAGGTATTGATATAGTGGGATTGGAGGGGCTCAAGTGCTGTTTGCTACCATCTGTTGGATTTCCTGTTTGCTAGAGGGTCATAACAACACAGGTTGTTGTGTTACAAATGTATGGTAAAATTTTATTTAAAAAAAAAAATGACCGCTCAAAGTGTTGTGGGGTGCAGCTTTTCTCTGGTTTTCTATGGACTGATCAAAGAAGAAATACCCCCTTATCCGTAAATAAGAATGTCTAGACTAACAAAGCCTCTTACATTGAATGTATCCCATGTACTTTTCTTATTTGCTGTGGGATCTCTGACATGAGATAACTGGTATGTAATTGTTTCTTTCTGAAAACAATAAACTATAAAGTATATAAAAAAAGAATAAACAACTTAGCTTAAACCGTATTAATTGTTACCCTATCTAAATGCAACAATTTTACTTCCTATCCATTTGGATATACTTTCTTAACTTAACTGATTATCTAGTATAAAGAAATTGTATTTGTTTGACTTCTAGGTTACTTAAGCAGTTTTTAGTATATCCTGTTATGTAGAGGAGACAAAGAAAACGAGACAGAAAAACAGAAAAAAAGAGAGGAACAAAAGAACGGCAAGACAGAAAAAGAGAAGAAAAGAGGAAGAAAGAAAGGAAGGACAGAAAAAGAAGTAAATAAAGAACAGAAAGCAGGAATGAAGTACAAAGACAGTAATAAGGGATTAGTTGAGAAGAGGTCACCCATCATCTAAAGTACATCTTGTAGAAGGTGTTTGTTGTTTTTTTTGTGAAAAACCTGAATCATGAATTGGCAAATCTTAATTCTACTTTTGTCATATGATCCATGAGGACCCAGGGCCGTAGTAATGGGGGGGAAGTGGGGAAGTTGTCCGGGGCCCCAAGCTCCGGAGGGGCCCACCTGAGGAGCTGGCATTACCCCTCGCATTAGTTGGTTTGGGAAACAGGGGCCCATTTCAAGTGACTTGTCCGGGGCCCCAAAATTCATAGCTGCAGCCCTGTGAGGACCTTTCATTTCTTGTCAAAGTTGTGTACATTACTTCTAAGCTCATGCAATAGGTTTTCTAGTTTGAGGGATTCTATTAAATATATGTAAATATATGTTTGTTTATTAAGTTGAATTCTCTGTATTATCCTTTAAACATTGTTAATTCATTGTAGGTTGTCTTATCCTGTCTCTATCATTTGTCAAATTCAAATTAATAAATATTAACAAAGGAGACCATTCATTTATCAAGAGTGTCCTATCTTTTGTCCACAATTTGAGTATACAGTGTGTAGCTGCTATGGAGATTAAAGCCATTGAGTATTTGGGTTTGCTGGAGATATGTTTTGCTGCATCAAAATATCCTATTAGACAGGTATCTATATTCATATGTTAAAACAAAGAGCAGGAAGACCTGAGGGGAGAGGCTGAATCCAGCAACAGCCACAGAAGAGGATCAATGGCTTTCAATCAGCTGTGGAGCACAGAGATCAGTGGAACCAATCAGCTGCAAAGCCAGCAGATGAGGAAAAGCCAATCAGGGCAGCTGCGGCAATTGCAAATGCTGGGTGGCCCTTTAAAAGTGTGACCTGAGCAGCCGGTCCATTGGCGCAGTGGTAGGATTTCTGCTTGTGATGCAGGTGACCCGGGTTCAGGAATGGACTCGGGTTGCTGGAGAGCGAGCTGGGGGGAGAAGGTTTAAGCATCCACGACTACTCGCCTTCTCTGGGAGAGGAGGGAGGGGCCAAGGCCCGCAGTTTGCATGACTCGGCGGAGGCTCGGAGTACAGCAAGTCCTGTTTATGGAAAGGCGCAACCAAAGATGTGGTGGATGTCAGCACAGCGCCGACGCCAGGGTACACACCACATGTATGGCAGGAAGAGAGGAAAATGCCTCGCATCTCTGGAAAGATGGATCACCAGACAGGTATCTATATTCATATGTTAAAACAAAGAGCAGGAAGACCTGAGGGGAGAGGCTGAATCCATCCTGTCCAGGGACTCCCTCTTCCCCTTAGTCCAAGCAGCAGAGGAGTGGATTGCCAGCAGGGTAGCGGCAACAGACCAACCATCGAGCTGAAGAAAAGCCCAGCTGCTCCAGGAACAGCCCAGGCGCTCCAGCAACAGAAGAGGATCGGTGACTTCCAATCAGCTGTGGAGTGCAGAGATCAGTGGCATCAATTGGCCTCAAAGCCAGTAAATGAAGAAAAGCCAATCAGGGCAGCTGCGGCAATTGCAAATGCCAGGTGACCCTTTAAAAGTGTGATCTGCACTGAAATCGGGTGAAACAGCAGGAGGACCTGAGGGGAGAGGCTGAATCCATCCCTTCCAGGAACTCCCTCTTCCCTTTAGTCCAAGCAGCAGTGGAGCGGGTCGCCAGCAGGGTCGCAGCAGCACACCAGCCATTGGGCTGAAGAAAAGCCCACCCTCTCCCTCCAACACGACTTTTTAAATGCTTAGATGACTGAGCAAGGATTGGGTGACTACAGAACGGGAGGAGCATGGAGGCAAGAACTAAGGAAGGAACTTTTCTTCAAGGGAGCTGATCACTGCAGAGGAAAAAGAGAAAAAAAAAGCAGAACATGCTACAGGCAAGGGATCTCTACAGGCAAGTGATCTCCAGAGGGGCACAAGAATTGATTGAGTGACTTTATCTTGATGGGGCTGTTCACTGCAACAGATAAAAGTACCAGGGCAAATAACTTACATGCCTAAAAGAAATTGTAAGTGGCATAAAAAGGATACATGCTTACATGCTTAAAAATAAATTGTAAGTGGTATGGGGGGGGGGGGACTGTTCACAGCAATATATAGAAGTACCAGGGCAAATAGCTTATATGCCCAAAAGAAATTGTAAGTGGTATAAAGAGGGTACATGCTTACATGCTTAAAAAGAAATTGTAAATGGTATAAAGAGGGGACTGTTCACTGCAACATATAGAAGTACCAGGGCAAATAACTTATATGCCAAAAATAAATTGTAAGTGGTATAAAGAGGGGGGCATGCTTACATGCTTAAAAAGAAATTGTAAGTGGTATAAAGAGGGGCTGTTCACTGCAACAGATAAATGTACCAGGGCAGATAACTTACATGCCTAAAAAGACAATTATAAGTGGTATAAAGAGGGGGACTGATACAATATATAGAAGTACCAGGGCAAGTAACTTACATGCCAAAAAGAAATTGTAAGAGGTATAAAGAGGGTACATGCTTACATGCTTAAAAAGAAATTGTAAATGGTATAAAGAGGAGGACTGTTCACTGCAACATATAGAAGTACCAGGGCAAATAACTTATATGCCAAAAAGAAATTGTAAGTGGTATAAAGAGGGGGGTACATGCTTACATGCTTAAAAAGAAATTGTAAGTGGTATAAAGAGGGGCTGTTCACTGCAACAGATAAATGTACCAGGGCAGATAACTTACATGCCTAAAAAGACAATTATAAGTGGTATAAAGAGGGGGACTGATGCAATATATAGAAGTACCAGGGCAAATAACTTATATGACAAAAAGAAATTGTAAGTGGTATAAAGAGGGTACATGCTTAAAAAGAAATTGTAAGTGGTATAAAGAGGGGGACTGTTCACTGCAAAATATAGAAGTACCAGGGCAAATAACTTATATGCCAAAAATAATTTGTAAGTGGTATAAAGAGGGGGGTACATGCTTACATGCTTAAAAAGAAATTGTAAGTGGTATAAAGAGGGGGACTGTTCACTGCAACATATAGAAGTACCAGGGCAAATAACTTCTATGCCAAAAATAAATTGTAAGTGGTATAAAGAGGGGGGTACATGCTTAAAAAGAAATTGTAAGTGGTATAAGGGGGGTACATGCTTACATGCTTGAAAAAAAATTATAAGTGGTATAAAGAAGGGGTCTGTTCACTGCAACAGATAAAAGTACCAGGGCAAATAGCTTATATGCCAAAAAGAAATTGTAAGTGGTATAAAGAGGGGGACTGTTCACTGCAACGTATAGAAGTACCAGGGCAACTAACTTATATGCCAAAAAGAAATTGTAAGTGGTATAAAGAGGGGGTTACATGCTTACATGCTTAAAAAGAAATTGTAAGTGGTATAAAGAGGGGGCTGTTCACTGCAACAGATAAATGTACCAGGGCAGATAACTTACATGCCTAAAAAGACAATTGTAAGTGGTATAAAGCGGGGGACTGATGCAATATATAGAAGTATCAGGGCAAATAGCATATATGCCAAAAAGAAATTGAAAGTGAAATAAAGAGGGGAGTACATGCTTACATGCTTAAAAAGAAATTGAAAGTGGTATAAAGAGGGGGACTGTTCACTGCAACATATAGAAGTACCAGGGCAAATAACTTATATGCCAAAAAGAATTTGTAAGTGGTATAAAGAGGGGGGTACATGCTTACATGCTTAAAAAGAAATTGTAAGTGGTATAAAGAGGGGGACTGTTCACTGCAACATATAGAAGTACCAGGGCAAATAACTGATATGCCAAAAAGAAATTGTAAGTGGTATAAAGAGGGGGGTACATGCTTACATGCTTAAAAAGAAATTGTAAGTGGTATAAAGAGGAGGCTGTTCACTGCAACAGATAAATGTACCAGGGCAGATAACTTACATGCCAAAAATAAATTGTAAGTGGTATAAAGAGGGGGACTGATGCAATATATAGAAGTGTCAAGGCAAATAACTTATATGCCAAAAATAATATGTAAGTGGTATAAAGAGGATACATGTGCTAGCTGAGCTTTATTGATTGACTTTATCTTGATGGGGCTGTTCACTGCAACAAATAGAAATACTAGGACAACTAACGTGCATGCTTTAAAAGGAAATGGAAATTGGTATAAAGAGGGTACAGTGCCAGCTGACTTTGTAGCACATGGGAAAAGAGGGCAACTAGATTTTGGTGAGGATTGATATACAGAAAGGGATTAAGAAAAGGGAAAATGGACAGACAGTGGATATTTGTGTACAGTGCATGCTGAGACTATGATACTTGTTACAAGTGTCGGAGCAGAGATAAAACTATGGAGCATTAAGGGGTAATAATTTGAAGGTAAATCTGCTAGGCTAGAAAAAATGCAGATCAAAGGATTACAGGGTATTGGATTAAAGGACATGAAAACAATGTATTAGAGTGGCATTCAAAAAAACAGTTTTTTTTTCAGGAAGTCTAACTTGAATTGTAATAGGAACAAGGACAACATGTGGGTGTATAAAAACAGAAGAGGGGAACTGTATGAGGGAGTAGAAGGGGAATGGCTATCAAAGCAGGACAGCAGGGGAAGGATAGTAGGATGTAACACATATGGAGCTGCAGTGTTCATGGAAACACTGTGGAGGTTAGGAGCATGCCCGGTGTGCAGGGGTTACAACATTTTAAAGAATGAAATAAGATGGCTTAATGGGATACTGGAGAGTATGCTAAGTGCAAGGAGACAGGATTACATGGGAAGGATTTGAGGTAAAATGAAACAACATATTGAGATGCAGGGAAAGAGGACAGGATGATATACAGGGACACAGAAGGAACCAGCAAAGCAACGTTCTTGACAATATCAGAATCGGAGGAGATGAGTGGCAGATGGCAGGAAGGAGGGGACAGAGAAAAGTTGACTTAAAAAGAATAAGGGGAACACAAAATAGACTGCCATTCCAGGTACCTACTTCCAATAAGTATGAGGTGCTGGAGGAGGGGACGCAAGGGGCATGAATAACAAAGGAGGCAAGGAAGGAAAAGGGGTGGGATGAACGTTCAGCTCCTGGGGGCAAGCAGGAGGCAGAAACCATGGTTGAAGGGGAGAGTAACAGAGAAAGCTCAGGGAGGACAAAGGGGAGGAGAAACCAGGAGAAAGAACTGGAATGCAAAGGTCTACCTAACAGCAAGGGAGTAGAAGGCACAGTAGAAGTACGGAATACTAAGGGGAGGAGACTACAAGGGGGCAAGGATACAGGGCTGGGGGGCACTAAAATGAGCACAACTGAGGGGAAGGAACAGGATGAAATAAAGGCAGGAGGTAGGAGCATCAGAATGGAGGAGAAAGTAGCAGGGAAGGGACACTCTAGGAATACAAAAATAACTGTCTTCAGAGACTCAATTATTAAAGGTAGAAAATGGGGAAAAAGGGGAGATGCACACAATAGGATAATAGTAGCTTGCAGACCACGGATGGAGGCAAGGAGAGCACCACTCAGTATCAAGGAGCTGTTAAGTGAGGTGGGGGTAAATCAGACCTAGTGTTACACATTGGTACCATGACTTAGCTGAGGAAGAAGTAGAGGTAATTCAGGACAGATTCAGGGACACAGCTAGGTCATGTGGGGAGTCAGTAAACATGTTGGTGTTTTCTGAAATAATCCCAGTCACCAGAGCTAGTACAGCCAGAAAAAGGAGAATCACTGAAGTCAGTGAATGGCTGGCATGCTGGTGCAGGGAAGAGGTGAACGGCTTTATAGAGAATGGGAGAGAAGCATAGAGTTGACGGCAGATAAGGACCACAAGGCCCATCTAGTCTGCCCATTTTTTCTACCTTATGAATATGCCATAGGCCTTTACTCTGTCAATGGCCTATCTATTCATACTCATCTGTATTGCTCCCTTATGCCTATCCCATGCCTGTTTGAAGCCCTGCATTGTATTCGTATCCACCACTTCCTGAAGTAGGCTGTTCCATGCATCCACCAACCCTTTCTGTGAAAGGGCTTCCTCACATTACCCTTAATCGGCCTCCCTCTAATCTCATGCTGTGTCCTCTTGTCCTGCTAATTTTCTTATATTGAAACATGTTAGACTCTTTCACCTTGTTAATGCCCTTAAGGTGTTTGAATGTTTCGATCATATCACCTCTCTCCCTCCTTTGCTCTAGGGCATACATATTGAGCTCCGTTAATCTGTCCTCATATGTTTTCTGATGCAGTCCCTGCACCATGTTGGTTGCCCTTCTCTGGACTGCCTCCATTTTGTTAATGTCCTTGTGCAGGTTCGGCCTCCAGTACTGCATGCAGTACTCCAGATGGGGCCTAATCAGTATCTTGTAAAAAGGGATTATTACCTCCCTCTTACGACTTGTGCTACCCCTACTAATACACCTCAACATCCCCCTAGCCTTACCTACTGCTTTAGTGGTCTGCTTGGATGATTTCAGGTCATCTGTGATGATGATGCCCAAGTCTCTTTCTTCCCTTGTGATTGCCAGCAACTCCCCTCCCAACCTATAGGTGGCTTCAGGGTTTCTCTTCCCTATGTGAATGATCTTGCACTTCTTTGCTTTAAACCCCAGTTGCCACTCTTCCGATCATTTTGCCAGTTTATCCAGATCTCTTCTCATTCTGCCCACCCCATCTGGATCATCTACTCTGTTGCAGATCTTGGTGTCATCTGCAAACAGACAAACCTTACCCTCCAGTCCATCTACAATGTCACTGATGAAGATATTGAAGAGGACTGGCCCCAGGACTGATCTTTGAGGTAACCCACTTGTGAATTGCATCTCTTCTGACTGTATACCATTTACCACCACTCTCTGTGTTCTGCCCACCAACCAGTTTGCCACCCAGTTGATCAAATTCTGACCCACCCTGAGCCTACCCAGCTTATTAATCAATCTTCTATGTGGAACAGTATCGAAAGTTTTGCTGAAGTCAAGGTAGTCGACATCAACTGCACCCCTTTGGTCCACTACTCTGGTTACCCAGTGAAACAAATCTGTGAGATTAGTTTGACAGGACCTTCCTGTTGTAAATCCACACTGTCTTGGATCCTGTACTCCTAAGGATTCCAGGTGCTGCACAATCCTTTCCTTAAGGAGTGCCTCCATAATCTTGCTCACTACTTTTATTTATTTATGACTTTGTTAACCAGGTAGGTGCACTGATCCCAGGAACCGTTTTCAGGCACGACCCGGGCCACATAAGGCAGCACAGAGTAGAAACATCAGAAAAACAAGAACATAACAATTTATTTATTTATTTTAGTTAGTTTGTGTTAACCGGGTAGGTACACTAGACAGCATAGCTGCCTATTTTCAGGTACGACCCGGAAAGAGCAGGTAATACACAGTAAAAGGTTATAGTTGTTACATTTGGCAATACATGGTGGCAGTAGTTGAGGGACAACAAATAACAAAGCAAAGTAAGGCTCATGACAGTACAGTTTCAGTAAATAAGAGAACCTATTTGGCCCTACCCTGGGTATTATTGAAGGGGGGGGGGCTAGTCCTTAAAGCAGTGGCAGGTGGATGCCAACAGGGGCCAGTCTTTGAGGTGAGTCTTGAATTGGCGGTGAGTGTTTATGGTGCGCAGTTCAGTGGACAGCTTGTTCCATAGTGTGGGGGCTGCTACAGACGTGGCTCTAGTGCCCATGTTCGTGGCTACCCTGGGGATTTTCAGGAAGGGGATACTGGAGTAGCATAGGCAGTGGTGTGTGGTTTGGACAGTGAGAAGGGGAACAAAAGGGTATTTCTGGCCAATATGGCTGGCAGAATCAATAAAACTGTACAGTGCAAGGTCAAAGCAAGCTTGTAGCGGGAGCCATCCCAGTGTAGTGTACAGTGGTACTGAGGTAAGATTGACTGGTTTGTAGTTCTCTGCCTCCTCCCTGCTACCACTTTTGTGGAGCGTGATCACATGAGCTCTTCTCCAGTCTTCTGGGACCTCTTCTGTGCTCAGAGACTCACTAAACAGTTCTGATAATGACTCTGCTAGTTCCACCCTTAGCTCCTTTACTACCCTGGAATGTATGCCATCCGGTCCCATTGCCTTGCCCATCCTGAGCTTAGCAAGCTCTTGTAGGACCCTTTCTTTTGTGAAGGGACTTGTGCACACCTCCCTCCCCCCCTGTGTCCATGGTGCTGAGTTGTGGGCCCTGCCCTACCTTCTCCTCAGTAAATACTGAGCAGAAGTATCTATTTAGGATAGATGCTTTTCCTTGGTCCTTCTCTACACACTCCCCCTCATCCCCTTTAATCTTAGCAATACCCCCCCCGGACTTTCTCCTTTCACTAATGCATCTGTAGAAAGTCTTGTCCCCTTCTTTTACTGTTTCTGCTAGTGTTTCCTCGGTTTGGGCCTTTGCCTGCCTTACTGCCTTTTCTGCTTCCCTTAGGGCAGTTTGGTATGCCTCCTTATCTTCATCCTGCCGTGTTCTCTTGTATTTTCTGAAGGCCAGCCTTTTGGCTCTGACCTTTTCTGCTACTGTTTCTGAGAATCAAAGTGGTTTCCTCCTTCTTTTGCTCTTGCTTTTCTCCCTAACACAATGGGATGTTGCTTCAAGTATTGCATCCTTAATGCTTGTCCACTTTGCCTGTATGCCCTCACCTGTATCTCTTCTTCCCAGGGCTAGCTTAACTCTGTTGGCCATCTCATCAAAGTCAGCTCCTCTGAAGTCCCATATTTTTGCCTTGGAATGGGATGATTTACTTCTAGTGGCCAAATTACGTACCGGGTCATAATGTCATATGCTTAATAGCGTAGGGCATTATGGCACACCCCGGACCTGTGCGCTGTCACAGTTGAACCCCTCCAGAGTTAGAATTCTTAGTGAGGGGAGGTCCAGGGGGTGCAGCCCCCTTAACAGGGAGTGTGGGGGGGATGGAGCCCCCACAGAAAAACAGAAATAAAGAAATCGTGCAACGCAATTAAGTCTCACTGCATTCTGCCGTGCAATATTTTGACCCCGTGCCACCAAATTGAACCATACCTTGCGATAGTCACTGGCCACCAGGTGACCTTCTACCTGGAGCTCTGTGATCCTTTCCCTGTTAGTCAGTACTAGATCTAGGATAGCTCTGTCTTTTGTGGGTTGTTGTACCAGTTGTTTGAGGCCCTCCCCTGCAGGGAATCCACTATGTGTCTCATTCTGGTGGATATTCCTGCTGGTATTGACCAATTTGTATCTGGTATGTTGAAGTCTCCGATTATCAGAACCTCCCATTTAGCTGTTATGTTTTGCATATCTTCTAACAGTAATGTGTCTATGTCCTCCCCCTGGTCCGGAGGCCTGTAGACAACCCCAGTTCGTATGGCTGTCCCATTTCCTGTTTCCAGGGTGACCCACAGTTCTTCTCGCTCCTTATGTGTATTTTGAAGGCTCAGCCTATGGCTTGATGGACAAGCAGCCAACCACTCCCATTTCCTGAGCTATATAAGCAGTTCCTCTCAGACTCCTTCTGAAGCACTTTTTCTTTGCCAGCCGGAGGCTATGTCCATTTGTCCTCTGCAGCTGGCTGGGGCCTGCCCCCCACCCACCTTGCTGCTTCTTTCTGCTGGACTTTTGTGTATTATTCTTCTGCTCTGCTGGACTTCTGTGTTTTGTTCTTCTGCTTCTGGTCTGTATTTTGCCTCCAGCTGTGTGCTTCCTTTTGTCCCTTCCCTAATTTTCTGTGTTTGTGTGTCTTAGTTTTGCTTTGTTTTTTTGGGGTTTGATTTCTAAGCTCCTACCATTTTGCCCATTTAGAGCTCATGCTACTTGCTTTCAGTTATTCACATTGCTAATGCAATCAGTACCTGTGCGCTACTCAAACTAAAGCTGCTCCCCATGCTACATGCCTAATTGTTTTCACCTGATTCAGGCTCCCTCAGAACCCTTGCTATGCAGCTCAGTCATGCTTTCTCAGGTTAATCTACCTCCCACATGGTCATAGCTGCTTTCAGAGCATTGTGCTTCCCTCCATTCAATGCTTATAGAATACTACCACTCACAGCTGATGCTATTCCCTGTTTGTATGCTGCTGTTATACTCCTGAGGTCAGCTAAGCTACTGCTGATGCTGTAAATTAGCTTTAGTATCTGCATGTGGTTCTTGACCCCTTCCATCACTTTCTTGTTTTTTCTATGGTGGGGACTTGGAAGTGTTTGGGGAGTTGTGGACCCGTGTGGCTAATTACTGATGTTCTAAATCCTCCCACCACCGCCAAAAATCCTCAGAGTATTTGTCACTTTCATTGGCTTTTTTGAATGCCTGGCTGGCTTGCCCCACTATCATAGTGCTGCCTCTCCTACTTACGTTCATGTCCCACCATTGCTACTATGTTTTGTAGACTCTACATGCAGGTCTGACTATTCTTACTGCTTAATGACCTACGTGCAGGTCCAACTATTGTTACCCTGCCCTATTGAACTACCTTGCCTTACTGAACTACATCCAGATCCATTCCTGCTCATGTCATCATTGCTCAATGCTCCCTGCAATCTGCCTTCTGAAAGGTCTCAGCACTCAACGCTCATTCAGCTCCTCATCTGTCCCTGGGGCATGCCAGCCATACCATTCTGGCATAGGGTTCCCCTGCAGCCGATGGTCTCGCTCTGCACCTAGAGTCCGTAGCTAGAGCATGCGAAGCTTGGGGTGGGGTCCTTCTCACCTGGACCATAGCTGGGAATGTCCTCGCTCTGGGTGGACCTTCAGTCGTTAACCATACTGAAGGCACCTCAAGTTGTAGAATTTATGACTAAGCCATGAAGGGAGGTTACAATGATTTTCTTTAGCTCTAGTAGTTTCCACTATAATGGTTGTCCATTGGCTTTAGTGGTTCCCTAGCAAGGCACCTTAACTACAGTCTCCCTACAACCACCTCTTGTTCACCTAGTTGTTTTTTTTTTAGAGTGGTAGGCTGTGTGAGTGCCTCGGTGGTCATTACTCTCCTCCTTCTGCCTCGGAGCAGTGGTTGCAGAGCTACTGTCTCACAACCCTCCACGGCATTCCTGTTAGAAGGATAGAGTGAGAGCAAAGCTGTCACTAAATAAAATAGCCCAAGCCTGGAGGGAAGTTGATCTAGGCCTTGGATCCCCAGAGATTTCCTCTTCACAGGGTTTTTTTCTCTTCTCCGTGTCTCAGGTCGTAACTGTTAGTTAGCGTAGTGTTCCCTAGTTCCATAGGCAGGATCTGTTGTTGGATGGAGGGGGATGGTGTCCCTATTGCCATTTCCTCTCTCCTTAGGAGGTCCCCTCATTCCCTCTTGCAACCCATCAAACCCATGCCATTGCTAACCTGCGCATCCCATTACATTATCAAGCTGCCTGATGCTTTATCTATTACTATGTCTCACAACTACTGATTGCTTATATGCTTCATACTACTACTTCTTTCTAGGGATCCTTCCTAAGGTACCTTTAGCCAAGGGAATTGTCCCACTGCACCTCAAGGGGTGGAACTCTCTAGAGGGTTCCTTGCCTTTGGTACCCCTGCAGGGTGGTAATTTCTCTGGAATAAAGAGTGCGAATGACCAAAACCTAAGTAACACAGTTGCACCAGCATAACACTATACTGGCTGCATAGGCCACTGAATCTGAATTTCTGTAGCTTTGATATTTTCATTGACATAAAGGGCTACTCCCTTCCCCCTCCTTTTTGCACCTGAGTCTCTTCTGAACAGTACATAGCCAAGTACTGAAGTCTCCCAAGTGTGGTTACCGGTGAACCATGTCTTGCAAATGGCTACTATGTCCAGTTTAGCCTCTGTCATTGTTGCCTGCAGGTCCGGGATCTTGTTTCCCAGACTGTGGGCATTTAAGTACACGATTTTCCATTGGCCAGATTTCGGTGCATTAGTTGCTGGGAGAGGTCCAGGTTTGCTCTGCATGTCATATGGGGAGCTGGACCTTTTTCCTTACCTGGTTATGCAAATGAACTATAAACATGCAGAACTCCTGTTTGATCACTAGCTGAGGGGAGAGGGGTGTTCTTACCGTTCGATGTATCAGGTGCTGCACCCCTCTCCCCATTGGCTAGTTTAAATATTCTACAAAGACGTCAAGCTTCTGCCCCAATGCACTGACTTCCTGCATGGTCAAACAAGGGGCTATACAGCAATGACAGACTACACCTTAACTGGGAAGGAAAAAAACATCAAAGGATAAGCTGGGGGAATACGTGGCAGAAAAACTAGGTTTAAACTGATAAGGGGAGAGATGGAAAAGGGGGGCCAAAAAGCCTCCCCCACCAAGATGGCAGTAATGGCAGGAGGGTTGGGGAAACGAGTAAGAAACCCAATGGGAGGATGGACAAGGACAACCCAAAGAAACAAATAAGACAAGGTGGACAGTGGTATCATTGAATGCATGTAGCATAGGGAACAAGATGACGGACTTACATGCCCTCTTAACCCAAGGTAAGGTAGACAAAGCGGCCATTACTGAAACCTGGGCCACAGCCCATCACGATTGGGACCTCTCAATCCCAGGGTATAAGCTACACAGTCAGGACATGGAAAGGGAGGTGGGTTGTGGAATACATCAGGGAAGGAATAGTGTGTGCAAGGGAGGAGGAAATGGAAAAAGGGAACAGTGAGGCATTGTGGCTGCAGCTCCAAAGCAGTAGTGGTAGGAACATAAGGTTAGGGGTGGTATATAGACCACCTAACCAGGGCAAAGAGATGGGCAGGGTGCTCTGTTCGCAGCTGATGGACATAGCGGGGAGGGGGAAGGTAGTAGTAACAGGGGACTTTAACCTGCCCAATATAGACTGGAACATTCCCACCATGACCTGTGCCAGAAGTCAAGTGATCCTTGATGCAATACAAGATGGCTTCATGACACAATTGGTGACGGGTCTGACAAGGGGAGAGGTAATCCTGGACCTAGTGCTCACTAATGGGGAGCACGTTCAAGAAATTGATATCAGAGAACTCCTGGGTGGAAGTGACCACAGTTCAGTGAGGTTCAAGATAGAGATGGGAAAGGAAGTTATACCAACACAGACTATGGCGCTGGACTTCAGGACAGTGAACTTTAACAAAATGAGGGAAATGATTAGGGAGCATAAATGAGGGGATGGAGGTGGAAACACTATGGATAACCATTAAGGGAGCCATTCAAAACACTATAGACAGCTGTATAAAAACAAGAGGAAAGAAGAAGAAGGGGACAAGTCGGCCTAGCTGGTTCAGTGGGGAGGTCGCTAGAATAATAAGGGAAAAGACAGCAGCCTATAGGAAAAGCAGAAGAACTGCCAGAGTAGAGGATGAAGAGGAATTCCAAAGGCTGGCCAAACTAGCAAAAAAGGAGGCACAGAAGGCCAAGGCGCAGAAAGAACTCCAGATAGTAGAAGGGATAAAGAGGGGAGAAAAGGCATTCTTTAACTACATAAAAGAAACAAGGGACAAGAAGGATGGCATTTGACAGATTTAAGAAAGGGGATGAATGAATAGTAGAGGAAAGAACAAAAGCAGCAGTATTAAATGAATACTTCTGCTCTGTCTTTATGAAAGAAAAGGATGGACCAATGCCACAGACAGGGATAACAATGGAGGGAACCAGAGCAGATCCAGTCATGGTCATTGGGATAGAAAGAGTGGGGGAGGGACTGAGGGCACTGAAAGTGGATAATCCCCAGGGCTAAAGTACACCCCAGGATACTCAGGGAATTGGCTGAGGAGCTGGCAGACCCAATGACAATTCTATTTAACAGTTCCCTGAATTTAGGAGTAGTGCCAGAGGAATGGAGAACAGCAAATATAGTGCCACTCCACAAAAGTGGTCCCAAGGAGGTCCCAGGCAACTACAGACCGTTCAGCCTGACCTCGATAGTATGCAAACTTACGAAGACTATATTGAAGGAGGGCCTGGTGAAGTACATGGAGGAGAATGGTCTGCAAGATAGTAAGCAGCATGGATTTGTAGCTGGCAGGTCCTGTCAAATGAATTTAATTGAGTTCTTTGACTATGTCACAAAGGCAGTGGACAAGAGTCGGGCAGTAGACATCATTTACCTAGACTTTAGTAAGGCCTTTTATTCCATGACACACAAAAGGTTGATAACAAAACTAAGGGAGCTAGTGGTGGGGGAGAACTTAGTATGATGGACTGAGAACTGGTTGGGGGGTAGAATGCAGAGGTTGGTGGTAGGGGAGGTAGCCTCCGGTACAAAAGAGGTCACCAGCGGGGTTCCACATGTGTCGGGTTTGGGCCCAGTATTGTTTAATGTATTTATAAGCAACACTGGGGAGGGCATTCAGGGCAAAATGTGCCTACAAAACTACAGCAAACTGGACTGCTTACCTTAAAATTCAAAAAACATGTAAATCCAAAATTAAGAAAGCTAAGTTACAGTGGGAATGCAAATTAGTACGTACAGCCAACAAAACGAACAGTAAATATGTATTTTCTTATATAAAATCATTAAAAATACCAACATGTCAGGTTGGTCCTCTTACCTGTAATGATAAATTGTATCATGAACCTATTGATATGGCTAATATCCTTAATAAAAACTTTTGTGATATCTTTCACCCACAACAGTTAAATATTAGTAACATTTTCAGATCTGACAGTGGTCAAATCACTATCTCAGAAGAAAACTTACATAAAAAACTTTTGACCCTAAAGGGTAAAGCAAATGTTGGACCAGATAACGTAGCTGGACATTTCCTTTATATGATAGCTGATGGCATAATAGTTTGTTCACTTATGTTACTATTTGAAGGGTGTTTGTCTAGTAACTTTGTCTCTATGGAGTGGAAAACAGCATATGTAATTCCCATTCATAAAAAGGGCCCCAAAAATAACTGGGAGAATTACAGACCCATAAGCCTTACTTCACCTATTTGCAAAGTTCTTGAAAGTTTGATAAAATACTTAATTACACCTGTCCTAAACAGCCTAGACCTGGAACAGCACGGGTTTACTAAAGGCAGAAGCTGTTTAATAAAGCTCATCTCATGCCTTCTCACTGTTTCAACGCTGAGAACAATAGACTGCTATTTCTTTGGTGCCTTTTTTCAAAGTCGGCATAGCAGTGGAGATAGTCTCTGGACACTCTACTTTTCTGCAGAAAACCAGCCTTTTTTGCTCCTTGAAACTGTTGCTTTAACTACCCTTTGCTAATCCCTTAATTTCGGTAGTATCCAACTGTTACTTTAAATTAAAAAATTTGCTCCTAAACCCTTAATTTTGGTAGTATCCAACTGTTACTTTAAGTTAAAAAATCTGCTCCTTGTAACTGTTGCTTTAACTACCCACTGCTAAACCTTCTATTTCGGTAGTATCCAACTGTTACTTTAAGTAAAAAAAAAGGAAAAAATGAGAAAGCCATCTTTGGTAAAAATGTAATGCAATGTTGTCCTACTCTTTAGCCTCTAGCGCTTCATACTGCTGCCAGCCTCTTACAGGCCCGGTCGTATAGTTTGGAATCCGTACTTACTGTTCTGAGTCACTAAAAGGCATGTATTTACTGTTCGGAGTCACTAAAAGGCACTAATAGGACAGGGGCAGCTAGAGTCCGGGAGCAATTCCAAACCGCAGCCTGCCTTAACATCGCTTTTTGCCCTTTGTATACTGTTGATTACTAAAGCTTATGCCGAGGATACTGGTGAGCAGGTAGAATTCTAACCTCCGCCTGCCTTGTGCTGTTTTAAAGATTGGAAGCCATAGTTACAGCCTGACTATAGAATCTCCACTCCTTTCTGTTAACCTCAGCCTGTCCCTCGCTGCCCCAACCGGAGTGTTCTACACACCATATAGTCGAGTAGAGAGGAATTACAAACCGCAGCCTGCCTTCTCTACTAAGCAGCCCTTGATACTAATATGAGTTTTTGTATTAGCCGAAACCAGTGGGAGGGAGGAATTCAAATTCACAGCCTGCTTCTCGGAACTAGTTTAGCCCTTTGCACTTTAATGCTGAACCCTGTGCTGAGGAGTCCTGCATTAGGGGGGATCTTAGCCACAGCCTGGTATTTTCTGCCCCACTCTGTTCTCCCAGCCAGCCCCTCACTAGTCTGATTTAGAAGCTAAACACTGTTTTATAGTACATACGCGAAGAACTTAAAAAAAAAAAAAATCAGCCTACTCTCTCTATTGTTATCTCCTGCATACCGACTAAACAAGCTGACTCAGGAGCCCAGAAACTAAGCGATAGGAAGGAATTTTGTTAGTTGCAGCCTGATAGTTGTAATAAAGCTGATTCAGGAGCCCAGAAACTCACCGATAGGAAGGAATTTTGAAACGGCAGCCAGTTAGTTGTAATCTACAGCACGCGGCCAATCCCTGCAAGAACCTACTGTACACTGACTGTAACCTGAGTACTAAATCCGATTTCATGCATTCTGTGCCTTACTTAAACGTTCCCTTTCTCCTCTACCTCCACAGATACAGCAGGAACATCCAGGGAGGTTGTGAGGCGCTCGTAGCGCTGCCCTCCCACGCGGATCGTTTCACTGGACCCATCCCCCTCCCAATCGGAGCATCGGAGGTCGTGAGGGCTGAAACGGGATACCCTCCCCCACGAAAGTGCATTCATCCCCTTACCTGGACGGAGTCATGCGAACCCCCGCTAGTTTTACTTGCAAGGTACTAGTGAAGCAAACGCCAGGCTGATCGATGTGCCTGGATAGAATGCAACTCATGCCTTCTCACTGCTTCAATGCTGAGGCCCACTGGTGCTGCGCACTGGCTCCCCACCACCTCCACCACCGCCCTTGGTGAGCATCTGCATATATAGCAGAAGTAACGTGAGCTGTATAACCTAGCAGCTCATTTTCCCATCTGCAGGTTATCAGTTCTATCCACTAGAGGCCACTTTAAGTATCTTATTACCTATGTCCTACTCCTACAACTGAAAAATAACCCTGCTGCTTGCTGCCAGCAGCAGAAACTACAAATTCCATCCCCCTTACTCCCCTGTGCCCTGTATCACTGCAAAAACCTATACAAAAAGTCCCTCTTACTCCCCCGAGCCCATGTACTACATAACAATGGCTTCAGAACGCCCCAATCTCGAAAGGCTTAAGAAGCCTCTCCCAGTGACGCTGACAACCCACCCACACACCCTCGCCAACCATAATGCCCCCTCCCAGCTTCGAGGGCCCCTCACCCAGCACTCAGCTGCTACGCGGGGGGGACACTGAAACCAACCCTGGTCCTTTCTCCCCTAATTTCACGCTCAGTGACCCTACCATCCCCCTCTGGGCAAACTCCGGGGGGCTCAGACTGGTTCACATGAACATCGGGAGCCTGCGACACAAAATGTCTGACCTCGAGGCCTGGACCCTGCTCTATGAACCCGACATCTTAGCAGTGACTGAGACGTGACTGAAGCCCCACATCCTCCCTCATGAAGTCGAATTGACTGGCTACCAGACCATAAGAAAGGACAGAGTTGAAAGAAAGGGGGGGTACTAATCTACCTCAAATCCTCCTTGAATGTCACCCAGATTGACCTCCAAACACCCAATGGATCTGAGGCTGAGGTACTACTTCTTAAACTTCTCCTCGAAGGTACCAAGCCTCTCTATATCGGGTGTGTCTATCTCCCACCCCAAACCGCCACCTCCTCCTTAGAATCACTCACAAATGCCATCCTCAAGCTCCCCTTGGGGGAGACAATCCTCCTCGGGGACTTCAACCTCAACTGGCTTGCCCCAAATTCCTCCCGAATCAAGAACCTGATACTGGATGCATCACTTACCCAAGTGATTGACATGCCAAACAGGCACAACACCAAAACTGGCAACCACTCACTTCTCGACTGGGCACTTTCCTCAAACCCCTCTTGGATACTGACTGCTGGGATTATGTCTGACTCCTTGAGTGACCACTGCCCTATCTACTGTATCTGGTCCAATAAACCCCCCAGGCCTGCCGCCAGAGTGATTGTTGCGAGGAATTACAGCCGATTCGAACCAGCTGACCTCTGCTCTGACCTCCTAAAGGTGGAATGGGGTCCCATTGTCTCCCTTCCCACAATTGACGTGGCCCTTGAATATTTCACCAAGACGTTCTTGGGTATAGCTAACCAACATGCCCCCTGGAAAAAAATCAGAGTTCAGGGAAAATGCCACAAATGGCTAAACCCTGAGCTAAAACACACTATGCGGCTCCGGGACAAGGCATGGGGGCTCTACAAATCCTCCGGTAGCAATCCGGACTGGGAGAAGTATCGGTGCCTGAGGAACCAATGTAAAAAAGCCACAAAACAGGCCAAATCAAAATTTCTCAGGGACCTCCAAACAGGCAATCTAAGAGACCCGAAGAAATTCTGGGGCCATATAAACTCTCTCCTTAAAGGCCACACAAGGGAACACGATGTCTCCGTCATAGTTGGGAACTCACTTACCAACGACCCCACCAAAGTGGCTGAAGCATTCTTCGTGTCCTTTACAAACCCTACTGGCTGCCTCCCAACAGTGCCAGTGACACCCCTACTCACCCGCCCAGACACAGTGCTTTCTGGCCCCTTATTCCACCTGAAACTAGTGGACCCCAGCACAGTACTGCCACTGCTGTGCAAAATAAACCCTGACTCATCCACTGGGAATGACCAGCTAGAACCCCGACTGCTGAGGGCTTCAGCATCGGCCATTGCCTACCCTGTTGCCCTACTTATCAACAGATCCCTCCTAGAAGGGACGGTCCCCAGTAAATGGAAAGTTGCCATCATAGTCCCAGTCCACGAAAAAGGAACTCGGGACAGGGTGGAGAACTACAGGCCCATCTCTCTTCTCTGCCATCTGGGAAAAATTCAGGAAAGACTAGTCTATGATCAACTTCAAGACTACTTGGAACAACACCTACGCCTCTCCAAAGTCCAGCATGGCTTTCGGAAAGGCCATGGCACCGACACTGCCCTTATCAGACTGACATTGGACATACTCAATGCCATGGACCAAGTCATCCCTACGGGCGCACTATTCATCGACCTCTCCAAGGCCTTTGACTTGATCAATCATAAGCTTCTCCTAACTAAGCTTCATCGGCTTGGCACTGATCAGCTCTCACTCTCCTGGACCATAAGCTACCTGACTAACCGATCGCAAACAGTCCGCTGGCAGGAAGTCCAATCAAACCCATGGCCTGTGACCTCTGGGGTACCCCAGGGCTCCATCCTGGGCCCCCTACTATTCTCACTATTTTTGAACGACCTTGAAGAGGATTGTGAACCCTGCAACCTGATCCTCTATGCGGATGACACTATAATCTACCTCAGTGACCCCCAACCCTCAGTCATCTCAGCCAAACTCCAAGCTTGCCTTGCAAAGCTTGAAGCATGGTTTACTGCCAACCACCTAAAACTAAATGAGGAGAAAACAAAAGCAGTCCTTTTCGGGACCCGACGGCTGGGCAATGACCGAAGTGGTCTACTCCAACTATCGTCAGCCCAATGAAAGTATATCGAGGTCACTGACCAGTTTAGGTATCTTGGGGTTATCCTTGACCAAGAGCTAACCTACAAACCCCATATAGATGCCTTAACAAAATCTATCCACCAGAGGCTGGGCCTCCTATACAGCCTTGGAAACTCCCTCTCTGGAGAAGCACGATGAGCCATTGTAAACTGCAACCTCCTTCCCTCATTGCTATATGGCTCCCCACTACTACAGTCCCTCAGAGAGACTGAGCTAAACAAGCTCTCCACCCTCTACCACCACATTGCTCACTTCGCGGAACCCACTCCTCCCCAAGGAGACATCACTGCGAGGCTCTTAAAGATCTCCACTGGCCGACACTAAGGCATAAACTATCCTTCTTCTCCGCCTGCCTTACCTACAAATTCTCCTTCATGCGCCACCCGCCCCACCTTAGCGACCTGTTCACCCCTAAAGTCTCCATCCGTAACCTTTGGTCTACTTCCAGTCGGCTCCTGAACATGCCCCGCATCCAGACCAACCAAGGAAAGCGCTCCTTCCAGTTCACTGCCCCACACCTCTGGAACTCGCTCCCTTCTTCCCTGCTGGACAAACCCTCCCCTCTACTCGTTCAAAGCTGGTCTTAAAGCCTACCTTATTGAACTGAGCCTCTGTTGCTGCAACCGCTAGATAATGCACCCAACCTTACCCCTCTAAATTGGTAACAGACAAAACTCTCGCTCCCTCTGGACTAGCTAACCTGTAAAGCTAATATCTCTGTAGGCAAATGTACCTCACTGCCAATGTATGTACTCTGGCACTGTTTCTTACTGTATGTACTCTGACACTGTCTTATTGTTGCCTTGCCTCATGTACAAACTGTGTATGTATTTTGAAACTGTCTTATTGTATCCTAATGTAAAGTGGTTGGTGTACTCAACCCCGGGTCGCCCCTGAAAAAGGGATCTTTGGACTCAGAGGGCTTACCTGGTAAACAAAATCTAAATAAATAAATGTGCTTTTATGAACAGGTAAGCTCATACTTAGATAAGTAAACTCCCTTCAACATAATATTTATAGATTTTAGCAAGGCCTTTGATACTATACCTCATGGGGCCCTCATTACCAAATTACAACACTTTGGTTTACATAATAACATTGTTAATTGGATTTACAACTGGCTTCAGGACAGAACTCTGAGTGTTTTGATCTCTGGCCAACTTTCAGATCTTAGAAGAGTTGCTAGTGTGGTACCACAAGACTCCATCTTAGGCCCTTGCTTATTTCAAGCCTTTATTTCAGTCTTAACCAGAAATTGTATTTCAGTCTCTGCTAAGTATGCCGATGATGTAAAAATCGGTGGTCCCTGTTCTAATACTGAGAAAATTCAAACAATACAAAGAGATTTGGATGAAGTCACTAATTGGGTTAACCTATGAGAGATGAAATTAAATTTAAGTAAATGCAAAGTCATGCATCTACGCCCCTTTAACCTCCATGCAACCTTCTTGTTAGATGGTTCTTTACTGAATACCACCTCTGATGAAAGAGACTTGGGGATAAATATTTCTAACAACCTTGGTCCCTCTAAACAAATTAATCTTGCTGTTAACAAATCCAACCGTGTCTATTAAGAGGAACATCAAATCTCGAGATTCTCAGGTAATGATGCCTCTGTATAGGGCTTATGTGAGACCGCACCTTGAGTATGCTGCTCAGCTCTGATGTCCCTATAAGAAATCAGACTGCCTGACAGTCGAAAAAGTCCAGAGACAGTTCGCAAAAGATATATATGGCCTAAAAAATGAGTCATATGAGGACAGATTCACTTCTTTAGATCTCATGTCTCTAACAACCCATCGACTTACGGGTGATCTACTGTTTATGTTCGACATTATCCAAGACCCATATTTACTAAATGAACTAGGGCTTGAATTCAAAAATGATACTTATTTTACTAGAGGTCATCCCTTTCAATTAGCCAGTAAGAAGCATCATTTTCTAAGTCAGAAATATTTATTTACCCACAGAATAATAAATCCCTGGAATAAACTACCACTACATGTCATAATTAGTAAAACAAAGGAGGAATTCAAAAGAAAACTTGATAATTTAATTTTAGCTGGCTATAATCTTGCTTATTGTACTTCATATATGATAATGGAGCATACATGGGCATCGCTTGCCTCCTAGCTCCATAACTGCCTTAGTATGAGCCTATTTGCTGATGACATCAAGCTCTGTGGGAGGGTGGACACCTAGGAGGTGATAAAAGAGTTAAGGGAGTACCTAGCCAGACTAGAGACATGGTCAGGGATGTGGCAGTTGGGATTCATTGCCAAAAAGTGCAAGGTGATGCACATAGGGGCAAGAAACCCAAGAGCAGAGTACTACATAGGAAAAGTACAGGTAGCTGAGTTGGAAGAAGAAAAAGACCTGGGGGTAGTAATTAATAATGATCTGAAGCAGGCCACACAATGCAAAAAGGCAGTGGCAAAGGCCAGCAGGATGCTGGGATGCATCGCAAGGGGGTTCAGTAGCAGGCACAGCAAGGTTATCCTGCAATTATATAGATCTCTAGTAAGGCCTCACTTGGAGTATGGAGTGAGGTATTGGCACCCATACCTAAAGAAAGACATTAAATTGCTAGAAGGGGTGCAGAGGAGGGCAACTAAAATGATCAGAGAACAGCAGGACAGGTCATGCAAGGAGAGACTGGGAACCCTGAATATGTACTTATTGGAGGGGGGGTATGATAGAGACCTTCAAGTACCTGCAAGGAGTAACCAAAGAAGAGTGTGAGGGTCTTTTCACCAAGAGAGAACATACCACCACCAGAGGACACAGGCTGAAGCTGGTGGGGGGGAAGATATAGGAGGGATGTGATGAAACACTTGTTCACAGAAAGGGTGGTGTCAGCCTGGAATGAGCTGCCAGAGGAGGTCATGGCAACCAGGTTAGTGGAAGCATTCAAAAGAGCCTGGGACAAACACAGAGGGAAGTTATGGGACCAAGACAAAGGGAGGGGGGAAGGAGCAGGGAGGGCATTGACACTGGTGTAGGGGTAAAATACAAAACCCCAATACATATCGAGCAGACATGATGGACCAGGTGGTATCCTTCTGCTGGCTACTTCTTATGTTCTTATGTTAATCTTTGAAGTTCTTCAGCTTCAACGTAATTTCTTCCCAAACTTTCTGAATGTTAGGACAGTGCCGAAATATATGCAACATATCAACTCCATTTGCATCACATTTAGAATAGATATCTGAGCTGGCCCGGTGGCGCCAAAGGTTGAGGTGCTGGATGCCTTACCTTGCGCCATGCCAGCGACCCAGGCTTGGGAATGTACTCGGGTCACTCGGGGTTGGCTGGGTGGGGGGGAGGATAGAGCATCTGGAGGACCGCTCTCCTTTCTCAGGGTGGGGGAAACTGCACTGCATGCTGTCAGCCGACACCTAGCGGTGACTGGGGATTGGCATAAGCATGCAGCCATGTAAGGGATTGGCTCACGTCCAGGGCAATTGGCTGCCTCCATGGAGATGGAGACTGCCTCCCCGCCCATTGCATGGATGTGGATGTGGGAGAAAAATGGTGACAAATTCTGGGACTCGACGGGACCCATGATGGCCCAATCGCTCCAGTGAGTCCACCCCCCTGACACCAGTCTGTCGGATCTGCAGCAGCAGAAAGTGTTTATGGAAAAAAAGAAAGAATAGATATCTGAGGTTAATATTTTCATAGTTTTCATATATGCAGGGGAGTAGCTAATATTGTTTAGACATTTAAACTGAATTATTTTGTGATTTACTGAAGTAAATGTACCAAAATTCCCATATTTCCACCAATTCCATTCAGAAACATCTTTGTTCAAGGCCTGTGACCACCATGTAATTTTATCTTTTGCTCTCCTTAATCAATTAAGAATTTATATATTGTTTTAACAGATGGTGATCTAATCAATATTGTTAACAATGTGTTTGTATCTGGTGTAGTCTGAAACATCGTATTTGTGTTTACAAACAGACTGTGTATTATTTGTTTGATCTTTGAATAAAAAGGAAAGTCCCTATCCTGAATACTTGCCTCCTTTTTAAAGTATTCAAAGTTTCTAAATGTATTATCTTTGATTAAATCTTGTATCATGCTAATGTCTTTATTGTGCCAATCGCCTTTTTATTAGCACTGTGTTGTTATTAGTCACGTTTGGGTTATACCAGAATGGTTGGTATGTGGACTTATTTAAATTTAGAATAATTATCTTTGAGACCCGAGTTAAAATTAGCATTGAGTTTGAAATTATTATGTTACCTAGTAATTCTTTTGATTTAGCAAATATTAATGATTTGAAACAATTAAATTTGACTTAGTTATATCTGTTTTGTTACCCGGTCTGTAATGTATTTCTCTTCCTTATTTGGTGACAACCATTTAGATGCTGTATCTGCTGACTTCTGGTAGCTAGATGGTATAATTTTGGACCCAGGGCTCATGATCCACCAGGCTTGTCATCTTACGGTATGCACATCTTACTTTTTTATAGGGCCACAAAAAATTACTAATAGCTCCTTCTAGTTTAAAGAACCAACTGACAGGCATTTTCTGTGGGATCATGTAAAAGAGAGAAATTAGTTATGGTAGCACCATCATTTTAATCACTTAGCTTATTCCAACTAGTTAGACTATCTAGGATTTGCTTATTTATTTTATTAAGATTAGAAGTTATAGTTTTCTGTGTAGTTTTAAATATGTCTAGCCCTAGATACTTAATGAATTTCAGCCCATTCAATACCCAGATCTGTAACATCTGTCATGTTAAATTTACTATTTAATGATAAAAGCTCTTTTTTCTTGGTTTACTTTATAACCTGACAGCTTACCAAATTCTTTGAAAAACTCAAGTTTCAATCGCAAAGATTCTTTATGATTTGAGCTAGAGAGGAGAACATCATCTGTGTAAAGTGTCCACAGATGCTCCTTACCTAGGTATTCAATACCTTTTATCTCTCTTCATGGGAATTTAATTTCCTAGCTAACAGATCAAGGGATAATTTGAATAATAGAGGGGATAGTGGCCAGCCCTGGTGTGTTCCTCTGTCTAGTTTAATGGCATGAAAGTTAAACCATTCATAAGTAGTGTAACTGGGTTGCAGAGTAACTTTTGGTTACTAACTCTGCCTTGCAGGCTCAACAAGCTTGAGGGGCCTGGGCTCTGTTTCAGACGGAAAAGGGGGTTCTTGCCCAATAAAAATTAGCACGGTGCCTCCGTCCAGAGTAAAAAATAATAATCTTTATTTTAACCGCGCCTTTCTAAAACCAAGCTGCCTTAACAACAAACTTCAAATAAAAACAATACAATACGATAAAACACAGATACAATTTATTTACTGAAATGTTTCACCAGGAAGGGCACACTGAGCAACAAGATGCTCACCTCACGGTGTAACCTGGGGGGATACAGAGGAGAGAACATGATACATAACATTGAGTTACACATTGGAGTCCTAATTTAAGTGTGACATTGCATACATTGTTTACATACAGGAATTAAGAGTGTTATTACATGCATTGTTTACAAACATACATTCATACATACATACATGCTTACAATACTTACTTACATTAAATTTAATTAGAATTACACAATGCTGACAGCTAGAATGTGTTGCCTTGAGAGTGTAAAGAACAGGGAGTAGAGTTTAGGTTGGGATTAAGTTACACTAAACATAGAAGACACTCACTAACTAAGGGAGTACGATTGACAGGGAGATGAGCAGAAGTGCAGTAATGGGCAAGTGCGTGTGTTGGTAGAAATTATATGCCAGCATTTGGAGTCTTTAGTTAAAGCCACTGATCAGGCCACATAAGATGAAGGGGGAGACAATAAGGGGGGGTAGGAGCAGGAAGGGGAGGGGAAGGGGGGAGGAGGTCTGGAGCATGAACAGTTTGTCGCATAGTAGTTAATGAGGGCAGAGGATAGGGAATGTCTGGAGGAGGAATGGCGGATTTGGGCCAGCAGGTCATTCCAAAGCTTAGGGAGATGGTAGGAGAAGGCCAATTGGCCTGCAGAGATCCACCGGTGAGGGATTTACCAATAGCCAGGAGTCAGTAGACCTGAGGACATGAGAGGGGGTTGGTGGAGAAGATAGGGAGGAGGCGAGGTAGGGCGGAAGGGAACCAAGCCAGAAGTTAGAAGCAAATTTAACACTGTGAAGTAGACGCCGATTGCTCAAGGATGGTAGGGCCAATGAATGGAAAAGCTCACAGTTGTGAGTACGAGGGGGGGGTCATCAAGGGCAAAACAGTAGAAAGCATTGAATAGGGGGTCCAGACTGGATAGGGTGGACTTAGGGGCAGAGCTGTAGACTATATTGTAGTAGTCAAAGGAAGGTAGTATCATTTTCTGAACAATTTCGTGTCTCACCGTTAGCGGGAGACAACTGCTATTTCTATAGAGAGCGCCAAGCTTAGGACGTAGTTTTTTCAGGATAACGTCCACATGGGTGGAGAAGGAAAGGTGTCAGCCAAGCCAGACTCCTAGGTACCTAAAGGAGGACACGTCCTCTAGTACTGTTCCATCAAGGGTGTAGAAGATCGGTGGTGAGGTAAGTCTGGATAGTCTCTGCCTAGTGCCGAAGGTCATGGAGACTGTCTTCTTGGCATTGAGGGAAAGTTGGTGGGAGTTAAACCAGAGCTGTACCTTGTTGAAGTCAGCCTGGAGAGTGGAGGCGACTTCCTCTTGGGTACAGCCGAGGTAAAGAGGACAATGTCATCTGCATACATATGTATTGAGGTAGTAGAGCAAGTTCTTGGCAGGTCATTTAGCAGGATGGAAAAAAGAATGGGGCTGAGAACTGAGCCCTGGGGAACACCAGTGATGATAGGGAGTGGAGGTGAGGTGAAATCAGCTATTTTTACAGACTGGGTTCTATCTTGCAGGTAGGCTCTAAACCAGTTAGTGGCTGATGCAGATATCCTAGCATCACATAGGCAAAATAATAACAGAGGGTGGGATACTGTGTCGAAAGCTTTGGCTAAATCGACAAAGATGGCTGATGTAATTTGTCCTTTGTCCATCCCCAAGAGGATGGAATCCATGAGAGTTAGTAAGGAGGTGGTGGTAGAGTGGTTTTTCCTAAAACCAGACTGCAAAGGTGTGAAGAAGTTGGATTCAATGAGGAAGTGAGAGAGTTGAGAGAGCACAAGGTGTTCCTGAAGTTTCGTGAGGGCAGGAAGAAGGGAGATGGGGCAGTAATTTGCCTCGGTGGTGGGGTCCTCCTTTGGTAATGGTATAACTGTGGCATGCTTCCACCCTTGGGAATTGATTCAGTGGCAAATGAAAGGTTTAGCAGAGCGGCGGGGGAGATGCAATGGCAGGGGCAGATAGGAAGAGGAGTTTGGTGTCCAATCCGTCAGGTGATTTTCCCTTATCGGGGTTCAGAGTGAGTAGGGCATCTAAGGTTTCTGTGGGAGCGATGTGTCTGAAGGAGAAGGTGTTCAGGCCAGTCGGTTTAAGGGTTTCAGTTTGTAGAGCGGGTAGGGCTATTGCTGGAAGGGAGGCAAGGAGGGTCGTAGCACGTGTGGTGAAGTAGGAGTTGAACTCGGAGGTGACCGAGAGAGAGTCTGAGAGAAGAGTCCCTTATATGAGTAGAAGGGGGTTGTTGATCGGGGAGTGAGTTGATAACTTTCCAAAATTTAGATGGCCTACCAAGGTTGGCATATAGGGTGTAGTTAAAATATTCGGCCTTGGCTAAACGGGTGGCCTTGGTGCACTTGTTTCGGAGCATGCAGTAGATGATGTTGTCTCCTGGGAGGAGCATAGATTTGTAAATTCACTATGTCTTGTCTCTGGCATTTTGGCATGCTATTAACTCAGGAGAAATCCAGGGAAGGTGGGTCCCTCAGACCCTAATACGACGCAGGGGGGCATGGTTTCCCAGACGCTGAGGAAGGTGTTTTGGAAATGTGTGATGGCCTCATCCATGTTATTGCTTCTAAGGTGAAAGTCCCCATTTGTGTGAGCTAGTTCTTCCAGGAGGGGGGTGAGGTTTAGTGATTTGTATGACCGTTGTAGTAGAAATTTTGGGGGGGATTTAATCTGATGGATTTTGCGGACTAAGTAGGTGATGTGATGGTTACTTATAGAGTCTGGAAGTAGGCCGGAGCTGATGACCCGGTGGGGGTGAGAGGTGAGAGCCCAGTCCAGTAGGGAGTGATTGCCAGTCTTGAGGTTTGAGCATGTCAGTTACGAGATGGTTTGGGTAAGATTGAGGGCTGTTATCTCGGAGCGAGCTTTGTTGAAGGCGGGGGATGGCCAGTTGTGATTAAAGTCCCCTATAATATAGAGGTCACCCGACAGGGCTAGGGAGGCTAGGTGGGTTAGGAGGCCGGTGACTGTTGCAGTTGGGGTGTCAGGGCAGCAGTAGATACCAGCCACATAGATAGGGAGTGAGAAAGGTGGGGACAGTTTGAGCATGAGCAGTTCATAGGCTTTTGGCTCTGATTTAGCGATCGTGACAGAAAAATGCAAGTCAGAGTTGGTATAGATAGCGACTCCACCGCCACAGGTGGGTCTGTCTTGCCGAGTGATATTAAAACCCGGAATGGCGATGGCTGGGTCTTGAAGGTTAGGGTTTAGTCAGGTCTCTGATAGGATGATAATGTCGGGGTCATGTTGCTAGTACCTGGAGCAGATCGAGCTTGGGGGCTAGGCTTCAAATGTTTAGGTGGAGTAATCATAGCCCCTGGGGGAGAGAGCCAGCCTGATTATCAGTGGTGGCCTTGACCGAGTGGTTAGTCATTGAATTAGGAGGACAAGGGGCTGGTGCTGGGCCAGGGTTTGGGTGCATGTCCCCAGCAGCAAGGAGTAATAAGGTGAGGATTAAGTAGTGAGAAAGCATGTTAAAACACCTTGATTTGGGCAAGTGCCGCCTAAGAGGTGTTTTGGGGCAGACAGCATGGGAAGCGCAGGAGGTCATTTGGTGGAGGGTCGACAAAATCCAGGCATAGGTGCAGAGCGGGGGGGGGGCTCATGGGATAGAAGGACCATGTAGTGGCTGGAAGAGATGAAGTGGCCGATTGGGGTACATGGGTAGGATGAGTTAATTCAGCCATAAGTAGCAACTTAAGGGAGGTATTTGGGGGGCATACAGAATAAGAAGGAGGAGATTAGAAGTAGGTTCCTTACTGACAGTGCCATAAATGATAGTGCACAGGACGCACAAAAAGGTGCCAGTGGTTCATGGAAGAAGAGAAGAGTGGACGGATAGCAGCTATAAGGAGGGCAATAGGCAGGAGAGATGATGCTAGGTGCCAATAGTAGTACAGCAAGTATTAGGGGTGGGGCAAGTAGTGTATTTAATAGGTGGCCTGGGAGGGGTTGGTGGGGGAGGGACAAAAAAACAGACTGTCTCTAAGTTTTTGGCCTCCGCTGGCAACCGCTAGAAGCAAACCAATAGTAGGGCTCCAAAAAGCCATACAGCAGCTTGGCTAGCTTGGTCTAGGAAGGCGCACCAATTGGGAGTTTAGGGCTACCCACCAGTCCAATCAGGAGTCGCCAAGTCGGCAGGCGAACCAATGAGGGAGCTGCTGAAAGCTATGCGGCTCCGGGAGTTCTGGCGGCAGTATCTGCGAGGCTGGTCTGGGAAGTAGGACCAGGAGGGCAGCTTGAAGAGTTTGGAGGGGTAGGCGGCAGCAGCTGAAAATGTAGCTGGTGTCCTGAGGCACCACTTGGGGCGCGGGAGCTATCTGCAAGGGAGAGAGGGAAATAGCATTAGTTAAAGGGACAAATTAAGTAGGGAACAATAGATAGATAGGGGGCAGACTGGAGCTCGAAGTGGGTAAATAAATAGTGGGTTCATAAAATTCAATAAAATATCATCAGGTTGGGGGGCGCTAATGAGCTGCAAATAGAAGAGACGCAAATCTCCATACCTCCACACCTTTAATGCTTTAAATTGTGATTTAGCAGAAAACGACCAGGAACATGGAGGAGTATTTAGGAGTATTTAGACGAGAAATGCCTCCAAAATGTGAACAAAAAAAATGGGCCTGGGGAAACGTCACATGCTGCCACGTTGGGGCCTATTTCGTTGTCTGCAGCCAAAATTGCAGTGCTCAGTCGGGTGGTGGGAGATCAGGTCTTGCAGGGCTTGGGACCGCGGCTGGATGCCTTTGAAACTAAGATCGCTTTGATTGCCTCAGAAGTTGGTGAAAATACCAGACGACTCTAGAGGTGGGCAGAGAGTTTCCAATTTAGAGGATACCATGCACAAAATCCCAGATAGAGTCCTAGCCTTGGAGAGAGAGTTGGAACAACTAAGAGAAACAGTGGACTACCAAGAAAGCTATAACAGGTGGAGTAACCTGTGGCTATGGGGGCTTGCTGAAGGCGAAGAAGGAAAGAGCGTTTTTTACTTCTGTTCCAAAATCCTACCAAAAACTCCTGGGGCTGCATCCAAAGAATGGGCATTTAAAGTTGGAGAGAGCCCACAGAGTGTTAGCCCCTTGACCTCCAGATGACCTGCCGTCCAGGCAGATCATCTTTTGCATGCACAACTTTCAGGATCGTCAAGAGGTAATGATGGCATACAGGCCGAAGAAGGAGTTAATCTATGAGGTCTGCAAGCTGACCCTACACCAGGATTTGTTGCAACATGTTCAAAAGAAGTGCCAAGCTTTCAATGAAACAATGAACATGCAGCGGGAACGGAATATTGAATTTTTTCTTGCCTATCCAGCAGTGGTACGAGTTCGTATGGAAGGGCCGTCCTACTCATTTTGGGAGCCACATAAGCTGAAATGCTTCATTCAGGACTGGGACAAAAAGAACAAGGGAAAATGAGACTTCTAGATGGTAACTGTGTGACTTTCACCTTTCTAATTTAACGGGGTCCTGTTGTCTGGAGCTCTGTGTCGGGGGGGTCCTCTGGAAACTGAAGCTTTCTCCTCCAGCATGATTGGCCTATGGCACAACCTGGTCTCTCTGAGTGCCACACTAAATATAATGCAGGGCCTGGGGGTGGAAAGACGGTCGGCCTGATTATCTATAACACCAGCAGTGCCTCAGTTTTGAGGCTTACTATGAGTACGGGGCAGCTGATCTCTTCCACCAACTAAAGCTATGCTCAGGGGCTATAATAAAGTCAATTGTTGCTTCAGCACCGAAATGTAGATCGCGCCATGTGGTGCTATCGGGGGACCACGGACTGTCTCCACGGAGCTGCAGGGCCGGGCGGATGGCCTACTGCAGGGTGTAATGTTATTAAACTACATTGGGCATCTAATTGGGCACAATTTAGTTCTCCTTTCACACTATTATCCTAAAGGGCACTTCTACTGATAAAATAGATCAATATTGGGTGCAGGGGTTGGGGGAGGTTGTTTTGTGTGTGAGGGAGAGTTGGGAAATAGAACATGTCAGCCGAGAGGGCTGTTAGTTCTACAAACAGTGAACATAAAATCAATCAAATTGTCAATGTATGCAATTGGAGGTATCAGGGGAGGGGAGGGGGAAGGGAGATATGAGGTTTAGTAGTTACCAATGTCTCATAGATTTACTGTTTTATTGTTCTAATGTTATTGTTAATGTTAAAGGCAGCTTTTTCATGTCAAAGATGATGAGTGGTGAACAAAGGGTGATATATGTGTGGGTTTGGGATTATACCTGTATGAAATTATGGCAAATGGATAGGAAGATGTTATAATCTCATGGAATATTAAGGGAATTAATACCCCTATTAAAAGAGATAAAATTATATCTACACTTAAAAGGAGGAAAGCTCAAGCAGCAATGTTTCAAGAAATGCACCTGTTACCTAAAGAGCATGGGAAATTAGTGGAGGGCTGGGTGGGATCATGCCATGCTGCATCCTACTCCTCGCACAAGAGGGGTGTTGCAATTTTAGTGCACAATAATTTCCACCTAGAGGTATTACAAGTAGTAAAGGACAATAAAGAGGGCCGGTGTGTTTTTGTTAGGGGCAGACTGCAAGGATGTGAGGTCACCTTTGGTAATATATATTGCCCCAGCGATTTATGATCCCAATTTCTTTTAGACTGTACTTGATGTGTTGCAAAGGGAGCAATTCCCAGGGCTTATTTTGGGGGGTGATTTCAACTGCGTTATGGATTGGGTCCTTGATTATAAGGGAGAGGGTAAGAGACAAAACCGGACTACTGAAGTGTGGGCTATGGGCCTGCAAGAGCTCAAGTTAATAGATAGTTGGCGCACATTACATCCAGGGCTCAAAGAATTCACGTTTTACTCAATACCCCTTGATTTGTGGTCAAGACTAGATCATATCTTTATCACCAAAGATTTATTTGCTAGGGTCAAAGAGGTCTCGCACAGCCCGATAATGTTATTGGACCATGCTATGGTACAACTGAATTTGACCGGGGCTACTAATGGAGGAAGGTCGGGCCAATGGAGGTTCCCCACTTACTTGTTGTGCAAGGAGGAGTTTCGGGACTTTTTAAAATCTTCATGGGAGGAATATTGGGCCAATAATAAAGATTTGATCCCCTCCAAAGGCCTAATATGGGAGGCAGGTAAGGCTGTCATGAGGGGAGCTATAATTAGCTACACAGTGAAGGTAAAGAAAGAGAGAAGACAGAAAATTAACGAATTAGAAACAGTAATTAAAGATTTAGAAACTAAGGTCTTGTATGATACTAAGATGGAAGATAGGCAGCAGCTGAGGGTAGCTAGGGAACCCCTTAGTGAGACTCTTACTGGCCTAGCACAAGAGAATCTATTGTTTGCAAGACAACAAATATATGAGTGGGGTAACAAACTGGGCCCATTACTTGTAAGACTAATGAAGGGTGGGAAAGCCCCCAGTAGAATTGTTTCAATTAAGGGTAGAGGCAATAAAGTCATTACACAGGAAGAGGGCATTCGAGAGACCTTCAAAGAATTTTATTCGAATTTATATAGGGTGGAATTCGCAGGCAACGAGGAAAAGGCGAAATTATTCTTAGATAATATTATACTTCCCAAATTATCGGAAGATCAGGCTGCCATCTTGGGGGTGGAGATCTCTGAAACGGAGATTAAATGAGCAATTTCTGGGTTAAAGTCGGGAAAGGCAGGGGGTCCAGATGGGTTTGAGGTAGAATATTATAAGGTGCTAAAGGATGTATTAGCAGGTCCAATGTGTGGGTTTATTAAGGTGGCAGGGAAGGGGGGAGAGCTACCTGCCTCGTGCTCTCTAGCTAATATTCATTTATTACTGAAACCGGACAAAGACAGCATGGAGTGTACATAATTTCGGCCCATCTCCCTGCTCAACTATGATTGTAAAATCATAGCTAAAGTACTGGCACTACGCCTGGAAACTTTATTGCCTGTAATTATTCATCCAGACCAAATGGGATTTATCCAGGGAAGGATGCCGTATCATCACATAAAAAGACTCCTTAATGTTGTGAGGTGGGGGACTAAGAACCCGGGAAAAGCCTGTGTATTATCGATGGACACGGAAAAGGTGTTCGACAAAATTGAACGGCCATACCTCTTTCAGGTCCTGAGATTTGGGGTGGGAACTGATTTTATCAAACTGGTAAAATTATTGTATAGTAGGCCCAAAGCAAGAGTGCTGGTTAATGGTACACCATCAACTGAGTTTCAGCTATATAGTGCACGAGGCAGGGCTGCCCCCTCCCTCCCTCCCTAGTTGTTTGCTATGGCAATCGAACCTGTAGCATGTAGGGTGAGGGAGAGTGGGATAATTCAGGGCATAGGGCTTCGGAATGGTTCTCAACATCGTATATCGCTATATGCTGATGACCTTATGTTCTATTTAACAAACCCGGAGGTTTCTGTGCCTGCTCTGTTGGACGTGGTGCAGGAATTTGCCACATTCTCTTGCTACAAACTCAATTTATACAAATCTGAGATGATATACCTAGACAAAGGGTCTAATTACCGGGGGAAAACTACTTGGGGGCTGAGGGCTGTAGACCACAACCTTACCTATTTAGGAGTAAAAGTGGGTAGATTTAAAAGATCTATATGGGTTAAATTACTCCCCAGTTATAAAATGTGTGCATGAAGATATGGCTAGATGGAATGGCCTCTTCATATCATGGCTTGGGAGGATTAACCTCATAAAAATGAATATACCTCCCAGGTTATTATACATAATGCAGATGATACCATTCAGCCCATCCAAGAAAGATTTGAAACACTTCGATAGGAGCTTTACTAACTTTATTTGGAAAGGAGGCAAACCAAGGATGGCATTGAATAGACTTAAGTCATTGAAATCTAAGGGAGGCATGGAATTCCCAGATATGCGGGGGTACTTCCTAGAGGTACAATTTAGATACATGCACAATTGGGCGTCGTGGGGGGAGGCAGCAGCCTGGTTAGACTTAGAGCAAGAGGGCTGTCCAGGTCGTCTTACAGCATACTTAGCACCTGGGGGTGATGGAGCTTATGGCAGGTTGGCTTGTCCAAATCCTATGGTAATGGCAGTCCTGGAAGCCTGGAGGAGCTTTAAGAAGACAGGGAATGCCATGGGAAACAATACCCTATTAGCACCCATAGCAAGAAACCTGGAATTTCTCCCAGGTTGGGAAGATGGGGGATTTGCCACCTGGGAAGCCAATGGTATTAAATGTTTAGGTGACCTATGGGGGAAAGAAGGTGCCCACTCATTTGAGATCATTAAGAGAAGCCTTCACATACCAAATTCACACATGTATCGTTACCTACAAATCAGGCACTACGGGGAAAAAATAATGGCACAGATATCAAGGGGGGAGATGATAATACAGATGGAAAGAGAAATCAGAGGGGCCAGTACCAATGAAAAGGGCCTGATTGGGAGAGAGGCAAAACTGGACAGGGAGCACTTTGGGGAACCAGCTCAAGCTAGCAGGAGTAGGTGGGAGAGGGACCTCAGTTGTGCTTTCGATGATGAAATGTGGGAACATGTAGTATCCTCCCATATGGGTCTTTTAGCTTGTAATAAACTCAAAGAGGCACAGTACAGGTTCCTTCATTATCTCTTTAACCCCCCTGTAACGATCAACAAATATCACCCGGAGATTTCACCTATGTGTGGTAGGTGCCTGACTGAAAGGGGTACCAACCTGCACTATTTTGGGGTATGTAAGGTAATCCAAAGCTACTGGGAACAGATAAGGAAAGAAATTAGTAGAATGGGGGGTCAGCAACTAGAAATGTCCCCATCTCGTTCCTATTTGGACTTGAAAGGGATTGGTCCCTACATCCTAGGTGGGTGAGAGTGCTGCTCATTTTGGCCTAACAAATTCTATTAAACACATGGGTCTCATGTGCAGTACCCACAATCCATATGTGGAGAAATCTCATGCTATCCACACTAGCAACAGAACAACTAACATTTGCACTGAAAGGAAAGATGGATTTGTTCTCCAGAATATGGGCACAGCCTATAGCAGCGCTCTATCCGGCAGAGGTGTTGATTTTCTCAGAAGGATTTGGGGAATAGTATGATTTCCTGGGTTCCAAGACACTCACCTTTCACCACTGTAGGTATCATGGTATTAAAAGAAGATTAAACGATTACGATGACATGTATTAATTACTAGCTAATAATGTTGCACTTCAAATATGAAATAAGCTGCACTGTTCATGTCATGATTTTTAGTTTACTTTTCTATTTTAAAGTTTAAAGAGTTAATTAATTCATTATTAACTAAGCATCCAGTTCCACTCTGAGTGAATGATTAATACTGTAAGAGAACTGGTCGAACCCTGGATCTAGTGACTAGCAGGAAAAACTGAACTGTATGAACTGGAAATGTTTAGCTGACATGCTACTCTAAAGTTACATATGTGATGAGTGTATGTACTCAGTTTTACAAGAATGTTTTTGCATTTGTTTTTCTTATGACTAAAAGATAAAACCAATAAAAACATTATACAAAAAAAAGTATCATCAGGTAAAGTATGCCTGATACCACAGATTGGTCTTTAGGGCCTGTTTAAATTCCTCCACAGACGTGCACTCCCGAAGCGGACGGGGTAGAGAATTCTAAAGGGCTGGGGGCCACGTACATAAATGCACAGGCCCCCGAAGATTTTAAAAGAACCCTTGGAATCTCTAACAACCCCTCATCCACCGAGCAGAGCGATCACTAGGGTAGTAAGGTACCAGAAGCTCTTTCAGGTAGTCCTGGCCAAGTCCGTGTAGGGCTTTATAAGTCAAAAGTCTGACTTTAAAGGTGATCTACCACTGTACTGGCAGCCAGTGCAGTTTGCGGAGCACGGGAGAAATATGACAGGTATGGGGAGTACCTGTCAATAACCGGGTTGCAGCATTGTGCACTAGCTGCAGGCGGCGGATATCAACCCCCGGTAGCCCTAGATAAAGGGAGTTGCAATAATCAAGGCGTGAGGTCACAAAGGCGTGGACCAATGTAGGCAGATCACTGGATGGAACTAGGTGCTTAATCCTGGAGATGTTCCTCAGATGGTAAAAGGATGATTTGACGACTGCCGACACCTGCGGTCGCAGTGTCAGCCCATTGTCAAAAATCACCCCCAGGTTTTGCACCCATTCAGAGGTAGGGAGCTGGGAGCCACCAAGAAAAAGTCCTGAAGGCAAACCAGCTCCCATCCCTTCTATCTGGCTGCCTGGGTCCACAACCATCACCTCCGTCTTCTCTGAGTTCAACCTCAGCCAACTTGAATTCATCCAGTTCTGGATTTCAGTGAGGCAATTGTTAAATATCAAGAGTGCACTATCCTGGTCAGGTGCAAAAGATAGGAAGAACTGGGTATCACCAGCATAGCAGTGAAACCTCAGCCCATACCTTCTTACAATGTCTCTGAGGGGCAGCATGTACACTGCGAACAACATGGGGGACAGCATCAAATCCTGAGGTACCCCACTTGACAGAGAGACTGGGCTGGAGGAATTAATCCCTGACACCACCCTCTGAGTTCTGCCAGTGAGGAAAGATCTAAACCATCCAAGAACTGTACTAGACAGGCTACAGATAAACCTCAGGCTTTCGAGAAGAACCCCATGGTCCACAGTGTCAAATGCTGAGGAGAGATCAAGAAGAATCAAGATGGAATGGCTCTTCCAATCTCTCGGCATCAAGAGATCATTGAGCACCCAAACCAGTGCAGTCTCGGTACTATGCCTCTTCCGAAAACCAGACTGGAGTGGTTCATAAATGTCATGGATGGTCAAATGGTTCTCCAGTTGTATGGCCACTACTTTCTCAATCACCTTCCCCACAAAGGGAAGGTTAGAGATTGGTCTGTAGTTAGCATGGCAGTCTGGGTCCAAAGAAGCTTTCTTCAGGAGGGGCATTACCACCACCTCCTTCAGGGAGCTAGGAAACATATAGTGGGCCAGCTGTCTGTCTGGTACAACCCCCTGGAAAGCTGTACCTACCCACCTCCCCCTTGCAGTTACTCAACACATGGAACAGCAATAGCAGATTCAGTACTATACTGTGTATGTGGCAGCACCCTCTGGCTATCCTAGGAACTACTGGCCCAGATGAAAATTAGGGACAAAACTTGGAAAGCCTATAAGACATCTCCCTCCTCCCAGCTCTGGAATGCATACAGACAACAGCGCAATTCCTGCAAGTATACTAAGTTAAGTTGCTAAAACGCAAATACTATACCAACTTGCAAAAAGATATGCTCAGTAACCTATGCAGTTTCTGGGCCTCAATAGGGGCCCTCCTAAATCCTAAGTCTAACAAGCAGAAAACACAACTAAACTCACCCTCAGGTCCCATCACTGAACCTGGTGCAATTGCAGACACTTTCAATAGAATGTTTACAAACCTCTCTCCCTATCTTAGCAAGCTCCCTACTCAGTCTCCCTCTGACCTATACAGCAAACCTCAATGCTCCCAGCCTTCCCCTAGTACTGTTACTGGTGTAAAAACCACTGCCAAACTCTTAAAGACACTTCCTACCTAAGGTAGCCCAGGTAGTGATGGGCTATACCCCACCTTCCTGAAACTGCTCTCCTCATTATTGTAAAGCCCCTAACCTACATTTTCCACCTCGCCCTTTCATCTGCAACAGTTCCTCACTCTTGGAAGCACGCTCATGTCATACCCATATGTAAGGCTGAGGATCTCCTCGCCCCTGAAAATTATAGGCCCATCTCCTTACTTCCTCACCTGAGTAAATTACTTGAGAAAATCATTCACCACCAACTATCTGATCATCTAGAAAAATACCACCTCATTTGTCCTCTCCAGCATGGCTTCCACAAACACCGTAGTACCTCCTCCACCTTGGCATGTTTCTTGAACCATATGACTAGAAATCTGGACAAGGGCAGGGCCACAGGCACAGTGTTTGTGGATCTGTTGAAGGCTTTCGACCTCATAGACCACCATCTCTTCTACTCTGCCCTGCTAAACTTCAGCTGTTCACCAGACACGGTCACATGGTTCTGTAGTTACCTCTCAGGCAGGTCCCAGTCTGTCTTGATTGGTAAAAATTCCTCTGCTCCACTACCTGACCATACCGCTGTACCTCAGGGCTCAATACTGAGGCCTCTACATTTTTCTATGTTTATTAATGACCTTCCTGCTGAAAGCATCAGTTATGAGGCCATCCTCTATGTGGATGATCTAGTCATATATCACAGTGATAATTCCACAGAGTCATTGTCCACCACCCTCACAGCAAACTTTGGGGCCACACAAAGCTGTTTCCTCTCCAGAAAACTTCTCGTTAATGAGAAAAAGACAAAGGTCATGCTCTTTGATGCTAAGCCATTCTTAGCAAAGGTAGCCGGGTCAAAAACCCCAGTCTTGATCGTAACCCCTGCCAGACCTCCACTCGAAACTGTCCCTGTCTATAAATATCTAGGTGTCACCCTAGACCCCTCCCTTCAACAAACACATCAGAAACACTGTGATGAAAATCCACCAAAAATTAGGTGCTGCCTACCGCCAAAATACATTTCTGTGCCCGTGACGTTCGCCTAGCCATTGCTCAAGGAAACCTTCTGTCCCTCCTTGACTACTGCTCCCCCGTATACTCTGCTGTGTCCTCTTCCCTACGGACCCACTTACATGCCACATACAACTCCATCTGCCGCTTTGTCCTTCAAACACCTTTTACCACCACCACTGTTCGCTATACCAGTCCCTAGAGTGGCTCTCTCTGCAGGGCCATTTTGACTTCACTACAGGCAGCCTCATTGACAGTACACTCAGGAACCATCAGCTGTCCCCCTACTCCTCCCTACTCACTGACAGAGTGGTCTCTCAGAGTCTCCGGGCCTCCTCTATTCCCCCAATAGAAGTCCCTCGCACTACTACTATTTTGGGTAGTAAAGCTTTCTCTGTCTCTGCCCCTTTCCTCTGGAATAGACTTCCTTTGTCCATCCAATCATCCCCCTACCATCAGTCTTTCAAGGCAACCTTAAGGGCGTGGCTCCTGGCTGAGGCCGCTTGTACCTGCAGCTGTTTCCCAGGTGGTACCAGGGCCCGTACCCTGGCATAGCACCTATTTGTGCCCTCACCCTACCTCCTGTGCCCCTACCCTCTTGCATTGTCTTGCTCCTCTGTTCAATCTGAATATGACTACCTGTTTTATTCTGAACTGTTAGCATGTTCTGCAACTTAACTTTAAAGTTGCATTTCTGCCTATGACTTGTGCCTGTACCATTTCTGGTGATAGACTGAACCTTCATTTTAACTGTATTTATTTCCTTGGCTCCTCAGTGACTGTACATACATTGCATGTAATACTTTACCATATTCACCATGTTAAGCCCTTTATATTGCATAGTCACTTAATGTATGTCACTACACCAGTATGTACTGATTTATCTGAAACATTTGTACTATGTAATTTGTCCTCATACCAAGTGTATTCGGCAGTCCTGTTTTGTTCTAATTGTATCTCTGTATTGTATTGTTTGTTGTGTTTGCCACCCTGGTGGCCCAGGTCACAACTGAAAATGGTCCTCTGGATCAGTTTGCTCACCCGGTTATCAAAGACATAAATAAATAAATGCAATTAAAGGCTATTGCTAATAATATGCTCATGAGTCAGTCTTAAGCAAGAACACCAACAGTTTATTACAGGGGTAGGGGAATGGGAGGAAAGACCAATACCAATTGAAATATTTGATGTAACTTGGTAATAAAGGCATAAATAACAAACATGTACAGGCCCACCCCCCAACAGCAACACTCCACCAAATAAACCCACCTCCCCACTGATACCAGTGTTCCTCAATGTCAGTCTGGGTAGCCAGGTGGTGGAATAGGTGCAGGCCTGAAACGGTGCAGCTGGTTGGCCGGCGTTGGTGCACTTTACATAAAACAGTAGTTTGTTGGCAAATTATTTGCAAAATCCCCAGGTAAAAGCAAAACCCACACAGCTACTCATGGTCCTGGAGCTACCAGATAAATGATTTCAACCTGGAGGATGAACCTTGCTCTAATCTGCAGCTCTATGAACTCTGATAGCTTTCAAGGGCTTTGGCTGGGATGCAGCTTAGTCTGCCGTCCTCTCTGCAGCTTTCAGAATTTCTTGCTGTTTGTTACCTTCTTTTCTATATCTTTAACAGGCTAGAACAGACCAGTCTATCAGATTCAGGCTTTAAATGCTCAGGAATTGAGAAAGAAAGCAGTTTTTGTCTTCTCATTGACTTTCCAGATAATGAAAAATTAAATAAGCTTCCCTCAGCTGTTAGCTGTGAAAGCCCCAGGTAGGCCTCTAAACTTCTTTCAGAGAACACAGCAGAGCCTCCTCTCCCTCTGGAAACTCCCAGACAACTGAACTAACTGGATCTGCCCCCCCCCCCCACAAGAACTCAGGAGAACAGATCAATGTCCCAGTACGTCAATCAGGCTGTCAATTCTCCTAATCAATATGCAGAATGTCTACTTGACACTCAATTGGCTAAAGAAAAGGCACCAATACATAGTCCTTGCCTCTTCCCAGAAGTCCCCTTGTTGTAGTCTTTTGGGTCTCCAGCTTTCTACTGGCTGCAGAGCAAGTCAGAAAAATAACAAAGATGGCTGCTACATAATCTGGCAGTCCAGTTTTAAACAACAGTCCCAACTTCAAGATCTTCTTGCAGATAACTGTAGAACTTTAACACCAGATGCCCACATAGTCCAAAAGCTGTCCCTCTGCCCTTTGATCCATGGCAAAGTCTCTCCCTGCCTGTCACTAGTGCCATAGCACTGTTCCCGCCCCCTCCAGGCAACAGGCAGGCTGTGTTTATACTGTGCAGCCTTAGCTGCTCTTAAAGATACAGTGTCCATAAGCACTTCCACAAAGTTCACTTTCTGTCCCTCCCCATTGTGTCTCTGAACCCCACTTATAGCTTTTGGGATCCTAGGGGTTGAAAAACACAAAAGACACACTTGCTGGCTGGCTTTAACACTTAATGTCTTAGCGCTATTAGGATAGTGTGAGCAGAACTGCCAGCTCACACATTCAAGCAGGAGCTATCTCAAACATGCATACACAGGCTGTGCAGCGCTGTGCAGCGCTGTATTAAATTGCACAGCATTAGTTGTGCTGTAACACTAAGCTGGAACTTTAACTTTTACACCAGGATCCTCCAGTCCCCCACAGCAATATAGGCACATGGGCCAGCAGGAGCAATAAAGGGGCCATCAGGGACCAGGACTGGTGAGACCACATGGAAGACAGGCAAGCCAAGTAAGCCCCACAGAGGCACAGGGATGAAGGAAGTTGGTTCCAGAGTGAAGGAAATTAACAGGAGAAGGCAGACTGCCCAGCAGAGGATCAAGGGTGAGGAGTGGCAACAGTGTGGTGGTCCCTGGAATGGAGGGAACAGGAAGCGAGGGGAAAGTTGGGAGAGAAGAGAGGTATGAGGGAAGGGAACCAAACCAGTATTTGGATATGAAGGAGGTGCAGTGAGCCTGGCGACAAGACAGCAGAGGGAGGATGGATAGGGATGAATACAATGAACAATGGTGGGTACAAGGGGGAGTTTGTAGCAAAATGGTAGAAGGATTTGCAGAGAGTGTCCAGTCTGGCAAGGGAAATGGAAGGAGCAGCACCATAGACCATCTCCACATAGTCAAAGACAGGGAGCTCCATTTTTGGTAACAAGCTCCCTGTGGACATGCAGAGATAAACAGTGTTTGCTGTGGTACAGGGCACCGAGCTTTTTGTATGGATGGCATTGATGTGGGCTGAGAAGTCAAGCATACTGTCTAGCCACACTCCAAGGTACCTGAAGGACTGAAGTGCTTCAAGAGGTGTGCCATCCAGAGCAGTGACAAGGGGGGAATGAAGAAAAGGATAGGACCCCAACCTGAATGGGAGGGGGTGAGAGGGTGCCTCCAAACTGTACCAACTGTTTTTGGCCTGTTAGGTAGGAATGGAATCAAGCAACAACTGGAGTTGAGAGGCCAACAGAGCTCTGCTTGTCCAGGAGTGGTTGGAACCAAGAATTGAAGGCTTTGGCCAGATCGATGAATATAGCAGTCATAATGTGTCCCTGATCCATCCCAGAGAAGATAGAATCAGTGATACACAGCAAAGAGGAGACGCTGGAATGGTGTTTCCAGAAACCAGACCGCAAGGGTGAGAGGAAGCTAAAGATTGCATGGAAGTCAAGGTGTCTAGAGTGGACCAGTTTCTCTTGCAACTTAGAGCGGGAGGGGAGGAGGAAGACAGGACAAAGTTGGGGAGGAGGGGTCATCCACTTCTGAAGTGGAATAACTTTGGCCAACTTCCAGGATTGAGGAACAGCACTGAGGGAGAAGGAAAGATTAAGTATGTGAGAAATGGGAGTTGCTATGGCTGGAACTAGAAGGCAGAGGAGCCTGGGGTCCAGACTGTCATGGCTGGATTCTGATGGGCTGAGGGAGGGGAAAAGACAAGCAAGGTTTCCTGCATGGTGACAGGGGAAGTGGAAGCCCAGTGAAGGGTGATGGAGGGGAGCAGATTGGGAAGGAAAGGTGCCAGGAGGGGGAGAAGAAGGGAGGGCGTATGCTGTGAAGAACTCATTGAAGTGAGCAGCAACAGAGGTAACGTCAGACACAGGTGATGGAGGAAAGCGAGTCAATCAGGGATGAGTATGAAATCTTAGGAGAGGCATAGATGACTCCAATGAATATAGGTACAGAGGAAGGGAATAAGAATCTAACCAAGAGAAATTTGTAGGAGGTGGGTATGACTTCCCTGATGGCCATTGTATATGAGATGCTCTGGTGTAAATAGATAGCAATGACTCCTCCATGTTTTCCCCTGTCCTGCCTGAAAAGATGGTAATCAGGAAGGGAGGAAGGGACAGGCTAGAGCTGTGAGTCTTGGAGGAGAACCAGGACTCAGAGATAAAAGGACATCAGGTCAGGTTTAGGTAGAAGGCTCCTAGCATTCAGATGGAAGACATTAAGACCTTTGGCAGTAGTGGAGGGAGGGAGGGAGAGAGGCAGGAAGGATAGGACCAGGGTTGGGCTCCACCTTGCCAAACAGGAACAGGAGCAGAAGAAGGAGGAGGAGGAGATGGATGGAGTGTGGCTTCCTACCCTTGGAGTGGGTTGGAGAGCAGGAAGAAGAGGGCAATGAGGGGAGAGGAGGGCACTGTGGAGAAACTCCAGGTTGAGGGAAGAGGATGGAAGGAGGCCAGTATGCATAAGAAGGGAGGAGGGGAGGGGAGAAGGGTATGGAGAGAAGGGAACTGAGTGGGGAAGGGGAGAGAAGGGAGGGAAGGAGGAGGGTAGGAGGAGGGAGGGGAAATGAAGCAGGCAGAGGAGTGCAAGGAACACTGAGGCTAGGAGGAAGGAGACAAGAGCAGAATGGCAAACGGTAACCACAGTAGTTAAATAGTGCACAATAGCAGGCAAATAACAGCTAGCCAGATTAGTAAGTAGTTGTGCTAGACAAGTGAACAGCAGCAACAGTGAACATACTTAGTATGGGGTTGCTTCTTGTTGTATGGTGACCCTCCCAGCTGTCATGGGGCATATGGATGGAAAGTGGTTGCCTGGGTGGGGCCCCATGCCAAGAAAACACCAAGTCCACATACTTGACCATCTGAGCACTGAGGTGATCTCCAGGCACCCACTAGCACACAGCAGGGCCAGCTAAACTGCAGATACAAGGGGTTAGCATAACTTGGAGGCATAACACACAAATGTCCAAACAGTTGTTTTTTTTTTTTTTAACAACATAGGGTCCTATATTTTCCATGAGCTCATTCGATGTTGGTATTTTTTCCGGCTGGCACAGATTAAAATACATCACTGCAAACAGTTGTTTTCTTGGTTGCTTCAGGGTTGGAGTCAACCCTGGTAGAGTACTTTATTTACATTTTCCTGGCCTTGAAAGGAAGCACATTTACTTCAGGGGTCCCCTACTCCTAAACCTGGGTGGGAAACCAATGGACTTCTGTTAGCCACTTGGTTATTTCACAGATTCTTTGCTGGCAGCATTTCGGTATCACTTGATTCTGTGAGGGGTTCTCAGGGATCCAGTCTGTCCTCCACAGAGCATATTCTTTTCTTTCTTTTTTTTTTTTTACCAGGCGAGACACACTAAGCTGAAAGCTTGTTTACAGGTGCGACCTGGGAGCACAAGGAAGTTAAGTGACTTGCTCAGCGTCACACAGTATGCAAGTGGGGGCTGTGGGATTCAAACCCAGGTCTCCAGGTTTGCAGCTCAGAGCCTTCAACCACTGCACTATACTGCCTCCTTTCTTTATTCTCTTTCATACTCTTTTCTGTAACTTCAAAATCACTGACTCAGCCCATCTGGGCATAGCTGAGGTGCCTACTGGGCACAACACATCTTATATTTCAGGCAGAATGGTCCACACCACACACTTTGTGAGGTAAAACTCCTGCTGCTGACAGGAACTGGCATCCTGTCAGGGACTGTCCCTCTCTTGGGGAGGGAGGGCACTGCTGAGCACCACCTCACACACTTTACATTGAATACAAATTAAACATCACCTCAGATCCTTGGCCCACAGCACTTTCTTACACACTTTTCCTCACAGACAAACCTCTGAACTTTTCTTCAGATGGGTTCTTCTCCTTCTGGGGGGGGCACCCCCTTCTAAGGTCATTGTTTGATGGCAGCCATCACAAACAAGCATTTTTTTCACGACGCCAGCTTCTAAAGAGAAACTTACAGACAGCAGGAACTGGCACAGGGTGCCAGGCACTATCCTCCCTCCACTCTACTCAGAAGAATCTCTACCCATTGACTCCTCCCATTTGGAATGCCAGGGCAGACCAGTCGACCCAGTACTCCACGTGTATAGAAACTGACATCACCCTAGAGATGGAGAGACACTCTTAAAGGGATATTTGTGTAACTCCTGAGGGGGGTTACACTCACCTGCCTTTAAATGCTCAATGTTCCCAGTGAGCACCAAGACACTGAAAATCAACCTCTCACCCAGAGGCCCATCTGGCAGAGGGTTGGCCACCCCTCCACCAGCCAGCCCCCAATGGCTAGTCACTACGAGGGTAATGCATCACACTAATACAAAAAGGAAAAATGAAAGCTCCCTAAGCTTTGAGGTCCTGACTCACCCTCTTGGCTCCTCTAATAGCTTCCTGGGGTGCTGTGTCCAAAAGATTCAGAGTAATACATCAGGCCTACTGCCATAATGCGCAACACAACTAAAACCATATGGCCCTACCAGGGCAACTAACTCAGCACTATGTCTGTGACTACTTTGTACACCACCAGATATGTAAATGTACCCCCACCATAACATGCAGTGACATTTTACTAAACATATGGGGCTCAATTGTCAAAGGTTGACACAGGGCTTGAGTAAAGCCCTGCATCAACTCCACTCTTTGGTGCACCAATGCCAAACTCCTTTGATGCAGCTGCACCCGATTTTAGTACATCGGGCGCAGTTGTAGCACTTTCCACATTTATGGCAGCTTGCACCAAATATATGGCGCAAGTCCCATAAAACGGATCCTCCAAATAGCACAAGTGAGACCAGGGAAAACCTGGTCTAACTTGTGGTGTTTGGTTCTTGGGATTGAAAATCCTGATCGCCGGTTGGGTAAATGCTGCAAGCCCAAACGATCAGTGCACCAGGGGCTTGTGGCATTTACGGGGCTTTGAAAATCGAGCCCATGCAGTGCAGCACACATTTACCAAATTTCATGCAGTGGCACTTAACACTAATACTTCATAACTGACCCCTAGAATATTACATGCAGTGAACATTTACAAAATTCATGCAGTATATTCTATACTCTGTACATAACTTTTCTCTACACATACAGTATCTACTGTATATTACATTAAGACCCTAACTAGCTCACAGAGGTGCGTTACACTCTAACACTAAACATTTATTGCATATCTCTTACTCTAACAACCTAACATTGCTGCATATCTGTTCTAACCTCTAAACCTATTCTGTTCATCTTAGTCTAATCCTTTAAAGTGCCACCAACACCTCGAGAAGAACTTTCAAAAACATAATATTTGGGCACAAAGCAGCTTATATTTCTCATTGGCTTTGTATTTCTTATCCCCATTACTTATTACTGAGGTCATTTGCCTCAAAAACAGAATACCTGTTTCTTGAGGATTCATCAGCTCCTATTGGTTCTTCCTAACCTGATGTCATAACACTCTGCTTGTGACATCACAGTTATTCCTATGGCAACAGAATGTGCTATCACAACAGGGCATAATGATTTCAAGTAGGGAATAAACTATAGAGGCATATGAACTCTGAAGGATAAAAATCTTGTTTTCGTGGGAATTTCTTCAGTAAAAAAATAATGAAGAGGAGAAATCTATACAAGGTATATGAAATACAAGCTGACTTGTGTCTAAATATTATGTTTTCCAAAGTTTTCCCAAAGGTGTCAGCTGCTCTTTAAACTATCTCTATGCTCTTCCTGTCTGCATACTTTGCCTGATATCTACCTCCCAGTGACACCCCCTTTCAACAGTATCCAAGCATTTATTCTCTTTGCTGCAACCTGTTTACCTGTAGCTCCTCCAGAAGCTAGGATCTGGTCACTGGAGCCCCATGAAAAAGAAACATTACATTCCACACAACATGAACCGTATAACCTCCTTTACTTTGGTAAAAACAATGGTACCACTTTTTTTTCTTTAAACACACACATTTTTTTTTCTCAAAACATATAAATTACCAATGGGTCCATGTATAAAATGTTCTTTTTTTGAACTCAAAAACACCTCACTGGGCAGCTGTCTATGCACCAAATGATGAATATCACTGGGATTACCAAAAGTCATTAAGCAATAGGGGCATATTTGTCCCAAACAAAACCCTAAAGCCATGAGTTCCACATAAATAGTAAAGGAAAATCTATATCATCAGTCTGACAATAGGGAACATCAATCACTGGGTCTTCAGGATCTGCTACAGCTGGTGTAGTGGAACAATGGGATCTTGGTCCCAGAAGGGCTTGGTCTAAGAAGAAAGTCTGAACAGTCTTTAGGGCCCTGGATCTCTTTTTACTGTCATGGCTTGGGAGTGTAGAAAACAATTAAACAACAGCAGCAGCAATGAGCAGGAACTCCCCTTGAAGAGAAATTGACATTTGCAAGAACGCCACTGGGATGTCGAAATGGGACACCTCACTAGGCAAGCACTTTGCCTCACAGGATTATTGAACTTGGTCAAAAGCTGGGTCACTTGCATCTTCACCTCACTGGGCTGGCTGATGGACAAGAGCTATTGAAAGTAATATCTTTGATCTGGCTTCTTACAGGGATTGCCCACACAGTCTGAGACTGACACCTTATATTGTGCCACATTTCCTTCTGGATAGTGGACCAGGGCATAATGTTTGAACAGAGTTAACCCCTGGAACACTCCCCTCAGGGTGGTCTGGACTACCTGCTGGGCCCTTTGGTTGGCAGCCTCATCTCTTGTGTTGTAATGTGATTATTCTTCCATACTTTATTGACAATATCTCTTCTTGACCACTCCTCTCGATTTCTTTCAACAGTATCCCACATACAGTCTGACATATATGGGTAGTTTTGATCCAGATAATCCCTTTTTATTATTCATCTGATAATCCATTCCACCTGGCTCCACACAGGCAATACCCTCACTGAGGTTCTTGGGGCCCACCCCAAAGGTAGCCCCATATTGTTATGGTAAGCAATCATAGATGGGGGGGTAGATTGTCCAGTAACATCTGTAACATGATAAACCCTATAATACTGTTATATTGTACAATACTTGTATTATAAAAAATGTGTCTGTGATTGTCTGCCTAAGACACACCAGTCAGCAAGTAAGCTTGACCTTTGACCTCAAAAGTGTGAGTGTGAAGAAAGCAGCAGTATGCCATAAACTCGCCAGTGGGAACCACTAATTAAAGACTTCCTTCCAGAGGGAAAGTTTATTACCACTTATAACCTGCTCCTGCTCCTGCTTTTGAAGTTGAAACTAAATATGGATTTTATGAACCTAGCAGGAAGGGAAGTCATTTGACTGATTCCTGTTGGTTTTCTCACCTAGATGAGAACTGGTGACAGATTGTGGGTTTATGAAACATCAAGAGAAATGTTTTAAAAAGAGACTCATATTTTAAAAATTGCTGACTGTTGATTTCCACAGTAGAAGTTAAGTCTATGGGAGGATCTAACTGTGACCTTACCAAGGGGTTGGGGAGATGGATTTTGAAATGGTCAGGCATCTGAAGGAAACATAGCTTTTTATTTTGGATTCCACAGGAGTAAGACTTTGTCTCTGAACTCAAAACAAGGCACTTCTGGTAACATCTAGCCAGGCAAGAACTTTTAAGTGTTTGGTAGGCATCTTTTTGTTCTGTAATTTCTCAATTATTTTGTTGAATGTAAGTTATTAATGTATATGTACTGTGTTTGATATTTTACAATTTTTAGTAAACAATATTTTCCTTGAAATTCTGCCTATGTTCTCTCAGTTTTCTTTTGCACGTGAATGCTGAAACATGTTTAATTCTGACATATGTTAAGAGCTCAACCAGGTATGTTACTATCTGGTAAAAAGGTAAGAATAGACCTAGGTCTCATATTGAGTTATAAGGGTACATTTTGGGAACCTGGCTAGGTGCCACTGGGCAAAGGATTGTATTGCATCCCCCCGAAGAGAATATATATCTGAGCCTGTTAACTGGGTATGCTACCATAAAGTTCACATTTGACCCCCAGAACTCGAGGCTAGTAGGTGATTCAGACCCAAAACAGACAGGAGGGTTACCCTGTTTGCCTCCTGTTCACACTATTGCACTTCGTGGTTGGCACTGTGGGAGCAGAGGGCCTGACCTGCGGAGTGCATTTGTAACAACTTCATGATGGTCTTTCCCCACCTCCAGTATTCTGGAGGTGGCCCAAGGATCTCCCTGGCCTCTGTTGAGTCATCTAGTCTTAGACCAGGTGGCACTTCTCACCCTTTGGGGTTAATTCCCTTGAGTCAAACATCTACTGTGGGCCCTGCTGACAAAGAGGAAGCACTGAGGGGAGATTGGCCAGGCTGCTTTTACATGACAAAGAGAGAAAGGTTTCTAACTTCCCGATGGGACATGCAGTCCCTGAGAATGTATTATCTGAGGTAGCTGGGAGGGGGTGGTAGCAGTGCGTAGTCCCTCATCACAAACTTCTTCCATATTGATGGCCACCTTTTTGGTTTTTGGTTTCAGGGCCATCCCAAGTATTTCACAAACACTTTCCCTTATGTTTTTTACTAGCTGCTCATATCCTCCTCCTTAGTTAACTCTGATTTGCCTGTATCCTCTTCCTTCCATTCATTCTCTACTTGTGCTCCCCTTTCATCCCTGGCTGGGGCACGCTGGTCTGTTTCCTTGGACATTAGGGCTCTTTGTACAGGGAGTTCCAATGCCACCCACATGGATTTAGTTGAATCCGATGGATAGGTTAGTCTGGAGGTCATTGCCAGCCACACAGTTTGCTTCATGAGTGTACCAGAAACATTGAATGGGTCCACTGGCTTTTGCCATTTCTTTCTTTTTCCTCTCTGTTAGCTACTCCAAAAGCTCCAAAGGGATCTTAACTTCACTGTTTTCTGAGCACTCAGCCATTCTGCCCCACTGTTAGTTTTCTAGATGGCCTGAAAGGGATATTACTCCTACACTGTAACAGTAAACAGATAAACAGCCTTCAATCTTTTTGCACATACACACACACACACACACATACACACACACACACTTACTTCTCCCCTCTTGGATTCTGTCCTCCTGTTCTCCTCTCTTATGCCTGCAACTGTACCTTATTTTTTTCAATGATTTGCCAGCAACTTAGCTGTTTATTTCAGTTTCTCTTCCCGTTCCACTTTTTTTTAGGCTAGCTGTTTCATTCATCGCTATTTGAATTTTTAAAAGTCTCTCATAACTTGCCTTCAGCTTGTGCTTACTGTGGTGCTGATTCAGATTGCTCCACTGGAATTTGAACTGCCCCACAGACTGCTGGCTCATATGTTATGCTCCGAGGGGGGACACTGCTGCACTTGAGAGTTTAAAAACCCCACCGGGTTTGCTTTATCACTGAGGTTAGCAACAGTGGGAGTTTTTCCTTTCAGAGACTCCTCAACTGGCTCTTGCACATTCTTTCTCCTCACTGGGATCCCACTGCATGTTTTCAGTCCACACAGCCCAGCTGTAACACTTTGCAACAATCACTTGACTGTAGGGAATACACTCACAGTATGCTACAACACATGTCCACTGTGTTGTGTTACACTATGCTCTACCACAGGTAGCGTGCATAAGAACACAACTGCCACTCCTGGTGATAACAGCACTGCAGTGTAGGATTCTTTGTCTCTTCCCCTGCCCACACCCCTCCAGCTGGGTACAACCAGAATACCTGCACCTTACCTCCCCAATGGTGTGGCTGAAGGTTGCCAGGAAAGAGAGGTGCTGCACTGGGTTCAGACCTAGAGACCTTCAGGAATGTGAGACACTGGTACTGCAAGAAGGGACACTGACTCTCGGATCAGTGAAACAATAAGATGAGCTTTACTGAAAGAATTGTGAAGTGTTTCACAGCCACAACAGGAAATCCACATGCACACTTTTGCAGTTAAAAATATCAGAAGTGAACAACATATGCAAATTGCAATGCAGAATAACACTTTCTTTTGCAGGGTAATCCACCCCACCAAATTTCCCCCTGGAGACTGCAGGCAATTCATCACCCACCAGCTCTCCAGAAAACAAAAATGGTCTCAGGATTAAGCCCTTCCCTGGCCTTAGTCACTGAACCTGTTAAATGCTTTAGCCTTAAGGGTGTGCAGTGGCTTCTAGGCCTTGTCCCAGCTCAGACAGTACACTCACCCCTTGCCGAAACACACTTTATTGTCCCAGCACTAGGCTTTACCTCAGGCTTCAGATGCTGTACATACAGGAAATGCCTTACGGGTGTGCAGTGGCTACCACGCCTTGTCCCACCTCAGTCATCCCACTCACCCCTTTTGGATACCATCCCTGGTACCCCACATAGAAGTTTTACCATTAAATAAAATTCTAAGACTTTAACATTTCAACTTTTGCATTTAACTTTAGCAAATAATCAACAGCACATAACAAGCAATTTTAAAACATTAGCATGTAACATACAGTTTACAGCATTTGCACATAAACATTCAAGAATACAATTCCCCCCTCAGTCTTCTAAAATTCAGTCCTTTAGTTAGACAGTAGTCCCTTTTTATGAAGAAGGATTTGAGGCAAATTAAGTTCTGTTCAGTGTGCTTTTCCTTTTAAACAAATTCCCAAGGTTGAAGGATTTTTTGCTTCTACACCACATTTCTTTTGACTGCTGGAGAAGGCTCTTGAGGGCACTCTGGAGTGAGCAGCTGTGGAGATGGAAATACTGGAGACACAATGAATTCTTCTTGTGGCAGCTTTTTTCCTGTGAAGACAACTTAACAGCTTCTGGGGTCAACAGGTACTTGAAGCAGCAGACTATACTCTCCCTGCCCTCACTCACTACCCTGTCTGACCCTACACTGGGATACAGGTGATCCCCTATTCACCGACACTTTACTTAATTAAGGGCTGTCCCCCAGGCTCTATCACAATAGCAGGCCCCTTCTAACTGGACACCCTCTTCACATGGGTCCCTCCTTCCTGGTGGCTCTCCTTGCTCGAATTCTCCTTACACATGCTGTGCAGCTCCTTATATCCCCCCAAATCATTTGCATATGCTGATCCATGGTCACTGAGTGGACACTGACCAGTCCAGAGGCTCAGGGCCAATCAAATCCCTTTCTGCAGCAGCATAAGCCACAATAAAATCAATAGCTTTTTGAGCTCTGCTTTTCCTCAAGATTCCAAGGATGTTTTCCCTGTCAGTCTGGATTCCCATTTATTTCAATGCATTTTTGTTACATAAAAATTATAATTTTCCGAAGGTTTAAGCATTTCCAAACCTTCTCCACTAGAAAGCCCATATTACAAGCTTTCCCCAGAATATTTTTTATAAAAATTCCTTCACAGGAACTCCAAACTTTTCTCTCAGTAAATTATTCAAAAAACATTCTCTGAATTTTTTCTTCAGCTTTCCTCACAAATAATATTTTCCCTTTTAAATAAGCTTCCCTCTGCAGTTTACAGTTAAAAATCTAAATATTCATTTTCCCATGCTTAGCTCCACCTTCTCTATGCCTGAACTGCATGGATTATGGTTTCCAGAACCCACTCTCCCTTTTTAGGTTAACATCTCCTTTATTTTCAACTTTAGCCATCAAAACCTATTTTTCTTTGATAAAGAACATTTAAATCTATAGTCCTGCCAAGTCTGAGGCAAAACAAATGAAAATTACTGGGGAGCAGAACCAAGTCAAACAAAGACAAGAATCCTGGACTTTAGGAGGGCAGATTTCAGAGAGATGAGAATATGCCTAGAAGAAGCACTGGTCGGTATAGGGGAAGAGAAGGGGGAAGAGGAACAGTGGATGACAATCAAAACAAGGATTGCAATGGCAACACAGCTCTGTGTCAAACAGGTCAGCAAGGGGAAGAGAAAGAAGAGACCTCTGATTTTCTGGGGAGGTAGCAGAAAAGATGAAAGCAAAAAAGAAATGGCATTTAGGCAACACAAAAAGACACAGAACGAAGGGGATAGGGAGACATATCAGGAAAAACAAAGGGAGGCGGGGAGGACAGTTAGGAAAGCCAAGGAACAAACAGAGGAACACATAGCAAACTCAGTGGTAAAGGGGGACAAAACCTTTTACAGGTACATCAGTGAAAAAAGGACGGATTGTGAGGCTGAAATGGAAGGATGGTGGCAGTGTAGAGGATGACCAACAGAAAACAGATATACTGAACAAGTACTTCTGTTCCAGATTTATGGAGGAAGGGGCAGGAAATGGGCCAGCAGTCAGTGATAAGGGTATGAAGGGCAGAGAGATGGACATAGGGCCCTTTTCAAAAGAAAGGGTCCTCAGGGAACTAGCTCCAATAAGAGTTGATAAGGCGATGGGACCAGATGGAGTACACCCCGGGATACTGAAAGAGTTAAGAGAAGTGTTGGCAGAACCTCTGACTGCCCTGTTCAACCTGTCATTGGAAACAGGGGAAGTGACAAAGAACTGGAGGAGGGCTAATGTAGTCCCGCTGTACAAAAGTGGTAACAGGGAGGAAGCGGGAAACTACAGACTGGTCAGCCTGACCTCAGTAATTGGAAAGGTTATGGAAACACCACTAAAGGAAAGAATACTGGAACACCTGGTTGACAACAGGCTACAGGACCCAAGGCAACATGGTTTTATGGGAGGAAGGTCATGTCAGACGAAATTCATTGAGTTCATTGACTGGGTGACCAGGGAGGTAGATCGGGGGGGGGAACCAAGGATGTGGCTTACCTGGATTGCAGTAAAGCCTTTCACACTGTGCCACATTGAAGGCTGTTGAGTAGCTGGGGAACACGGGGTGGGGTATGAAAGAGGGTAGTGAAATGGTTAGAGAACTGGATGGATAATAGGACCCAGAGGGTGGTGGTTAATGGCATTTACTCTGCAGAGGATAAAGTGATCAGTGGGTTACCACAGGGATCAGTACTGGGTCCAGTCCTTTTCAATGTTTTCATCAGTGACATTGCAGAGGGTCTAGAAGGGAAAATTTTCCTGGTTGCTGATGACACCAAACTCTGCAACAGGGTGGACACACTTGGGGGGGGGATGAAGGTTGATCTAAAGAAACTGGAGGATTGGTCATGGGTTGGCAGTTTTTTTCTTTCGCCTCCAAGACATCTTGACTTGGCAGGCTGAGAAAGAAATCTGAGGCGTTATAGAATGCAGCTGATAAGGGCATCATTTGAAAAGTGGCACGAGCCAATTATAGGTTCTATCATTGGCATAACGTACTATCTCCAAGCAGTTCTTCTTCAAAGGCTGACTGCAAGAGTTAGGAATATTGGAGAATTTCTGGGGTGAGAACAGAATGCTCCAGGCAGGAAAGAAACCTGAGGGTGATAATCTCTTTTTTTTTTATACATACTTTATTCTCCTTTCTCCCCCGGTGGCCCCTTTCCAACTGATCCCCCCAGCCCCGTCACCTGGCTCTTCTGGGACTTACCTTATGCCTGGTGCCCTCTGACATGAGGCATGTACCCAGCCTCTGGTGCAGAGCTTGGGGGGCCAGTCCTCCTACTGCCTTCGGGGGGTATTTTCTGCTGATTTTCTCCCTTACTTCCTTGGGGACCTCAGCCAACACGGTTGCACATGCAGGTGGAGGCGCACATGCATGCCGGCACCGAGCATGCCCCTGATCCACCCACCTAGCACCAGTCCCCCCAATGCCCGATGCTACCATGCATTCTCCACTCAGTGGCAGCCAAGAGCCGGGGAGGTCTACCTCCCCAATCCAGGAGAGGAGAGCTGCCTAGTGGCTGCTCCATCCACTCCCAGCCCCCCCCCCGACCCTTGGCAACCTGTGCTCATTCCCAGACATGGATCACCAGCATGGTGAGAGGCAAGGTGTCCAACACCTCAGCCCTCTGCAACACTGGGCCAGCTGTGGGGATGATCATCTCTGATGACCTCAAGGTGGGTAGACAGTGTGACAAGGCAGCAGGCAAGGCTAGCAGGAGCACAGGCAGGGGAATCACCAGCAGAAAAAGAGAGGTAATGGTTCCACTATATAGAACATTGGTGAGACCACACCTAGGGTACTGTGTCCAGTTCTGGAGGTCCCATCTATGTAAGGACATTGATAGACTGGAGGCAGTTCAGAGGAGGGCTATCAAAATGGTGTAGGGACTGCATCACAACCCCTACAGGGATAGGCTGAAAGAACTGAATATGTACTCCCTGGAGGAGAGGAGGGAGAGGGTGGATATGATTGAAACATTTAAATACCTCACAGGGAAGAATAAGGTGCAGGAGAATATGATTTTTCAAAGAAAAGGATGCTCAAGGACAAGGGGGCACAAGATGAAACTGGAGGGAGGGAGGTTCAGGGGAAACATGAGGAAGTACATCTTCACAGAGAGGGTGGTAGACAAATGGAACAGCCTGCCAGCTGAGGTGGTGGAGGCAGAAGTGATTGCAGGTTTTAAGAAAGCTTGTGATAGGAATAGAGGGATACTGGAAGGTTGGGAAGGGGGACAGACTATTACCAGCTGAGCATGAAAGAGCACACTGGTTAAAGGTAATAAGGCAGAATAGGTGGGCCAAAGGCCGTTATCTTCCAACAACATCTATGTTTCTATGTTTAAATTGGCATGGCAGCACGATAAAAAAAATTGTTTTTCAGCAGTTTCTTAACTGACCCATGCTTTCCCAGACACTGTGCTCACTAAAATGTCTTAGCTTTAAAAACTAAGCATTTCTGTGGCACCATTGACCTATATCTAAAGGTACCCATATCTAATTATTTTTTTTCTCAGTGTAATAGGTGTTGCATGATTGTTTTTATCATGATTTTTATCCTTCCGGGTGCAACGCAGTTGGCTTCTCAGCCCTGTCCCTGTCTCCCCCGCCCGTCAACTGCCTCCCTGGTCCACCAAGCTCCATATCCCCCACGGATTTCCCCCCATGGTGAGGCCAGGAAGGGAAGGGGAGGGCCATCCTCCCCCACCCGGAGACCCAGCATCCAGACTAGTGGGTTGGTGAACCGGTGGCAGTGCAAGACAAGGGCAGGCAGGGCTTCATGTGGCTTGTGACTGCCATTTTCTTCATTTTCTCCCATCTGTCCCTGTCACAGTGTAAGTGCATGTACGTCGAGGTGTATACATGCTATGACCGCAGCCCATCCCTTCATGTCACTTGAGCTACCAACACTAGCCCCGGGCCTCCACCCGGGGGGGCAGCCAAGGGCTGAGTCAGCAAGGTTCCTCCTCCACAGAAAAGGAGAGTTGTCCTCCAGATGCTCAATCTTTTCCCTCCCCAGCCGACCCCCAATGACCCAAGCTCATTCCCAAACCTGGGTCACCACCGTGATGAGACATAAAGCGCGTAGCGCCTCAGCCCTCTGTGCCACTGGGCCAGCATCCAGGGCAATACTTTGATTTTAGTTTGAAAAGTCTTATGGTTGTCAGTCAGTTGTTTCATGAATTTTCCTAAATGTTTATTCTCTTTCATGCTTTCACAGGTGAAACCTGTGGAAACAGAGATTTGGTTCTGCTGGGGGGGGGGACTGAAATGTTTGCATTGCAATTAAGAGAATAAGATGAATAAAAATTAAGTTGAAAACTACACAGTTACTAGTGTAATAATGAATAGTAACACCAACATTCGGAAAAAGTTGAAAATATTTTTTTATATTTTTTTTAAACTCTCGTAGTTTTATATATCAATGCAAAAAATAGTATTGATACAGTCTATTGTTACAAAAAAATAGTATCACTTTAAATATTTGCTGGTTTTTGGCTGTCACAACTAAAAAACACACATCAGTAAACATACTGAAAAAGCAGGTTCAAATAGAACAGATACATACAGAATAGTATCGACACATAAAAAACAGTATAACCCAAGCTAATTCTTAACAACTCGACTCCAAGCTTTCATTAAAAAAAATGAAGTTTGTGGCCACAACAGTTTCAAAGTGAAACCTTTAAAAAGATAAATTCTTTAAAATGTGATAATTTTGGAATGTTAGGACTAGAGACTTTTTTTTTAAATGAAAGCTTAGAGTCAGCTAAGTAGAAAAAGCGATAAAATATTAATACAGCAACCATACAGTATATCGTACAAAAACACATAAAACATTTCATGTCAATATAAGGAATATAAACTGGTTCTCTAAAGTCCTGTCATTCTTAACAACATATTATATCAGCATGTATAGACAGACACGTAGTGACACAGAAGTGTATTGTTAGGATCTATACATGCTGATTGGACTCCAAACTTTAATTTAAAAAAATATGTTTCTATGATTAACAGTTCAAATATCACATCTTTCAAAATATCATTTCAAGCATTATAAAATACCATAAAAGATTACTTTTGGAAATGGTCGGAAGATACTGCTGGTTGTTCTGTACGACAATAAGCACGTTCTTTTCTACTTGTCCCATGGGCCTTTTCCTGTATCAATGTTCTCATTGTTTTTATGCTATAAATAATGAGTCTCCAATTTCATCAGTGAGGAAGAGTGTGAGGAGGTAATCAACTGCTTTCATTTCAACTGTGGGTAATGGATCCTATGAATGTTTTCAGAAAGTCTTTAGTAAAGGACAAATTCTCTCTGCCTAGACTTTGTTCCTGCAAAGCAGGAGTATTTCTAGGATATGAAAAAATTAGGACCTTGAGTCCCCCCCTCAAAAAAAACAATAACAAAAAATAGTACAGAGTGTCTGGCAAGGACCCTAGAATCTTTTAGGTTTTGATGCATTATGATGCATTTGGAGTTTTTTTGTTGTTTTTTTTTTGGGGGGGGGGACTTTTTTTATTCTTTTTATATCATTCAAACCTGGTTAGTTTCTCAGTTTTCAGGTTGTATAACTAAAGAAAGTACTGGCAGTTGTCCTAGGGCCGTATCCACAAAAGACTTTTACCATAGGCATAGAATGGGAGAAACTGTCTTGTGACTTTAGACCTTAGTATTTTAGTCCCTGTGCGTCTGTTATCTAGGACTACTAGCAGTACTCTGAGGGGGAGGGTTTAGCTACAGACATCTAGTTATCATCCTACAGAAGCTCTTTATAATATTGGCTGTTGGTTCTTAACTGAGAAGCTTGTTTTTGTGACTGAGTGCTAAGTCTGATACTCTGTCCTATGACATATTGTTGTGCAAGCACCTAAGGCAACTAAAAGCTCTTTCTGAGCTGCAATTAGTAGCTTAAAGGGTCATGGCAATTTCAGTGTCTTCTTTAGAGTAGGTGCTTTTAAAGGACTGGAAAAAGTCATGAGCAACTGAGAAGGATATACTGGAATACTACAAATTTGGATGCTTACATTCAAGTCAGCAGGATACCACAAGGACTAAGAATCATCAGGGACCCAACATATGGAATGGACAATCCTGCATTCATGAAAGCATGGGAGGACATTCTGAATAAAGCAAGTGTAAAACTTATGAAATTAATTATAAAGATTAGTAAAAAGCAGGAACATACACTAAGGGAAGAACTAAAGACTAAGCAGAAGGAAGTGCTTAATTTTAAAAATCACACACAATTTGAAGATATTAACAAAAAACTAATAGACTCTGTTTTTATGTTTGCTTGCACGCATGTGCAAGAAACATAGTGCCACCGTACGAGAATTCATAGGTGTGCCTCCCCCACTTCCAATGCCCTGGTCGATTTTGCAGGTACAGCTACACTGCTCCAATGACTGTCCGAGCTGTCTATGACAGCATTCAGATGCAGTGTCGTACAGTTCAGAGGAAAATACTGCCACAATCAGCGGTGGTAACATGTAGGCAATTTGCATACTGCTGACAGCAGTATACAAATTGTTTACCCATACGTCTTCACTGCATCTGAACTGTCATAGACAGTTTGTCGTGGTCTCCCCCCACTTACGCAGCATGCTGGGAGCCCACCCCAGCACGCCCATGCGCTCCCCTCCATCTGAGTGCACTGCATGACCGACGGGGGTGCCCAATCCCCCATCAGCTCCACTGCCCCCCCAAACAGACCTCTAGGTGCCAGGCTGGGAGCCCTCCCCAGCCTGGCAAAAGTCCCACGTTGTCTTCCTACAGTAGAAAAAAAACTGTAAAAAAAAAAAATGGTCCCTCGTTGACTGCCTGGCCCCCCTTCCCAATCTGTGCCCACCCTCTGCATACCCACCCCTCCCCATACCCCCCATACCCACCTCGGAGCCCAACACGACAATCTTGGTGGACCGGGGCCCACATCTGCACCCTTCAAAGACCAACGAACTGAAGAAATGCCAGTAAGCTGTATTATGGCATGATGTTTTTTTTTCAACTTTGGTGCATATCTCAGCCATTTCGGGGAATTTTTTCACCAAATTTTCAACTTGGGGTTCTTGGGGCCCCACCTCATGAACTCAGTCACTGTCATTTTGTTATTCAGTCCCGAAAGATGATTTTGCAGTCACTGTGCAGAACCACCTTTTGGGACTGAGTAACGAAATGAAAGTGGCACAGTTCATGAGGTAGGCCCCCAAAACCCTAAGTTGAAAATTTGGTGAAAAAATTCCCAAAAATGAATGTGTTACGAGCATGCATTGCGCAGTTCCTATGCACGCTCATAAGTTGGCGAATTTTTTATATTTTCACTCCAGATTTTCAACATTGCCATTTTACCACACCTCCTTATGAGCAGTATAGCTGTCATTTTTCACGTCTTGCCCAAAATGGGTTTTTGCGCATGTAGCACACGATGGCACAGTCGGTGGCAAAATCAATGTTTGGGACAGATTAAGAAAATCACAGTGACACTGTTCATGAGCAGAGGTCTTAAAATGGCTATGTTAAAAATTTGGTGACAAAAGTCCACAAAATGACTGTGTTATGAGTGAGCATTGCGCAGTTTCCACGCACCCTGGTAAGTTCATGAATTTGTAATATTTTCAGTCCAGATTTTCAACACTGGCATTTTTCCACACCTCCTTATGAACAGTACAGCTGTCATTTTTCACACTATGGCCAAAATGCATTTTCGCACTTCCGGCGCAGAAATGCATGGTCGTTGTGGGAAATCACTGTTCGGGACAGATTAAGAAAATCACAGTGACACTGTTCATGAGCATAGGTCCCAAAATACCTGTGTTGACAATCTGCTGTAAAAAATCCCCAAACTAATTACATTATGGGTGTACATTGCACAGTTTCTACGCACGCTCGTAACTTCACCAGTTTTTTTATACATTCACTGCAGATTTTCAACATTGCCATTTTTTACACCTCCCCATAAACAGTACAGCTGTCATTTTTCACATCCTGTTCAAAATGTGTTTTCGCACCTGTGGTGGCAAATGGCGTAGTCGCTGCACAAAATCAGCTTTTGGCTAACGAACTGATATTGCCACTGTTCATAAGGTGGGGGTCACAAAAAACCCATGTTGAAAATTTGGAGTGAAAATACCAATGAAAGCCTGAGGTGTTAGGGTTTCTGACCATAGCACACCACCCTGTAGAGACTGACAGGCATCAGGGGTGTGACTTGGGACTGTCGCCTGTAATGCTCATACCATTCCACCCCACCCTGCAGCCAGTGAGAGGCATTGAGGTGTGCCTTGGACTCTGTGGCCCCAAAGTTCACCCCATTCTCCTATACTGCACCCATCTCACCGTATTTCCTGATGGAATGGGGTGAGCATAAGGCACAAAGACCCCAAGGCACACCGTGACACTTGCTGGTGTCTGCAGGGTAAAGTGCGGTGAAATGGCATGGCCGTTATGCCTGACAACCCAAAGGCACACCCCAATGCCTGTCAGTCTCTGCAGGGTGGTGGTGGGGTTGACTTCAGTTAAATACTTCACTGCCGTTCCTATTATGCATCTTTCTCACTCCTACACTACCAATGCCAATGCCAGCAAGCAAACATTCAGCATTGACAAATGCTTATTAAATTAGATAATGAAATAAAAGCTATGAAACTGTACAAATTCAATTGGGACAAAGGGGACTATGAAAACAACAGAGTTTACAATTGGAAAAAGAAGCAACCTAAAAGCATAATAAAATGGGACAGACACATCTCATTTAGCTACAGCACAGAAGCCAGTGATTCTGAACCTGAAACCTCCAACAGACAGCTTTTTTTTTGTACAGAGACTGCCCCAAACCAGAACCTGCATCACAACCATGACAGAGCCCCAGATTAACAGGAATGCCAGATGAACACCACAGGGACGGAGAAAGAAGACCAGGAGGGGGAAGAGACAATGATCTCAGGATTACAGAAATTACAACAGAGGGGGACAGATGAACAGGAGAAGCTATCAGGGACACAGGAACAGATGGAGGTACTAAAGAATGCAAGACTACAGGTAATTAACCTCTCAAGACATGAACTTACAAATGCAGAAAAAGAATTATTGAGCAAAGGACTGAGCTTCGCCTCAACATCCAATATCAATAGATTCCAAACTATAATTGATCTGAATTTAATGTACAGAAACCTGAGCCTAAAATCTTTCTTTAATAAAAAAAAAGTCATGACGCAGGAAATGAAAACATCCAAAATCAGAATACTGGTTCCATACTCAGATCAGAGTTTTACCCTACCCCATCTCCTGCTATAAGTGTGTTCAAAGAACTGGTAGAAAAAGACCTTGATGAATTAATTAACAATTTACCTAAACTGAACTTCTATAATTTATCAGGTAGGGAATGAGAAGCTATTGAGGGTTTACAGGAGGACCCTGATCTCATTATTCAAGAGGTCAATAAGGGATGTGTGTCATCCTGATGAATCAAGATGACTACATTGAAGAAGTGCTGAGGCAATTGAATAACAGTTCTATATTAAACTAAACTAAGCTCCAGCCTGGGACACTAAATACACAATAGGCTGGCCTGGTGGCACAGAGGGATCCACCTTACCCTGTGCCATGCTGGCAACCCAGGTTTGGGAGCAAGCTCGGGTCACTGGGGATTGGACGGGAAGGAGAGGATCAAGCATCTGGAGGATGGCTCTCCTGGACCCATGGTGTAGGTGGCTCCTAGTGGCAGCTGGGAGCACAACAACAAGGTTGTGTACAGTGGGGTGGCATTGGTGGACGTCTTCTGGGTGGGTGTGGGAGCGCACTCGCACTAGGGCAGGACGTCATTGCACATCCAAGCTTCAGGGGTTGGGGAAATGAACAAGGAAAAATCCTGGCTCACAAAAGGATGATGGTGGACTTTGAGGGACCAGGCCACATGCACATCACTGGACTCAACCTGATCAGCTCTCCCAAACCCTTCCTCCACTCCCAGGCCTTGGCAGTCTGGATTCTGAGAAAGGGCACCCAGGTAAGGAGTCGCAGGGCGGCCCCACCCCGGGGAGTGTGGAAGCAGGGGAGTTGGCCAGGTGCTCAGTGAGATGGAGGGGGGATCCTGTCCCCAATTCCCTAGTCCAGGGAATCTCAGGCCATGCAGTAGGTCCTGTGTCGGATGACGTCATGCCAACGGGAGATCAAGTGAGTTGGCGACCAGAGGAAAAAAGAATTAACAAAAAAATGTACGCAATAGATGAAGTATTAACCATGGCTCACAGTAAAGGTGAAATAGATGACAAAACAAAGGGTTTCCTAATGATGTAGGCCCCGTTCGAACCACTTTCTATATACTCCCCAAAGTCGACAAGACACTTAACAGGCCTCCAGCTGTCTTATTGTGAGTGGCATTGGATCGCTTACAGAACCCCTATCACAGTTTGTAGACTCTCTCCTAGGCTCATTTGTCCATGAGTTGCCAGCATATGTAACAGACACTAAAGAAATTTTGAACCTGTTCAAAGACTATGATTTGGGTGAAGGAACTTTATTAGGCACTCGATATTGAACCACTTTATACCCAAATACCATACGAAGGTGAACTTGATGCAGTAGCCTATTTTTTGAACAAAAGGGATCAGGACTGTAAACCCTCTATGGAATTTGTATTAAAATTGTTAGAGTTTGTACTGAAGGACAATGTTTTTAAATCTGATAAACAGTTACTCATGCAAAGGAAATAGACGGCTATGGGGGCCACATGTGTGCCGTCCATAGCAAACCTTTATGTTGGAAAATGAGAAAATGAAAATATGTTCAATGAAAGACAAACCCTTATTTACATAAAATCAAACTGTGACAGCGTTATATTAACGACGCCATAATGGTGTGGCAGGGAAACAGAGGTGAACTGCAGAATCTGTGCAGTATTTACATTGCACAAATGGCAATGTGCAGTTTACCTGACTGTGAGAGAGGAAATGGTGAACTTTTTAGATTTAACTCTGCACAGAACCCAAGAAAACAAAGTGGTTACCAACATTTTTTGAAAAGAAACAAATGGCAACATCTTGCTCCAAGCATCTAGTTGCCACCCCAGGCACACAACAGCCAACATTCCCAAAGGGCAGTATTTGTGGGTCAAACACAACTGCAGTACAATAGAATATGTACACCAAGGGGAAACAGATCTTACAAAAAGACTATACGAGAGAGGATACAGCCACCGAATGATAGAAAAAGGGAAAATGTCAGCTAGAATACAGGACAGAGAGAGTTTGCTACAAGATACAGACAGTAGTGAAATAAGAGCACAATACAACTTCATAACCACATATTCAGCGCAAGCCACACACTTAGAAAAAATAATTAAAAAACACTGGGAGGTTCTAGGTGGTGATAGTGGGCTGAGAGAGACAGCAAAAATTCCCCCATGCATGGCATACAGAAGGGCCAGCAAATTAAGGGATAAACTTGTCCACAGTCACTATGCAGAACATAATCCCAGTACGTGGCTTAACCAAGAATCACAAGGGTGATACAGGTGTAAAAGATGTGTCTTTTGCAAATATATAAAACTAGGGAAGGAATTTGGAATCAGAACACAATGAAAAAATTCCAGATCAAACAAACCACCACATGTGACACAATGGGGCTGACATACATTGCAGAATGCTCTTGCGGAACTTTTTATGTAGGAAAAACAACTCAAGCATTCAAGGTTCGTGTAGGTGAACATAATAGAACGATAGAAAAAGGAGACCGTAGTTATGCCAGGGCAACACACATCTTGGATGCACCCTGGAACATGGAACACGAATTTAAGTTCCAGGCAGTGGACAAGGTATGCTGCAAGCCCAGAGCTGGTAGTTATGGTATCTGGTGTTACAAAGAGAAAGCTTCTGGACTGTGACCCTTACGGCCACCAAACCACCAGGGCTTAACGCTAATTTAGATATCAGACTCTCCCTCCATAGAAGGTAAAAGGACAGTCATTGCCTTTTGAAAATTTTTAGAACTGATCAAGTTGTTGAAGTAAGCACTTGCACTTTACACAGGTTTAAGCAAATTTATCAGAGACAGCTTTGTGTGGCAGTGTGTCCAGTCATGACGACTATACTTGTGCCATCTTTGGTATATTTAGCTAACGGGGGTTTCTGTAAGACAACAGCTACTAAATAGCTCTAATTCATTATTTGTGTTTTTGATGTTACAACACTCCTGCTAGCTAGACCTGCTGCACAGAGAAAACAAAATTAGTGAATTAGAGCTATTTAGTGACCGTTGTCTTACAGAAACCCCAGTTAGCTTGCTCTCAGGTATCTGCTAAATTAACTGTTGACATTTGTGCTCCCTGGATAAGAAGTTACAAGGCTCTGCTGTTGCTAAACTAATTTTAAAGCAATACACATGCTAAATCTAGGGGCATGGCTACATCACTGTCACATGAGACGGGGGCATCCTGGGAGAAAGAAAGCCAATAAAACTATTTGTTATGGAGATCTCCAGGGGTCATAAAACTACCATACAGCTAGCAGGCAATTTAGGAAAAATTCCAAATAACAGACGGAGGGAAGGACACAGTAGGATTTAACATACATATCAAAACACTCTACATAACATATGTTTTTTGCACATTCTGGGTGGACTACTCCTTTAAGTTTGTGTTGTATGTCAGTACCTCCGCCTTTGATAAAGGAACTGAAGTTCTGAAATGCATCATGGAGTGCTGCCTGAGTCCTTGTCTTCAAGGACAAAATTACATAACTACCATCCTCACTGATAGCAAGGGGGCTTAAGTGGCGAACCATCCTCGGGAGGTTCCCTGCTTGTTCCCAGTCCATGCGCTATACCTCATATATTACAGAACCAGATCAAGGAGGGCGGAACCCTAAAGGGCGCAGTTTGTTTTGGCGCAGACCTTGATAAGTCCACTTATCATGGAGAGGAGATATACTTTTCAGATATCCCCTAATTAGAGAACTCCCGATCCCCTCATAGTTAGAATGTTAGGGGGTAAGGTGAGGTTGCTTTTCTATATTCATGTCTGGAACAAAACATGAAGAGAGGGGCAGGGGCATCCAGGGTCTATGTGAGATTTCTCTAGGCACGATATATCCTCTAGAGGAAAAGTTGAGATGGTTTTCTATCTTTTTCTTTATACACCTGGTTTATTTGATCCACCTCCCTGAGGGGGATAAGATTCTTACTCGCTGGTGGATGAGGGGCTCTTCACTTGATTATTAGAGTTAATTTAAGATTTGAAACCTATATCAGGTTTATGTCCCACCACTACAGGTCTAGCCTCTACATTGGGCTAGTTCCTAGAGAGGGAGTTCCCTCTCAAGTGGGTTAAGATCCACATTTGATGGGTTGTCCTCCACCTACCTAGGAGGAAAGAAATTTCTTCATCCTAGGGCCCAGGTTGGAGATGGATAAATCTCCCCCTTTTGTGGAAGAACACTTGAACATAGTTGTCTCCTACGGGAGATTAATAGTTAATGGTTATGTTAGGTTACAAATAAGATTGTGATTTTTATGTTGGTTTTTTTTGGTAAACTTAAAAAAGGATGGTGACACACTGCAAATTGACAGATATGTGCTCCCCTTTCTGGCGATGGGTGTGAGAGACTGAGGGGTCATGGGATACAGGTATCCTGTTTTGTCCAGATACACTGGAATTGGTTTTATAAGACCTCTGAACAGGAAATGGGAAGCTTGCCTTGTAATCCTGGTTTTCGTGGGCCCTCAGGATCTCAGACACTCTGCCAGATATACAATATTGATACCTTTTTTCTGGGACTATGGTTAATGTACCGGTAAAAAAATTTTCTCAGAATGTGAACGGCTTACATTCTCCTATTAAACGCTATAAAACTATGCAACATTTGGGTAAACAGAAGGCAGATTTGTACTTCTTACAAGAGTCCTACCTTTCCACTCTTGAACATTCAAAACTCCACTGGGGCGGGTGCTATCAGGTTTTGGCATCCTCCCACCCGAGTGGACACAAGAGGGGAACAGCGATTTTAATCCCAACATCTACGTCATTAGAAATCCAAGACACCTTTTCAGATCCACAAGGTCATTATGTGATCCTTACAGGAACACTGTACTCTCAGACAGTTACCTTAGTAAATACCTATCTCCCGCCATAGACTTCGCTCCCAATAATAAGGACTTTTTTGCAAAAGGTGATAGAGAGACTTAAGGGTATTTTAATAATGGGTGGGGACTTTAATGCCTCCTTTCACCCCCACCTTGATTCCTCGAATCCTAAACCACAAAGGCTTTCTGAAGCTGCCAAGTATTTAAAAGAGAATTTATCTTTTTTAGGCATAGAGGACACCTGGAGAAGAATCTTCCCATCCACCCCAGGATGTACTTTTTTTTCCAGGAGACACAATACATACTCTCGCCTAGATTATTTTTTTGTGACAGGAGAACATCTTACCCTGATACAAGACATTTTAATTGAACCTAGAATCTTGTCAGATCATAACCCTTTAATTCTTAAGATTAATCTGGGAAAACAAAAGAAGCTCAGACTCTGGAGGTTTAATAATTCCCTGTTAAGAGATCAAAAATGTTTAGATCATTTAAGACACGTATCCTACAAGCAATACAAGATAACTCCTCCCCAGAGGTACCTTATGCCATACAATGGGATGCATTAAAGGTGGTATTACATGGGGAGATGTTAGAATATGCATCCCGTAAACAAAGAGAGATACAAGATTACATTTCCTAACAGACCTTTTGGCATCATACCAAATGTTATGTAGGGAAGGGGATACAACCTTACAGCATCGAATATGATCTATAAAACAAGATATATAAAAAATAATAGATTACAGGACCCTCCAGAGTCTGAATTATCTATGCCATTATAATTATGAGGGAGGTGCTAGAGGTGCCAGAGTACTGATTTAAGAGCAAATAAAAGATCCTCTACTATTTTAAAAATAAAACCTTCCACCTCAGATATTCCTACCTATAAAGAAGAACACATTAAACAGGCATTTAAACAATGATATGAGGCTTTATATACTGCTCCCCACCCTTCTCATAATCAAGAAGAGCTTATTTCGAATTTCTTAAACAAGCTTCTGTAACCCCCCTGTTACCCAGGGTTACTAGAACCCTAGTTAGATCTAGTGGCAGGCAGGGACAGGCAGCTAGTGAAACTCCAGTTAAATGGATTTCACTTTGTCTTGCTCTGTTTTCAGTCTCTGCTGAGCTGGGGCTATGACATCATTTAGAATTCTGCAGCAGCGTATGCCACAATGGAATGTTGCAGTTGGGAGTTAAGTAGAATGTTGGGGAATTTCAAAGTCAGTCTAGGGTTGATCCTTGAAGTCAGCAGTCTAGTTTTTGTTTGAAGTCTGAAGTGGGCACAAGAAAAGGAAGGCTGTAGTTCCTTCAGTGCCTTGGAGAGAGGGGGTGCCCTGCAGGGGCAGACCCCCCTACCCTCAGCTCTGACACAGAGCTACTTTAGGGTGTGTGCTTCCACCATAAGAGAGGCACTAGGAACCAACTCCCAGGGGCAATCCCCTGGCCTGGAAAAAGGAAGAAGCTGCCTGGTGAAGAGTGCTGGGGCACTACAGTTTTTGTGGAATAGAGATTCCTTCAGAGTTTTTGGACATCTGCAACAATGAGGGTGATGAAGCTTTGACAAAAGGCCAGTGTCATTCACCAAAACAGTGAGTAAATAAGTCTCTGGGGCTGTGGGTCAGTCAGCATGTCAAGTCCAGGGCTTATGGAACAGTGAAATGTAATGACTGATGTATGTGGGGGGTCTTCAGAGAAAGACAGATACTGCATTACAAAGCCATGTACAGTCTGCACTACAGTAGCCAAGGATGTGTGTGTGTGTAAACAAAGGAATGGCCGGGTATGGGTCTATGGGACAAAAGGTGGGAGACCTCCCACCTGGCGTAGCAGGGCTCACCTCTACGGATTCACTTTGAAACACCAGTTACCTTTCTGTCAGGTATTGGCCAGTGCCTGAAGAGGGCGCCCAGACGTTGGGATGGAGTAGAGGGTGGTAGTGTGCCACTAGTTAAAGAGTCCATGACATATGGAGGTTTAGGATCCAAGAATGGATTGTGTCTGTGTCATCACCTTATCTGTATTACAAGGAGTGTAGCTCCGTGGAGGTCCATCTATGCTTTTCATTCAGTGTTGTTGAATAAAGCCACACTTTAGAATCCCATCTCCTGGTATTGGACACTATGTTATTGCTTCTAGTCTCTGGATTACTTTGGGTGCCCCTGAGCAGAGTAGTCAAACCTAGTCACCATGCTGAGTGACACCTTTCTCCCCAAATTTTCAGCTTATAAAAATGGAGGCACCTCGCCATAGGACCCAGGCCCTTCAACCTTTTCACTAGCCATACAGGCAGGGGTAGTAGCCCTCTCAGTAAAGCGCCACTGGGGGTTAAACTTTGATTACCTAGCTTGAATGACTCTCAGAGGGAACTCTTGGAACACCCTATTAGTTCTGAGGAAATCCTTTTCCAGGTTAAACATTTAAAACCCCTAAAATGCCCTGGCCCAGATGGTTTTGGACTGGAATGGTATAAAGCTTTTATCCCTCAACTGCTCCATAGTTTGTTATTAGCATGTCATGCAGTAAAGGAGGGAGAAACCCCAGCTCCCTCTTGGAAATACACAGTTTTATCTCCCCTACTCAAGCCCGAAAAGGATCCCACCCTCCCATCATCATATCGTCCAATTTCAATATTAAACATGGATTATAAAATATTTACGGCCATATGGGCTAAAAGATTGGAACCTATTCTCATCCAACTAATTCAGCAAGACCAATCAGGATTTATAAAACAGAGAAACACCTCTGATAATCTAAGACGGTTTATGTTTCTTCTAGAACACATTCATGCTAGAAGAATTCCATCCACTATTATTAGTTTAAACGCCAATAAAGCATTTGACAGGGTAAGCTGGGAATACATGTGGGCTATCCTGCTTAAATATTCCTTCCCAGAATTTTTTATAACTTGTTTGAAAAATTTATATTGCCAACCAAGTGCCTACATTCGGGTTAATGGTTCCCTTTCTCAATTAATCCATATTCAAGGGGCACAAGACAGGGGTGTCCCTTATCCCCATTATTGTTTGCCTTTTACATGGAACCTCTAGCAGAGACAATTAAAGAGAATGTCCATATGGAAGGGGTCCCAGTGGGCCAAAGAGAACATAAGGTGGCGTTGTTCACAGATGGTATTTTGGTTACTGCTTTGTCCCCTGCTACTTCTCTCCCGGCTTTATGGGAGCTATTAGAGGACTTCAAAAAAATGTTGGGTTTCCAGTTAAATGTATTTAAAACAGACTTGATTCCCTTGTATTTAACCCCTTCTCAGGATCTTAAAAATAAATACCCTATTAAGTGGAATAAAACAAAAGTTAAATATTTGGGAATCATTGTACCGAAAAACTTGGATAACCTGGAACTTCTAAACTATGACCCTTTATCCATTCAGATCCAAAAAGATTTGTCTGCCTGGTCTCGGCTACCATTACATTTTTTTCAAAGAATAGAGACTAGCCCTATAATAGTCCTCCCAAAATTATTACATTTATTCCAGAACATCCCTACTTTTCTTTCTGGTTTTTATTTTTAATCTTGGAATAAACTTATAACCAATTTTATATGGAATGGGCAGAAGCCGAGACTGAGAATGTCCCTTTTACAACTTCCACTTTCCTCAGGATGAGCTAATCTTCCAAATTGGAATTCTATGCGAAAGCATCATTCTACAAAAATATTATCCTTATGGTTATCACCAATCTATCAATCTCCCTGGAAAGATCTGGAATTTGCCATTAATGACCTATACGACATTATTAAAGTCACACTAGTTCCAGCAGCTAGGCTACCTCCCTCTTCACAACTTTACTCCATTTACAGCTCAAGTCTTAAAACTATGGTATAAGCTAAAATGACATAAAGCCTTTAGGGAACTTTTTTTCTTCTATACCTATATTTCGGAGGATATTCGATTTCTTCCGGCATCCCTCAATCATACCTTTTCCAAATGGAGACAAGTAGGGCTTCAAATTTTCAAGCAATTTCTCACCCCTTTGGTATTATCCCATTTGAAACATTAAAAATAAAATATGGCCTATCCAACAATGACCATTTTAGATACAAACAGGTGAAAAATTATCTCCTGCGACAAAGAGATGTTATTCTTAAATTGCCAGACCCACTGTCTATAGCTTGGAAATATTTAGAGGATAATATTAAGGGTCAGCTGTGGCCTCGCCAGGTGGGTTTTTTGTATAAAATAAGGGATGGAATGGGTGACTCCTCAATTTCAATTCTTAACAGCTGGTACAGGGGCCTAGAATTGGATATATCAGAACAAGAGTGGCTTCAGGCATCCTTTTAGTCATGCAAAGTTACACAAGTCTCTAGGTGGCGAGAGTTTGTGTGGAAGTGTAGAAGTTGCTATTTCCATTCTCCTGCAATATTAACTAAATACCTTCTGTCTTCATTCGGGAATTGTTGGCGGAAATGGTCTTGCGAGCTTGCAGATCATGGACACATTTTCTGGTCATGTCCCCAACTAATGCCCTTTTGGTGCTCTTTACAACAAGAAATTTCAGAATGTTTAGGAGAATCGATTTAACTCACAGTAGAGATGGTGTTGCTCTCTATTTTTCCTCAACACAACCCATTTTGGTAGCAGACCCTGTTACCCATTTATATCTTGGCAGCCAAAAAGGCTATAACACGGTGTTGGAGATCCCCAGTTGTTCCAACAATTAAGGACTGGAGCGGGTTAGTGGCAGACATACATCATATGAAATCCCTTTCGGCTACACTCCAGAACAAACAATCAATGTTTGAACCCTTATGGAGACCCTGAGTGATATTTTTCTCAGACTATGATTCTGACTTTATTCCTTGAGCCTCTCTATGTTCCATTATATAAGACTTATGGCAGGGAGGGACCTAATCGGTTTGGTGAAATCTGGGCAAATCACAAAAGACTGATCTGCAGTCCTGGGGAGATGTTACTTTACACAATATCTGGGAGCAATATGTCACTATAGAATATTTCAATCATTGTCTAAATATCAGCATGTTACTAGAGATGACAGCAATAGTAAGGCTTTATTAGAGTCAAAGTTATAAGTTAAAAGGCATCTGTAATTACAATAAGATGTTGAACAATACGTCAATGATTGTATCAATTATACCTTTACCTGTCACATCCATATAATAAAAATAAAAAAATTAATAAATAAATTACATAACAGAAACTCCAAAAAGTCCGGGAGTTTGTTTTTTTGAAAATAGGTGGTGAGTGCTCGACTTTTGTCAACTGCATGGCGGTGGGTAAGCCAGGAATTTCTCACCTGGAGCCAAGCCATGGGTCTGACTTGACTCTACCAGCCAAATCACTAGTGAGTCACGGCTGGTGTGTCTAAAGTAAAGGACAGCCTGCAGCACTGCTGCAGACTATCTGCAACTTTAGAGAGTGTCCCGCATGAGTTCCATGAGAGGAGTTGAAAGTTTTAGACCCTACACTAACTGCTCAGGCTGACAAAAATGCTTACTTTTACCCTAACTGGCTTGGCTTGACCTTGGCTCTCAACTGTTTATAAACGTTGAGCCAAGCCCTACACTAGGCTCAAACCAGGATCGAGCCTGATCTGGCTTGTCCACCTTTAATAATGCAGTGGGAAGCCATTTACAGACCACCTCGATTCTGTTGGCAGCTTCATACACTTTGAGTCTCATAAAATTATGACTCACAATGACTTCCTGTGACTGTAGTGCAAAGTCAAACTGTCTAGCCAAAGGCATTGTGCTCCAGAAGGCAGCTGGACTTCGGGGAACGTGCACCGACTATTTTTGGTATTGACTCATTTAGTCCAAAAAATCTTCAGCTAATAGGGAAAGGGGAACTTGTTTAATCAGGAAAGGCACGTTAAGCTGAAGCTTGTTTCCAGGTGCGACTTGGGAGCACAACGAAGTTAAGTGACTCCTCAGGGTCACACATAGTACGCAAGTAAGGGCAGCGGGATTTTAGTATGCAAGTGAGGGCAGCAGGATTCAAACCCAGGTCTACAGGTTTGCATTCTTGTCTTCTTGTTGATATAGGCCAGATTCAGTTAACACATAATTATCTATTATTTGCTGTTTTCTTTCTTTAGTGGGGACAACTGAACTATCTCCTCTTTTGAAATGCAGCTGACATCCTAAAAAATTTGATCTGCAGATTTTTTTGTTTAGAGACTTTTAAATGTTTCTTTTACTTTAGTGATGCATGTTTGGGCCATATCCAGGGCAATATATTGGGTCTGTAACAATCTGTGTCGTCCTTCAACCATCCTCAGCAGCCGTGAAAACATTAAAAGACAAAAGACAATTTGGAAATGACATAACTGTGCGGAAAGCCCATCTGCCTTGATGTAGCTGATTTCAGTGAAAAAGGTAAGAAAACCATCAGAAAGTATTGAGAACAGAGTTACTTAAATGTATTTGACTTTCTTGTGTCCGATAATAAAACAAGCTCTCTGGGATTCAGGCCTAAACCAGTTTGAACATCTAAGAATCTTTGCTGGTTTATGACAGACTGGCTGAAGTATATTACACTTTCAACAGAACAAATAAATGTTGAGCTTCATGTACAGCTTTATATATTTGTACCACAGTACTACCAAATTCAGCTAGGGGCATAACAGACGATATATAAGGAATTCGGGCAGTATTTTGTAAACTTAGCCTGTACCCTACCAATGTTTGTGCTCATGATGGAGGCAGCATATTAAGCCTGTGCTACACAGCCTACTTTAGTTCTGCTCCCTGAAGACTGGGGTAAAGAGTGCCTAGAATATCTTCAGCATCCAAAAGCTCACGCTGGTAGAAACCAAAGAAACTCTCCCAAATACTGTGGCTCCTTCAGGAAAGGCATAGCTTACACACACTGCTAGGTGTTCTCTCTTCTGTTATGTATTTCATCAACTATGATTTTATAAAGGCCAGAAATCTGACATGCTGGGATATAGTGACTGAAACATCTTAGGCCCAGTTTTGCATGAGCTGATTTTTTTATGATACTACATCTATTTGGTATTTTTCTTTTTTCCAGCACAGGTACAGGAAGAAGAACATACAGCAGCAACTACCTACATTTTGACATATCATATCCAACCAGAGGCCAGCACAGCAGAGGAAGACAGTTATTCCCCATAGCCAGCAACAGAGTTTTACAGTGCATACAATGAAAGCAGCCCAGAACTTTCGCATAGTTCCCCCCCCCATGGACAATACAAGTCTCTGAGTGTACTGCTCAAGTCAGAAGTCATAACCAGATTGCTATCAAGCCATTTTTTCTTTGATTTTTCAATGAACAAACACAGAAACATAACATTTGATGACAGATAAGGACAGATTGGCCCACCTAGTCTGCCCCTTTTCCCTACCTGTTTCATATGCCGCAGATCCTAAATGATCTGTGGCTTACTCTCTCTCTTTCCTATCGTTAGAGTTCCTTTATGTCTGTCCCACGCGTTTTTGAATTCCCCTACCGCTTTTGCCCCTACAACCTCTGCCGGGAATCTGTTCCATGGATCCACTACCCTTTCCGTGAAAAAATACTTTTTCGAGTTACCTCTAAGTCCACCCTCCCCATCTTCATATCATGGCCCCTTATTCTTGAACATCTTTTTTTTTAAAGATGCTACCCTCTTGTACCTTATTTACACCCTTGAGGTATCTGAAAGTCTCTATCATATCCCCCTCTCCTCTGGGGAATACATATTGAGATACTCCAGTCTCCCCTCATATGACTTTTGGTGCAGCCCCTGCACCATTTTAGTTGCCCTGCTCTGAACCGCTTTTACTCTGTCTATGTCCTTCCAAAGATGCGGCCTCCAGAACTGGACACAGTACTCTAGATGAGTGTCAGTGGGTGTGGGTTTAGGATACACAATTTCAGGCAGACCACAAGTCGCCTGCCTAAAAAATGCATGGTTGCGTTTATCATTTTATTTTCATCACGTAAAATATACAGAAAGCAAAATGGTAAGTCAGACAACTGCTTAGCTCCAACAGTTTCTAAGGCTTTTCTGCAGCCTAGCAGGAATCAAACAGTGTAAAAGCACACACTACCAGGAGGTCTTTCACCTTCCTCAGTCAGTATCCAACTGACCTCTCTATCTCTCCTCTCTCAGTCTAAAAACTCATTTCAGAACTGAGTTACAGCTTTTATAGTCTCTCTAGAAGTTAGGAAATTTCCACTCCCCTGTGATTGATATCAGACCTAACATAAAATTAGCCACTAGGGGGGCCACTGTTGCTCCATAGAGAACAGTTCAGATAGCACCTGCAGGTTTGTTTACACATTGGGAAAGGTCAGACCCAAGGTCAGAACATTTTGTGCTCTCCTAATCTCTCCTGCAGAAACAAGCTGTCTGCTGTAAAATATATCTTAGATGGGCAGCTAACATCTTAAAAAAACAGACACAAGCTTCTGTTATTCTTGTATCAAAACAGTTTTGTTTTAGTTTAATATGCACAGAAAGCATTATAAGCACTTCAGCACTTAATTTATAGCCAGCCAACCAGCATGTTGGACATAATATAAAACATATAAACTGCTTGAAGAAGGGGTTTCAATTTATCCCAGGGGTACCCACTGTGACAGGGGTCACCCTGTCACACATCCCCTGCATAAAAGGGCAACCATCCTATGGTTGTCCATATCTCAACTAACATCCTGGAAGGGTGTGGAGCTTCAGTCCACCCTCACCTGAAACTATGTCTCAGGGTCCCTTTTATAAAAACATGTGTAAAATATCCTATTCATAACAATAAAAATACCCTGAGACATCTCAAATCATCCTGAAATTAGTCTCTCCATTAGTAGACTACAACATCATCACATACATTTAGGAGAAAGAACCATTAATGGCAGTTTTATGCCATCTATTGACTTTCCCTAACCAGGTACACTCAACCAGCTTGACCATCCAGCACCTAGTATAACTGCCTATGGGGGAGAACTACCTTACTCTGTCCCCACTTAAACATTTACAGATAGGCTCGTAACATACTGTGCTGTATGCCTGACAGCCTGTCCCTAACCTCTGGGTTTTTGTATCAACTCTTGCAGACTACTAGTGGTGTTGGCCACCACCTTGCCCTTCTGTTCTATGTGGAGTCTCTCCCTTATCCACAGGTGCCATTTCTTTCCCTACACCCTCTGAGTTACTCCTCCCACATCGCTATCAGGAGTTGCTATCTGTCTGCCCCTATAACATGTCTTACAGTATGCTGCCACCTGCCTGTACATGCCTGGCCAATAGAAATATGGGGTTAGTCTAGTCAAAACATTCCCATGGCTCACATGCCCCAAATGATTGGAGTGCACATCCTCCATCACCTTTTTCCTATATGCCACGGATACCACTACCTGGGCATCCACTTGCTTCGTCTGGGGGTTGTGCCTCATATGATATAGAACTTCCTTCCTAAGTTCATACCACCATAACCTGTCCCCCACACCACCATTAACCTGCCTCCCATCCATGATGTTTACATACTCCCTTAACTGGGTTACTTCAGGATTCCCCACCTGCAACTTTCCTCAGTCAACATCAGGAGAACAATCGTTTTTCATAGGAAGAGGTTTAAAACATGCAAAAGTCCCTGCATCCAAAATGGCTTCTTTTTTATGTTGCTTGAAGTCTTCTGCCCCAGTAATACATTGCCAGTCAAAGTCTTACCTGGGGTCTCCTCTTCTTGTTTGCCGTCCTCCACCAAATAGCAGCCTGGAAAAATGGACAAACAATGAGATCTCCACAAACGTTGGTCACAAATGTTCTGTCAGGGGCTCCTCCTCCTCCTCCTTCTCCAGAGCCCATGGATCCTGCTCCACCAATTCTTCCTCAGCATCCTCCAAATGGGACCTCTCGAGTAGCTCCTGGCACCTGCGCTCTGCCTCTCTCCAGCATCGATCAGCCTCCAGCCATCTACCGCTCATCCAGTGAAGAAGCCATATCAGGGTCTCCATTTGGCCATCAGGTTCCATTTCGTCCCATCCATGGTGCATCGCCCAGGTCACCATCTCCATCAGGTGCTGTCCTCATCTCATCTGGTGCCATGCACTTCTGCCGTTTATCCTAGGTACCAGGTCTAGTACCAACTGACTGAACTCCCCTGTTTCCTTGGATGTCCAGTCAGATTTCACTTCTGAGCACCATATGTCACTGGGCATGGGTTTAGGATACACAATTTCAGGCAGACCACAAGTCAGGTGCATAAAAAATGCATGGTTGCATTTATCATTTTATTTTCATCAAGTAAAATATACAGAAAGCAAAATGGTAAGTCAGAAAACTGCTTAGCTTCAACAATTTTTAAGACTTTCCTTTAGCCTAGCAGGGATCAAACAGTGTGAAAGCACACACTACCACAAGGTCTTTCACCTTCCTCAGTCAGTATCCAACTAACCTCTCTGTCTCTTCTCTCTCAGTCTAAAAACTAATTTCAGAACTGAGTTACAGCTTTTATAGTCTCTAGAGAAGTTAGGAAATTTCCACTCCCCTGTGATTAATATCAAACTTAACATAAAATTAGCCACTAGGGAGCCACTGTTGCTCCATAGAGAACAGTTCAGATAGCAACTGCAGGTTTTGTTTACACATTGGGAAAGGTCAGACCTGAGGTCAGAACATTTTGTGCTCTCACAGAGAGAGAGAGAGAGAAAGCAGCCAAAGCTTCCTTAAAGCTTCCTTAAATCAAGGAGGTTATTTTCTAGACTACACTGAATTGAATTCTTACTTTTTGGACCGGGGTAAGTAACAAGTATTGATTCTGTTTTTGGAGCTGACTTTTCTTAGTTTAACTTTAATTTGCTAGGGAGGAACTGTAGCTGGAAGATATTTGCAGTCATTTGTGCCTAGACCTGTTACTTAAACTCTGTGAAATAGGTGTCTGTTAAGGGGAAGTGCTGAAATGGGCCTAGTTGAACTGTGGATTTAAAACAGGAGTTGTTTGTGGTCTCTGTCTGCTGAGACAGAGAGAGAGAGGGAGAGAGAGAGAGAGAGAGAGAGAGAGAGAGAGGGAGAAAAAGCAGCCAAAGCTTCCTTAAATCAAGGAGGTTATTTTCTAGACTACACTGAATTGAATTATTATTTTTTGGACCTGTGTAAGTAACTTGTATTGATTCTGTTTTTGGGGTTGACTTTTCTTAGTTTAACTGTAATTTGCCAGGGAGGAACTGTAGCTGGGAGATATTTGCTGTCATTTGTGACTAGACCTGTTACTTAACCTCTGTGAAATAGGTGCCTGAAAGGAAGGAAGGCACTTCCTGGGGTGGAGGGTCAGAGTTGTAGTTGATTTTTTCTGGATGGCATAGGCAGTAAGGACAAGGATGGGGCAAAAAGAAATAAAGCCATAAAAAAAATGGAGGGTAATGAGTACCAATGGCCATAGTCTACGTAAAAAGCTCCCTGAAATGGTGGCCTTGATGGAAGAGGGATGCCTGGATATTGTGGCAGTCACAGAAACATGGTACACAGAGAACCATGACTGGGATGTCAACATACCGGGGTACACAATCTACAGGAGGGACAGGGAGGGAAGAAGAGGAGGAGGAGGAGTAGCTCTCTATGTAAGGGAAGGGATCAAAGCAACAGAACTAAAGGGTAAACAGGGAGGAGAGGAGGCACTATGAATCACCCTGAAGACTGGAAATGACACCACAATCCGCACAGGGGTTGTATACAGACCCCCATCTCAGGGGGAGGAAATGGACAAAGAAATGATAGAAGACATCCTTGGGATGGCAGAGAAAGGGGAGATATTGCTGATGGGGGACCTGAATATGCCAGATGTTAACTGGAGCACCTTTGCTGCAGCCACATCCAAGAGCAGGGCCATTCTCAATGCCCTACAGGAGGCATGCCTCAGACAGCTAATTTTGGAACCTACTCAGGAGGGAGCAATCTTAGACCTGGTACTCTCAAATGGGGACAGAGAAAGGATCTACGATCTTGCAGTGGGTAGCCATCTGGGAACAAGTGACCACCAAACAGTGTGATTCATGATATACTTGGCTGTAGAGTCAAGCCATACAAAAGTGAAGGTACTGGACTTCAGGAGGGCTGATTTTGTCAAAATGGGAGAATGACTCAGAAAAGCACTAGCAAACAGGCAAGAAGGTGGGGTGGAGCAACAATGGGGAAACTTTAAAACCGCCAACACAGAGGCAACAAGCCTTTGTATGAAGCAAATAAATAAATCAAAATGAAAGAAAAAAAAAACACTATGGTTCTCAAAAGAAGTGGCAGGGAATGTAAGGGAGAAAAAGATGGCATTCAGGAAGTATAAGGAAACACAGAAGGAGCAGGACAGAGAACTGTACCAGTTAAAGCAGAAGGAAGTGGGGAAGGCAGTCAGAACAGCAAAGGCCCAAACTGAGGAAAAGATAGCCAACTCAGTTAAGAAGGGGGATAAAACCTTTTATAGGTACATTAGGGAGCAAAGAAAGACTAAAGGAGGGATACTGAGGCTGAATAAAGAGGAAGGTGGTTGGGCAGAAAGCAACAGTGAAAAAGCAGGGATACTGAACAAATATTTCTGCTCAGTATTCACAATGGAAATGCAGCAGGGGGAGATACCTAATCCAGTCAATAGAAGCACCCTGTATGGGGAGAGGGGTTGCTGTTAGTCCTTTCACAGAAGAAAGGGTTCTGAAATAACTCTTAAAACTGAAGGTGGATAAAGCAATGGGGCCTGATGGGATTCACCCCAGAATTCTAAAAGAACTAAGGGAAGAACTAGTAACACCACTGACTACCCTTTTTAATAACTCATGGGAGGATAGTGTGGTACCTGAGGACTGGAGGAGAGCGGATGTGATTCCCCTTCACAAAAGTGGGAGCAAGACAGAGGCAGGAAACTACAGACCTGTAAGTTTGACTTCAGTGATAGGGAAAATGTTTTGCTTACTTGCCTAATGCAATGGCTTGTTGCCTCTGCTATGGCTCCTTTAAGAGTCTCCCATCCCCCCCTTCTCCTTCTCTTATACTTCATGGTGTCCTGTGCATTTTTGAAGGGGACTCTAGGACCCATCTAGTGTGTTCTGTTCATTTTTATCTATCTGTCTGTCTGTCTGTCTATCTATATCTATCTATCTATTTATCTATCTATTCAAAAATTGATAACTGGGAAAGGCACACTGAGCCAAGGCTCATTTCCAGGTGCAACCCAGGGGAAGGGGAATACAGACAGAATAAGATACAATATCTAAGAATTATAACTGAGTATCTGAAAAATATCTGAGAATACAATAAAATAAATGGTAGTTACATAGGCAGTATTACAGATGTAGGATCCTGTGAATACCATGTGTAAAAGCAGTGGCTGGCAGTATAGCCTAGAGGTTAGAGTAATGAGCTGCGAATGAACTTAGTACATCCAGCAGACAGACCTGGGTTTGATTCCCACAACCTCCACTTGCATACTGTGTGACTCTGAGCAAGTCACTTAACCTCCCCAGTGCTCCCAGGTCACCCCTGACAACAGGCAACTGTGCCTAGTGGGCCTTACCCAGCTAACAAAGAATAAAATAAAACAAAAAATAAATAAATTGTGTAGTGCAAAAAATAAATGGACACTTGTGGGAGAGTCAGTAAAAGTGCAGAGTGCCTGACAGGGTGGGAGACAGAGCTAATAGCATCCAAAAACAGACAGAGGGCAGAGTCACAGTAGCAAAAGCAAGAGAAGAGAACCAAGCAAGACAGGAGAGAGGGTGAAGAGTCAAGGGGGGGGGTTGGCAAGAACAGGAAGGAGCAGAAAGATGCCTTAGTTGGCATGTAAAAGCAGGAAGCGAGGAGGAGAGGTGTAGGGGAGAGGGGAGCTGGTTCCAGACAGAAAGGAGTTGGTAGGAGAAAGCTGCTTGACCTGCAGAGGAGTGAGGGTAGGGGAGGGTGGGGGATGGAGAAGTCATGCAGGAATCCCTGGAGTGGAGAAAGAGTAAGAAGAGGATGGGGCAGGAGAGATGAATGAGGGAAGGGACCCAAACCAGTATTTGGCATTGAGGGAGGCACAGTGGGGCTGGCAATGAACTGGTAGTGGGAGGATGGAGAGGAAGGAATAGAGACAGCAAGGATGAGTGTGGGGAGGAGAGTTGGTAGCAGAATGACAGGAGGCACTGCAAAGGGTATCCAATCTGGCTAGACAGAGAGAAGGGGTAGTGCCATAGACCACATCCGCGTAGTCAAAGACCAAGAGAACAATTTTGGTAACCAGCTCTCAGTGGACCTGGAAGGAGAGGCAGCCCTTATGGTGGTACAGGGCACCAAGTCTAGCGCGAAGTGTGGTATGGATTGCATCCATTTTGAGAATCAGGAGAGATGTAAGGCCAGTTATAAGGTACATAATACATTTACAGAAAAGGATTAGATTTGTTTTCAGTAATTAAAGTAATTCTAGAAAGTTTCTTTATTATAATCTCTTGTTTCAATATGTCCCTTAAAAGCAAAGCCCTGGTGCTCTAAGAAACAAGGTGCAGCATATTAGAATGTTTTAGACAGGGCAGTATGTGTCTGTGCAGTGCAAACACCACTTTGATCAGCTTTGCACCCACAGGGCCATAATGGAAAGCATGTTATTGCACAGCGCAAACCGTTTGCACCCTTGTGCAAAGGCAATTGTTTGCATGGGCAAAAAGCGGGTGGAGTCATGCATACCATGTGTAAATATATAATTGTAACCCCCCCCGTTCCCTGGAGTTACTAGAATCCCATCAGTGTCAGTGTTAGGTAGGGAAGGCAGCTGGTGAATATCTAGTTAAATAGATTTTCACCGCCTGGCTCGGTGACGCTGAGGGTTGAGGCGCTGGACACCACACCTCATGTCACGCCGTCGACCCTGGTTCAGTATCGAGCCCAGGAAGTTAGGGGTCAGCAGGAGGAAAGGGACTGAGTGTCAAAGGACAGCTCTCTCTCTTGGGGGGCTTGCGCTTGGCTGGCCTCTGGCGGAAGCCGGAAGTATAGCAAGCATCGGAGCGTGAGAGAGGACTGGGAGTGGCAGACATTGGTGGAGATGCCTTGACATCGGGGTGCTGGCCACTCCCCTACAGAACAGGGGAAATGTCTTCCAGCTCCGAGGGAGACGGAGCACTGGAGCTTGCCCTCGATGTGCAGTTGCCTTCCTGGCACCCCTCGACTGATGAGACCAGAATGTTTGGGGTGTTTGGGAACCACCTCGTCCCTGCCTGGGGGGTAAAACTGAGGCTCCATGGGTGACAGGGGCTGATCGGGTAAGGTGGCTTGCAGAGGGATGACTCCTAGCTGCTCCTGAGGATATCGGAGCTGGAGGGAGGAGGAAGAAAAATAGAAAGTATAAAAAAAATAGATTTTTACCTGCTCGAGAGCAGAGAGGTGATATCATTCAGAACTCTCGCAGCAGCATAAGCCACATAGCTAGCTGTGAGTGGGGAGCTTTAGAATTTTCAGCTAGTCTTAATTCTGAGTTCAGTGTGAGCAGTTGGAGAAGTGAAGAGCTGCAGTGTGGGCTCTGAGGAGGGCCTACTTTTTCTCACCTTAGTCTGAGAACCATTAGCCTGCCTTGTAGAAGTGATGGAAACCATCTAGCAGGAGTTCCTGATGTTCTCATCCCCAGTGGGATGAGGAGGACTGCAGAATGGCTCCGAGGGGCAATCCCCTGAGTTTGATCCAGGATATTTCAAGCTGCCTTTTGTGTACAACTGTGAGTAATCTGACTGGATTCCCAGGAGGAATGTACCTGCTTTTGCCTGTTTTCTTGTGAGGTGTACTCTGAAAAGGGATTTTTTACAACTAAGTTTTTTTCTGGTTGAGGCTGTTCTCATGCCTTTTCCTAAAGCTGTCTGACAATAGTGGAGTCCCCGGTGTGACTTAGCATGTTGTACAGAACTTTACCCTTACACTCAGAAGCAGTGTTTTTCCAATGCTGAATGTGGCATACATTCCAAGATGTATAGTTCTACTGTTTGCTAACTATTGAGGTTTAACTCTGAAAGAATGGCTGGGTATGGACTGAGGAAGCAAAAGGTGGGCAATCCCCCATCTGGAGTGACCAGTTCAACACTTCGGGTTCTGTAAGGGTGCCTATTTATTCAGGTTATGTGGCCAATGCCTGAAGAAAAAGTTTACCCCCTGGTGTGGGTTGTTCTAGTTTTGAACACCAGTGTGCTCCATCGTGGCCAGTTGCCACATTGCCTACCTTAAAGCCTATGCCATATAGGAAATGTTCTATGTTGTGGTCAGTGCCACTAGAAGAATTTGTGTGCTCCATTGTGGCCATTGCCACTAGAAGATGTCTGTTTCAGCTCAGGCTTTGCTGCCAAAAAGAGTTCAAGTCCTATGCTATATGGGAAGTTTGAGTTTCTGTCTACTACAGATGTTGTTCTGCATTGCCTTGTGCGATGAAATGTAAACCCTTGGGGGTCCATCTTTGCTTTTGTGTACCAACTGTTTGGAATAAATCCACACTCTAGAATCCCAACCTGGTATGGAGAATCTAGTTACTGCTTCCTGTATGGAATTACTGGGTACCGCTCCAGAAGTGCAAATCTAGCATAGCCCCAAGCAAAAGTTTCTCTCCTCAGGACCTTGGTTTAGTAATGGTCCATTTGTGTCTTGCAAATACTGTTTATGTGTTGTACCCCACCCCTCTCTTTCTCCTAGACAGAAAAGTATGGGAGGTGTGCTTACTAGTTAAATAAGTGGCCAGTGGAGGGGGGGGGTGTTACATAATGCAAACCGATTCTGATGTGTAAAGCGCCTGTTGGCATGAGCAATATAAGCAGTGCAAGAAACACCTTTTAGCAGCACACTGAGTGTGGAACAGATGCAGAAAGGGATGCAAAACAGCTGAAACAACCTGGTAATGGACTTCTACCTATCATTATTGTGACGGAGTATATATCCGTCATGCTACCTATACCCATCAACCCCCTTATAACCCTGCAGCAGCACAGGTTTTGGCAGGGGCTGCAAGGGGATGTGAACCAAACCCTTCTGCTTTAGATTTCGGTGTTCAACGTGCTCTAAATGCTCGCTGTTCCTCAGGGGCAGGGAGAGAGCTGGAGGGGGAGTTAACAAGCAACTCCTGAGGCCAAAAATTGGGGGAGGGTGAATAACACAAAAACAAAGAGATTTCTTTTTGGCTTTCAAAAAGTTAGATACTGAACTGCAAGGACCATTTTCTAAAGCTGATATTTTGTAAAGCACTTTAAATTTTTGTTTGTACAACTGTTTTTGGGTTAAGCTGGTATTAGTAAAATGGTAGGATGAGGGCTTTGGTATGCATTGATCCAAGGGTGGGTGGGGACTCTCTCTCTTTCCAGGGGACACAGCTCGGGGCTACCTCCTGGGTGTAATGCTACTTAAGTTGTGGCTCAGGTTTAATTCATTTAGTGGGTAATAAAACCTTTGTTTCAGGGGTTTCCTCTCTGTGGGTTAAGTTTAGCTAATTATATTGTTACCCCATGATATAGTTGCAATAAGAATTTGTAATTGCAATGGAGGGTTAATCCCATCAGCTGTGTATGTACATAGTTGTTATTGTATATAGTTTACACAACCAGTTTTGGGATTGTGGATCCTGGGCCCGCTCAGGATAAATGTGTGTTTGTCTAAAATCTGAAACAAACCAATAAAGATGTTTAAAAAAAAAAGTTTGTTTGTTGCTGAAAGTAAATTAGTTCTCATTTAATTTAAACTGATGCCGGAGTGTTCTTCCTGTGAGTGTTCCCCAAGAAGCCACCCGGTTTGCTACCCTGTTACACCTGTGTTGTGCACAGTTTTGATTTGCTTTGGCACATTGTCATGTTGTGAAGTTCTGTTATACAGTACATGCCTGCATCAGCAGCACTTACTCTGAGTGGGCAGCACCTCTCCCATGTGGGTCGGATGTGGGAAGGAGCGCTTTCATAGGAGGCAATAAGAGATGTCTCTTATAGTGGGGGTGCTTTATCTTTTGCTTGACCAATACCATTGTTGACCCCATGCTGCAGTTTAAAGCACTCAGCCAGCCCCATTTGGAGGAGCAAATGTTTGCAACTCCTATTGTAATGAAGGTATCCAGATGTACAACTGTCCAATTTGCCCAATCCATGGGCAAAGTTGTCATTTGTATATTATGGTTCTATTATGGGGCTCCCTGGCATCAGCAGGTATATGCACCATACACAGCTGCATATGATTTTTATTTATTTATTTATTTCGTTTTTGTTTACCGGGTAAGTACACTAGACAAGTTTTATGCCTATTTTCAGGAACGACCTGGGAGAGTACAAAAGGGTACAACAGGTACATTGATACAGTAATTGGTTCAGACGAATACATTCAGGTACAAAAACAGGAGAAAAGACAATTTTTACAGTTTTTACATTTACGTGGAAGGTACACCCAGATACAGTGCTGGGGCAAGGTATAAATTAGAGATAAATTCAATGACCAACAGGGCTGGTGAGGATTATGAGCATAGTAACATCATACTACGCTTGCATATACTGTGAAGTGGTGCCTGCATGCACTGAAAGTTCCCAACAAAACAACAGCAGCTGTGTTCTGCTAGATTTCAGTGCTACCACACTAACTAATTTATGCCTCTCAGCACCCAGGGATGGGGCTGAATATAGATGACTGACATAGGGCTTGTGTCAAGCCGTATGCCAAACCCTAGCAGTGATGCAGAAGCTGCATTGATAGTTACTACAACTGCACCTGATTTTATAATCTCGGGGTGACAATCCACCCAATTTACGGCAGCTTGCGCCAAACCATGGATGCAAGCTATGTGTAAAGGGTCCCCAGTTCAGATGCAGGCTAGACCACAAAAAGATGGCGTATCGAGTGTCACTTTGATGGAACAGATAGAAAATCCATTTAGATCACCACAAGCCCAGTACGCCATATCATTGATGCACCCGGGGGTTTGCAGCAAATCTAGCCCTTATAAAATCTGGCCCATGGAGGCAGGCGTGAATGAGGCCTCCCTTCCTGTAATCCTATTTGAACTGTGTCAGTTTCACAGTCATCTTGGGGTGGAAGCAACTAGCGAGAGGGTGACAATCACCTGTGTAATGTGTTTAAACTGTCTTCAGACTCCTTACCTTAATCCACCCTTTGTCAACAACCTAAATCTTTGTCAGGCAAGCAGCAGGGCGGAGGCTGGAGACACCCCACAGTCTAAAATGTCTGCATCTGAATGAATTCATGTGTTGTGGCATCAGGGCTTGAGGCAAGACAGTGGGGAGTATATGTGCATGTGTGTGTGTGTGGGGGGGGGGAGTCTACACCACCAGTCTGTCTACATCTATATAATAGATGCAAAGAGAGAAAAACTGGTGTAGTGTCAACCCCCCTTCCCACATACAAATCACAGACTGCCCACTGGTTTGTCTCTTGCCCTGCCGTCACAACAGTTAACAGTGCTGTGTCCCCAATCCCTTCTGCCCCTCCCCTCTGCTTACCTGACAAAGTATAAACTACTGGGGGGGGGGGGTCAGTCTGCTGAGGTTGTTTGTTGTGAATCTCTAGACTGGAGGAACAAAAAGAGCACTGCAGTACTGGTCCTCTGTCTGTAGTGCTTGTGCCAACTTTATTGTGCAATGTCTGCAGCTTAGCATCTCAGCTGTTGACAGCAGCACTGTTGGCTCCTGGTTCAGAGCACTGTCCGGATTTTTTATGGCAGTTTTTTTTCTACTAGTGACTCCAAGCCCCAGACACTGACTCTACCGGAGGGTTTTCTTAATTTATAGCAGCTCTGACTTCAACCTTGGGTGCCTTTCCTTTTGGTTTGGCTGCACTGCAGAAAGGCAGGTAAAAATGTTTTTACTGTTACTGAGCAGGCTGCAGCCACTAGCCTCTTACAGCCCTGGACTGGATCAGGGCTTTCTTTTGTGCCCAGCACTAGTGGCAAGGCAATGATGGCTTACAATAACAGCCCAGAAGTTGGAAGGTGTTCTTTATTTATTTAAATGTTTCACCAGGAAGGCACTCTGAACAACAAGTTGCTCGTCTTCCGGTGTAACCGGGGGTGGGGTGGGGGGTACAATTGGATGAAGAATTAGACATACAATTTAATGTTTAACATATCCGAGAAATTAAACATTCAATGGCATTTGTAACAAGACATACAGTTAAAAAATATAAATAATCATATAATCGCATTTGTGACATAACATACAGTTAAATGTATCATACCTGTGGAATATGCATTTAATTACAAGTGGCATATTTGAGGAACATAGTACAGAATTCAATGTAGCCTTGGAGCCAACTCCTTGCAGGAACGGATCACAGTCAAGAGGCAGATTATTTAGCAATCGTTGAATGAATGAGGTGCAGTGGGGGGACATCAAGGAGGGTAGAGGGGTAGACCAGGGAAACCAGCTGGTGGAAGGAGAGGATAAAGATGGGGGAACAATACCGGAGCAAAGTGAGCAAAAAATCAGTTGTGAGGGGCAAATTAACACAGGGCTAATGCAATCTGGGAGCTCCTCAGACAGAACAAAAAGTGCAAGTTACTGGCTCAAGTGAACTAATTCCTGTACTCAGATACCTGTGTCAGTTAGAAGCTGGCCTCGCCACACTTCCAGAAAAAATCCTTGAATGACATGCCAAGTCAAACAGGTGGCTGGAAGTGCTGGCCAATCACACACTCAGTTGCCAGTTTAAATTGTTTTCCAACCTGGTCCAATGTGGTCAGCAGAGAGGTGTTGGGCCAGCCTAGCACACAACTTTACAAGCCCTATAAAGAGTGCCTCCTGAGCAAGACCAGCACATTTCAGCTGCACATAGTGATGCGTGAACTTCTCTTCAGTTCATCCTTCCAAGTTACTGGAAACCATCTAGCATCGCCATCCTGCTGGACTTTGAGAGATTCACCTTTTCTTAGATCCTGCATGCAGCCTAAGGCCATAAAGTAAGTTAAAGAAATTAAAGCTACTTCATTTTTTGTTCTGAAAGTGACAAGGATTCTTTCTACTTTTTTCAGACTTCCATGTTGCATTATGATAACTGGATAGGGAATGGTACTGTTCTGTAAATTAATTAAACAAGAATGAAATGGATAAAGAAATCTTTGGAAGCTGCAAACTTGTAACTGCAATTATAAACAAGCATTGTCAATGCTGAATGGTTGCTTAAAGAGACCACATTTCGGACACACACAAAATGTATGTATATTGCATAATTGTATAATGCATATTGAAAATTGCCAAAGCTGTTGGTGAACATTGCACATTTTCAACGTCCTTTATAATACTGATGTTTTTTAAGATTCTGACCCCAAATTTTCACATAGTCTTTTCATGATCCCACTTCATGAACTTGGTAGGTGACATTTTTGAAATCATCCTGAAGGGTGATTTTGCAGAACGACTACAAAATCACATTTTGGGTGGGATTTGAAAATGTTCACCTACCTTGTTCATGGGGGTGGGGGTGGCTCATAAAAAGACTGCTGAAAATCTAGGGTCAAAATATTGAAAATGACCAAAGTTATGAGAGAACGTTAAAAATATTCAATGTACCTTCATAACGTTGGTGTTTTTTAAGATTTTGACCCCAGATTTTCTTTTTATGACCCCACTTCGTGAAACTTGTAGGTGACATTTTTCAAATCTGTCCAAAATGTCATTGCCTGGAGCGACTGCAAAATCACCTTTTGGGATGAATTTGAAAATTTTCACCTACCATGTTCATGAGGTGGGGTTCTTAAAAGACCACGTTGAAAATTTGATGACAAAATATTATAAAATGGCAAAGTTACGAGTAAAAGATAAAAACGCATTGAAAATACATTGATTGCACTTACCCTGTTTCTTCAGTTCCTGGTCTGTATTGGAGATGGACACACTTTGTTGCAAAGTGGTGGTGGACCACTTCTAAGTAAGTGAGGGTGTGGGGTGGTGGGTGCTGATTGGGGGGGTCAGGGGTTGGTATCGACAGACATTAATGGATGTTTTTCTGCTACTTTTCAGTTTAAAATTACAAAAACAAAACTGTGAGAGAACTTTTTTTTACAAGTGCAAGGGTGACACTAGGGATTGGGCACTCCAGTATCACAAATATATAACAGCACTGGGGGTAGGCACCTGCTGTCCGCACACAAGTGGGTGAGGGGGCACACTACATGGGGGGGTGATTATATTACAGATGTGGTATGGCAGCACTCAAGATGGCCACTCTGGTGTCAGCACACATGAAGCAGGTGGGGACACACTACTAGGGGGTGTTGATTATACTACAGATGCCTGCTCACGGCGGGTCTCAGTACAGTGACCAGCGAGGCTGATAATGCCACTCAGTTGCTTGCTGGGTGGCATCATGAAGATGAAAGCATCAAGCTACTCTCTCATGGGTGCGGCTCGGTCCTTTCAACTGCAGGAAGGTTCAGGCCTGCAAGCACTGAACAGTGTTATGATCAGCCTCACATATCACTGACCTTTCACTGTTGAGCTCACTGCAGCCTGAGCTGCATTGGACCTGACAGTGACACACCTCTGAAATGGTGTTCTTGTAACAAAATGTTTGCTGTGCATTCACACGCAAACATAAAAAGTAAGGGGTAGGGTAGAGGTAAGGCTTATAGGAGGATTGGTTAAGGGCCAAGGAGGGGTGGTGCTGATGCTGTGTGTTCTCTAGTTCAGTGGGGACATATAAAATCCATTTCTGTCTGGTTCCATTTCTGGTTATGGCGGTTTTCCTCTGTTGGGTGTAACTGGTTCAGGTACCCAAATTAAAAAACTGAAGGACATTTTTTTTTCTTTTTCTATAAAGGTTTTTATCCTCCGAAGTGAGACTGGTCGGCTTTTCAGTCATGTCCTCAGACACCTCAGACCATCCCTAAATTGACTGCAGATTCCCCATCCCCTGTGACAGGGCCAGGAGGGAGGGCCATCCTCCCCCAGAGGAGCACATAGTCCAGAATATCTTACCAGTTGGAGAGGAAGGGCAGGTCCAGGTGCCTGAGTGCAGTTTCACAGAGCTCGATCTGCTCAGTTTCCTCCATTTTCTCCCACTAGTTCACCGAGCCTACAGTGACACAAAGGACACATACACATGTAGGCATGCATGCATTCTGGATCCTCCGCTGCTCCTCCACCCTCCTCTGACCTATGTCTGCCTCCCATATATTGGTGTTGCCACCAGGCCTCCACCTGGTGGCAGCCAAGAGCTCGGAAGGTCCACCATCCCAAGTCGAGAGAGGAGAACTGGCAGGTGGCTGCTACATCCTTTCTCAGCCCTCCTCTCCACCGACACCAAGTGATCCAAGCTTGTTTCCAAACTCGGGCCACTGGCATGGTGGGTGGTAAGGTGCTTGACAGCACCTCAACCCTCTGCACCACCAGGCCAGCTTACAAATTAGGATAATGTGGATTCAAATCCTACCGGAGGCTTAGAATAGTCTGCCACAGGAGGTAGTGGGGGCAAGTACAATGGAGGGGTTTAAGTATGAATGGGACAGGCACAAGGGAACCTTGTGAGGGAAGAGAGTGATCAAAAGCAATTAATCACATAGGGTCAGTGGCCACATACAATGCATAGGGCCTACGGGCAGACTGGTTGGGCCTAGCAGTCCTTATCTGCTGACAATTTCTATGTTTCTAGAGCCACAGTCTGTACTGTAGTACTTTTTTGTGAACTTTGGCTAGTCACTGAAGAGCAGCATTTGTTAGTCAGCCAAAATTCATCACATAGTTATTTTAGCACTATTATATTTCTAAAATAATTAGTTTGATAATCAGTATACAGTTTTTATTACTAATTTTATAATTTATGACTTAAGTCATTAAAGTCAAGATAGCCATCACTAGCAATTATTAAAAATCCCTTCCCTTCAGCATGCTTTCAACCCAAGGTTGCACCCTGCACCCAGGAAGACTGAGGCAGTGACTGGGGGAGGGTTAGGAGCATCCATGCGGACTCTCCCTTCCCTGGGTGGGAGGCACAGGGCAGGAAGACAATGGCAAACTAGCCCATCCTGGAGCATTGGATGACAGCCCTCTGTGAGTCCCCCCATGCCACCAATCACCTAGCCCGCCATCCTTGCCCTCTGACCGTCATACCAATGTCAGAGGCACATCCTCCCTAGTAGCAGCAGGGAGGCCACTCGATAGATATAAGCCAGAACAAGAAAGATATCAGAGGATCTCGGGGAGCCTGGACATAAGTGATGGCAGTGGGTGTTGAGTCTGGCAGGCAGAAGGAACAAGCATGGGAGCCTGAAGAAGTGGGGCCCTGGAGGGCTTGAGTGGAGCAAAAAAAAAAATGCCTTCCCCAAAGATTGTATTTTGACATATTGGATTCATACTGTGGATACATTTGAAGTGTGCTAGCATACAATTCTGATAGTAAACAGCACACTACTAGTGGGAATGACCAGAGAATAGGGACTTCTGAAAATTCAAAAACCCATATCTGAGATTTGGAGGGAAATATAATGTAAAGAAAAATTAATATAGTGATGATTTTATCAGAAATACATTATTATTGTAAAAATGTATGATGATTTCTTTCTCACTAATGGATACTGTTGCTTTAATCTGAGTGCCATGGAACAATCGATAGAGGTAAGTCACCACTGATAAAAATGTAGCATCTCTGCTGGACTATTTTTGAGAAATAAATTGTGAAGCAAAATTAACAGCTTTGAGGAAGGTATGTGTTACTAAACTAATAACAGAAAACAAGTTTTTCCAAAGCAGAGCCAATTGATGGGGATGTTCATGGCCTGGAAAAGGTAGTGATGCGGACAAGGCAAAATGTTGGTCTTTCAAGGGAAGCTTTTTTTGCAGATGTGAGGAATGAAGTACCACCACATAAGCAATATGTTTAAAAAAAAAGGGTGGGGGACAAAGAAATCTGAGCATTCCGGTCCCACTGAAGGTGCTTCTCACTGCTGTGCTCTTGTGTTGTGCACAATCGCAAAACAAAAAAGTAGAGCACTCAGCATGAAAGATTAAATTATTTTATTGCCAAAAAGATGCAGTGCATAGAAAAACCCCTACATATCATCCTACAAACAGGGCTTCCTCTGGGGGAAATAAAATAATCATTAACATTGAGTGCTCCATTTTTTTGTTTTGCAGAAGTTAAAACAAAATTGCACAGGAGTGGTCCTGGAGAGTCTTCAGGTGAATGAATGAAAGAAAGAACTGCTATATAGACAAAAATAATACAAAACAGTGTAAGGGAAAGGCTGCAAGGAAAAGTGGAACCTTTAATAATAATAAAAAAGTATGGGATGGGTAGAGGGATTTCAAGATACGTGTGAGTGTGTGCGGTTGTGGTGCTGCTGTGCCTAGTTTGAACTGGGAAAGATTAAAAGAGTTGATGATACACATTAGTCATACAAGCTGTTTTAGAACACCTGAAAGAAATTAAAAATATAATCATGATTTAAATATGTCACAACTATATGAATGCTACAAACTATTGATGCATTTTTTTGGCTAACAAATCCTGCTCTTCGATCAAGTCACACTTGAACCATCTCTTGATTTCAGCCTTCACATTGCAGCCACGTGCAAGTTGGTTAACATAAAACTGGGGTTGGCCTATAAAACCAGGTACTCTCTCAACTCTGTCACTAGGCATGCTATAGCTCAGGGTATACGCCGTCCTTGTCTTACATATGGCTCTATGCCCTATTTTGAAGCAAGCAAAGGAAATTTCCAAAAGTGGAGCACATGCTACCACAGTATATACCGATTTGCACTCTCTGCGTACAGACTAACTCATCGCTGTCAACTCTATTCCGATCTAGGCTGGCTCTACCCATCCACACATCAGCTCTATACTACTGGCTGTCTGATTTATAACATAGTCAGACTGGGAGCTCCTGAGACCCTTTCCAATATGTTAAACCATCCCACTCTAGCTTACCCCCTGTGATCTTCTGAACAATCTCCTCCTGAAATTCCTAGAAGTTCCACAAAAAAGGGGGTACTTTGCTTTGCGATATCTGCACCCGAAACTTGGAACTCCCTTCCTCTAAATGTCAAACTCTCCAAATCCACCAAGCTTTTAAAAAGGGTCTTCGATCCTTCCTTAGGGATTCTGACATGTGCTCCTTCTCTGACAGTCCTGTGCCTCCCAACTAGTAGCTTTACCTGCTCCTCTAATGGAACTTACTCTCATATCTGCGCTTGTATTCACCTGCCTGAGTACTGTCTCCTCAATATTGTATCAAAATGTAATTTGACCTACTGTATTGATTGTCTTGTGGACACACTGCTGCATAAATCAGTTTGTGGCTTGTATACTGTACTCCTGCCTGTATTACCACATGCCATTCTCCCTGGTTGTCTGCCTGAAAATAGTTAGCATTCCTGTCTAGCGCACTTAATTATTGTATTTCGCTGTTCTCCCTGCCATTTTAACTGTCTTGGTTCCAATTGTAAACACTGCTTTGTTGTTCAAATTTTGCTTAATTCCTGTTGTGATATGCCCACTGTATTTCCTGTCTGTACAATGTTCCATTGTTTGTAACTCTCCTGGGTTGTGCCTGAAAATAGGCAACATTCTTGTCTAGTGCACTTACCCAGTAAACAAAATCTAAATAAATACATAACTTTTGCCTTGGTGGCCATTTTGTATCAAAGTTAAGCAATGGAAGGCTTGAACTTCTACAAGCTCTAAAGGTATGGTAGTTAGGACTTAATGATTTAAGTCATTAAAGATGGCTGCCATTAGCAATTTCTAAAAATCCCTTTCCACAAGGGTATGTTTTGACATGATATGCTGGATTCATGCTTTGGATGTATTAGACGGGGATTTGATTTGTTTAATTTTTTTTGTTGACTAGGAAAGAAGGTCTGGAAAGTAATGCTTATTTCCAACCTTGTCTATGGTGGGGGGTCGAAATAGATGCAAACAAATTGAAATTGAACCAGATTAAGTTGGTTGTGGCATGTTGGTGAATGATGGGAATCAGGCTAGGACACCTGAACAACCAGCAGAAAAGGCAGACGGGACCTAAGTTTAACAACTCATTTGAAGGACTGCACATCCCAACAGTACAATATTCCCTTAATATACTGCTTTCAGGTGCCAGCATTTATGGTATGAGACTGGTCCTGGTGTGATACTAGAAAAGTTGGCCTTTGGGTCAAGTGGAAGATGTGCTACCAACTGGCCAATGCTGACACCATATCACTAAAGTCCTGCAAAGTGATGACATTTCTCCCTGGATACTGGTAATATGCCCTTGGTCCCTGGCTGGCACCTCCGTAATTGGTCTGGGGGCACCATGTGTGGTGGTGTTTCATAAAAATTGTACTGATGCCTGAATGAGTGTTTAAATGTTACCATCTGAGTGCCAGGTCTAATTTTTTACAAACGCTTGCCATACTGTAGGCACAGCATGATCAATAACCTTTAAAAAATGGTTCCTGGAACAAGATACAAATGTGAAAGTACATGAACTGATTGCAGAAGACTTACTTGCTTTCCCGTGTGCTTATGTTAGACTGGTTGCCTGAATGTACTGATGCTGGTAGTCTTCTGTGTCACATATAGACTATTGTGTCATTTCAGGTGGCTTGTTTCGCATGGATTCAATCTGAATAAGTTTGAATCCTTGGAGCTCAAAACACCTAAAAATGACCCTATAAGCTACTTTTGTAGGTGCGATACAGTCTTCTTTTTATGTATGTAACATAAAAAGAAAACAACATACATTCAGTTTCTTGGAAACAATGAGTGACTAGTGGTGTTGGTCTGTCTCTGTCGGGCACAATGACTGGCTTTTAAGTTTACAAACATTATGTTTAGCTTTGATGTTTTCTAGTTTTTCACTTTCTATTGCAGTTTTTTAAAGTATTCTTTATCAGGTTTACAAAATAAGTGCTGAGATCCATGGTTTTATTTATTTATTTATTTAATTCTAGGATTATAAAGACTTTTGAGTCAAGGCTCTTTTACAAAGGTTCCAAGTCAGAGGCATTACGAACATGGATGAAATTACATAAAATAGGAGAACAATAGTCATGGTACACAACATTAGATAATTAGAGACAGGAACTTATAAGTCAGGTGAGGAGCCAAGTAGGAGACACATGGAATAACAGTGGGCCTAGGTATAGAGGCAGCTGGCACCAGAGAACATTTGGGGAAAACGAAGGAGGGAAGACATAAAGAAGCAGCCGGAGGCAGTTGTCAGACGATGGGAGGAGGGGTGCAGGCAAACTTGGGTGAAGGGAAAGAAGGGCAGGGGGATGGTGGAGAGTGGGCAGGGGTGGATTGGTGGGGGCAGTAGATCGATAATAAGTGCAAGTGGGGTACGGGGCAGCAAGGGAGGGGGGAAGGTGGTGGTATCGGTGGCAGGACATGACAGCTCAGCAATAAGTGTAGCAGTCACAGGAGCTCGAGGCTATAAGGTGAAGCCGTAGTCTAGTTTTGAAGGTACCAAGAGTTGGAGCTGAGGCGATGGCTGGGCTGAGGTTATTCAGCCAGAGAGGAGCAGTATAGGTGAAGGAGCATTGACCCTGAGCAGTGTGGCAGCAGGGGATTTGAAGGAGTTGAGTTTTAGAACCCCTGGTGATCTGCTTGTTGTTTCTGCTGTTGTGGAACAGGGCAGTGACCCCCGGTGGCGCAAGACCAAGGCTAATTTTCTTTGCCATTATGCAGGTAAGGAACTTTATACAATTTGGGAGCTGGAGCCAGCAGGTTTGAGCATATAGATCACAGGTATGTGTAAGTCGTGTGCCCCAGTGATAAGCCGACATGACTTGTTGAGGGTTGTTGAGATACATCTGAGGGTAGTCACAGTGATAGAGCCATAGATGAGGAGTCTATAATCAGTGATCGAGACCACGGAACTCTGGATGGCAAGCTTCAGTGCCTGAGGTGTGAGATGTTGTCTGTGCCTGTAGAGGAGGCCAAGTCAGTTATTAGCAGCTTTAGCCAAGCTTTTCGACGTGCGCCTTGTAGGAGAGGTTGGTGTCTAGCAGTATCCCAAGGTATTTGAAAGAATGGACCTGTTTGAGGATATTCCCTTGCGATGTGGAGATAGTCAGGGGTGTAGCTTGTGTCTATTGTGGGAGCTGCAGAAAAGCATAAACTTTGTTTTCTTGTGGTTAAGGATGAGTTTGTGGTTGGAGAACTACTCCTCAATGGCACTAAAACCAAGCTGGAGATTTTGTTGTAAAGCTAAGGGGTCTCTGTGGGATGAAAAGACTTACTGCATCACCAGCATAGAGGATGATTTTCTCTGTGGAAGATTGTGGTAAGGAATTTAGAAATAGGCTGAAAAGTAGCGGGCCTAGTATCGAACCTTGAGGGACACCAGAGTGAACTGGCAAGGTATCAGAGAGAGAATTGGCAATTTTCACCCTTTGCGTGCAGTGTTCCAAGTAGCTTTTGAATCACTGTGCTGAGTCTGGAGAGAGACCAATGTTCAGAAGTTGGTTGACCAGTAGTCAATGGTGGACAGTATCAAAAGCCTTGGAGAGGTCAATATAAACTGCACCAGTAAGAAGGCCCTTGTCAAGAGAACTATGTACAGCTCCAGTGAATTCAAGAAGGGCAGTGGAGGTACTGTGTCTCTTTCTGAATCTGTGCTGTTGCTCACACAATAGATTGTATTTGGCGAGGTGGGCGGTTAGTTGGTCTGCCATGATCCGTTCAAGTGCCTTGGAGAGAGGGGGCAGGATAGAGATCGGGCGATAGTTAGCATGGCTAGTCTTATCACCACTTTTGTGAACTGGGGTGATGGTAGCAGTTTTCCAGCTGTCTGGGAATTGACTAGAGCGGAGAGAGAGATTCATGATTTTGGTTAAGGGACAAAGTACTTCCTTGAGAGTAAGTGACAGCAGTTTAAGGTCAATGGTGTCACCACTAACTCTGGATTTAGAAATAGCAGCTGTGATGTATTGTCATGCTTTGTTCAAGTTAATCTCCTGGAAGTAGAAGTTGGGGTTATTTGTCTGAGTATCACGGGCATTTGAGGAGCATGTGTCTTCATGAAAGAAGTCAGGGGAGAGGACAGCACTAAGGTCGGTAAATGCTGTGTTAAAGGTGTTAGCAATTGTCGTGGGGTCAAGAGTGGGGACCTCATCAACTATCAGCATGGCTTGGGGGGGGGTTTGGTTGTTTTCCTGCGATTTCCTTGATGTTATCCCAGAAAGCACGACCATTGCCCCAGGTGTTTGAGAGTGCATCATTATAGTATGAACTTTTGGTAAATCAGATGGCTTTGGTACAGGCATTTCGGGCTTGTTTGTAGTTTTGTATGTCTGATGGCTTGCCTGTGGCTTTGGCCACTGCCCAGAGATGGTACCTAGCTTTCAGTTGAGAAAGGAGTTTGGAGTCTATCTGGGGTTGCAGAGTGTTTTGACTTTCCGTTTTTTTAGCAGGGGCATAGAGGTCACAGACCTTGTTAAAGGTGGTGATGAAGTAGTCGAGGGCCACATTGACATTTGTAGCATTGGAGATAGGTTGCCAGTCTTGAAAACTCAGATGTCGTTTGAAATGGGAGAGTTGCCCACGTGTGAGTACCCTGCTATATATGAATTTGGGAGGTGGCTTAAGAAATTTGTTGGACCATTCATAAATGACTGGGGAGTGGTCACTGAGAGAGTCCGGGAGTACGGTGGTATGAGAGATCCAGAATGGGTGGTTAGTGAGTAAAGATTGATAAGCCTCTGTACAACATCAAGATAGACCAGTCAGTAGCTCAATAAGAAACACTGGTATTTTATCAGTGTCACTTTCTGTTAACCACACACTTTTATAACTGACAGCTTCTTGAATGTGAAATTGTTGACTGCACGCCCTAATACTGAGCAATATAGTATAACCCACTCAACAGGTGATGTAATAACATGATTAGTGCCATAAGGGAAGGGTGGGAAATGGTCTTAACCTGGAAATATATTTGCATTTTCATTTGATCATTGCTCATCTTCTAGAATTATCTGAGGAAAATGGCAAATAATTAAAATGCAAGGGAGAAAGTCATGCTGTTTAATCTTTGGTGGTCGGTGGGAAAGAGGTTATAATATAACTCTCTGTTCATTGTTATACTGACAGCATAGATATGGCTATGATTAACCTGGGATTAGAGTTTTTTTAATCATCCCTCAAACTGAATCTTGTTATCTATTATTTTTAATCTACAGATCAAACCGGCAGTTATGATTTGTAAGTGGTAGCCTGTTTTGTCTGGGTGGGCAGTCCATAAGTTCAGGCTTCGTCCCTACTTGTTATATTCTGTCCGAAACAGAAAAAAACTTCCTTGAAGTTAGGATCTCTCTGCTTTGAGACACATGGATACCAATAAAGTGATGGAAAGACAACTTTCTGGAGGCCAGTCACAGAAGAAGAAACAGGCCAGATAGACGGAGACAGAAAAGATGTCCAAAATGATGTTCATTTTCTTCCAGTAAGTATTTTTCTCAATTTGCTGCCCCTTTACAGCATTCAGCAGTAATCTGTGTGAAGATGATCTCCTCTACTTGAGTGGCATGGAAAAATATGTTACAATATGCACATCCATGTCACTGTGGCATAATTCTTACTTTGTAAAAATCCTCTGTATTTTTTATAGGTGGGGGGAGGCTGTGCAGAACAAGAGGGTTAGTGGGGAAGGTTCTGTTGATATAACTTAAGTTATGACTGTAGATGCCAACCCACATACCTAGGAATCTTCTGTACCCATCAAAGACCAGACTGAAGAGCAGCATCTGTGTCTGGTGACTGAAAATACTGATGCGCTAACAGAGAGGACAGTATGAGATAAAAATGATATCTGCTCCTTTGAAGACCAGGCTGGAGTTAAAGAACAGCATCCACTTCTACTGATAGAAAATACAGATGAACCACCAGTGATGCCTGCACAAGATGAATGTGATACTGTACTGGTTCCTTTCATCAGAAGTCTTTGACTGACCTTGGAAAAAATAGACATTTTAACAAAGTGAAGGCTATGTCCCCTATGATTTGAATTCCCAAAATGTCAGATGCAAGCTGGAGGAAAATTAATAATGCATAGATTTAACCCAAAGCTACTGAGAGGATATATATTTGCACAATACTCAAAGCAATTGGATGGAGTGTTCTGTGGGCCTTGTTTTGTATTTTGCCATTCCAAGGCATTGGTATTGGTATCTAGGCCAATGACAGACGGGTCAAATTCAAAAAAGATTTTGCTTTGACATGCAGACTCAAAGGAGCATGCCAATGCAGTGGTGGAAAATGAGGCATTTTCAGGGGCATGTGATGGTACAATAATAATGACTTACCAGTCCCTGTCTGAGGTGAACAAAAGGTCAAAGGAATGCATATGGCATGCTCTAATACAGATTATGAAAGCTATTATCTTTTATGGAAGACAAAATGTTGCTCTACACGGCCAGGCCAGCACCAAAGGAAACTTCACAGAACTCTTGACACACACTGTGGACACTGACTCAATACTGCAGGAACATATTAAGGATGCTCCAAGAAATGTGCAGCACACCTCAGTTCAAATACAGAATGGTCTGGTTATCCTCATAGGACAAGAAATGCCAAGAAAAGTCTTAAATCATGTGATGGCACCTAAGTAGTTTAGCTTAATAGTTGATGTTACAACAGACATTTCCACAAAGGAACACATACCCTTATCGTTACACTACGTGCATCACGGCACTGATGGCAAAGCTGAACTCTGTTAGTGCTCCCTTGAGTTTGTGGAAGCCCATAACACAAGACGGAAAGGCTTGGCAGAATTTCCCCTGCAATGAACAACTGTTTGGGGAATTGAAACAGAGTTCATGCAAGGACAAGGATATGATAAAGGAAGTAACATGAGTGGACGATCGAGTATGCGATCTTACAAGAAGTTGTTCCTGAATCCATATACGCTGTCTGTAAGGCCCATGGCCTGAATATGGTGTGCACGTAATGTAACAATAAGGATATATGAATGATGACACAACCTTTCTGGGGGAGGAGTGTCTCTGTATCAGTATGTACAAGTTTGAAATTCCTGGATACACCCCTGATGGAGCTGTGTGTCTCAGGAGCAAACAGCTTTCCCTGTGCAAATACTTGCTTGCTCCTGTGAGGCCTGCCTGTGCCTTTCCAGCAGCTACCCCTCTTTCCTAAGCCAGCTGGGGGCTTTGGTTGCACTTTATTCCTTCTCTGCCCTGTGCTCTCATGGTGATATAATGGAAAAGACTTTGCATGTGCAAGCTTGGCCCTCAACTGGTCCTTTATACCACTTTGCACATATCAGGCAACTTTGCTCCCAGCAGGTGACTTTGCCTGGTGCTTTGCTCCAGCTTCAAAAATGCTGTCCAAGCTATTTCAATAAGATGAATTACATATTCCCTACACTTCTGAATTTTATCAGTGTTAGCTGAAGCATAAGCTGCTGAATATCACCCACTTCTTTTTAAATTCTTTATTAAAACTTCCAGGCAACTATAGGCCAATAAGCCTTACTTCTATACGTGGTAAATTATTGGAAGGGATTATTAAAGAAAAAGATTCATAAGTACATCTCTAATATCGACCCAGAACAACATGATTTTATTCGAGGAAGTTCATGTATGATAAACTTTGTTTTTATGAGATGTATAGCAATTTCCTAGATCATAAGACTGCAAGTAACATCATATAGTTAGATTTTGGTAAGGCCTTCGATTTGGTGCTACACTGGGCCATAATTTAAAAAATGAAAGATGCAGAAATTGATAACAGGCTTATAAACTGGGTCAGCCAATGGCTGAATAACAGAATTCAAAGGAAGCTGGCCTGTCAAAGCAGCGGTAGTGCTACCGTTTGCGACGCCGGTGACCCGGGTTGAGAAATGGATTTGGGTGCCTGGAGGGACAGCTGGGTGGAGGAGGCTTGAACGTCCGCAGGACTGCTCACTTCTTCTGGGGGAGGGGTGCCTGGCTCAGCACATGACTGATCTCTGGTGGTGGCTAGAGGTACGAAATGGCCTGGCCCAGATCAAGGGGGGAGGGTTGCGACGGACGCTGGCATATGCACCTTGGCATCATGCACACATCATGCCCTAGGGAGGAATACTTGGAAAAAATTGCCATTCTGGAGTGGCACTGACCGGGGGGGGGTAGCCCTTGCTGTCCTCGGAGCTTGGCCACAGAGGAGACCCCGATGTGGATTTAAGATACAGGGGGCCCATCCCTGCCTGGGGGGCAAACCACTTCAGGATGGGGGGGTCTCCCTGAGCCAGCTCGGAGGGTGGTTAGTTGGGTGACAGTGCCAGGGATGTTGGAGGCATAAATAGAAATTGAAAAAAAAAAAACAATAAAACTCAAAGGGTGTTGGTAAATGGTTTTCATTCAGAACCCAGATGAGTCAGCAGTAGTGTCCCATGGGGGTCAGTTCTTGGTCCATTAATCTTTCTGTAACCACCCAGTCCCCTGGGGTTACTAGAATCCCATCAGTGTCAGTGCTAGGTAGGAAAGGCAGCTGGTGAATAACTAGTTAAATGGGTTTTTCACCTACTCACTCTCTGTTTACTTGGTCTCAGCTGAGAGGAGAGAGATGATGTCATTTAGAACTCTCGTAGTAGCACAAGCCATGGCAGCTGGCTGTGAATGGGAAGTTTTAGAATCTTGGGTTAGCCTGAGAGCGTTGAGCCAGAGAGCAGAGTGTGAGGAGGGAGCTTCAGTGTGGGCTCTGTGAGGAGGAGAAAGAGAGCACCTATTTTCTCACCCTAGTCCTGAGAAACATTTGCCTGCCAAGAGAAGTGGTGGAAACCGTTGTCTAAAGCAGGAGCTCCTGATTTTTCATCCCCAGAGAGATGGAAAGGACTGCCAGAAGGGATCTGAGGGGCAATCCCCTATTTGAAATGAGAACCTCTGAAGCTGCCTGTTTGTTTTCCAACTGTGAGTAATCTGACTTTGTGCTTCCTGGGGGAAAGTTCCTGTTTTTTGGGTGTTCTCTCTGATAAAGGGAAATATACACCAGTTCTGTTCTAAGTTGAGACTGTTCTCATGTTTTAAAGTTGGTTGACAATCGTGGGATCCCCAGAGAGACTTGGCACATTGTTCAGGACTTTAGTTTCTACACTCAGAAGTAGCGTTTTCATTTGCTGGATGTGAAAGTCATTCCAAGATGCATATTCCTAACTGTTTTCCCAGACGCTTTGAGGTATAACTCTGAAAGAATGGCTGGGTATGGATGTGGAAGCGAAAGGTGAGCAGCTCCCCATCTGGAGTGACCAGTTCAGTACTACAGGTTCCGTAAGAGCATCTGGTTATTCAGGACATGGTGGCCAATGCCTGAAGAAAGTTTACCCCCTGGTGTGGGTTGTGCTAATTATGAGCACTGGTGTGCTTTGTTGTGGCCAGTTGCCACTTGCCACTTGCTGAAGTTTTTAAATCCTGTGCCATATGGGAAACGTGTGCTCACTTATGGCCAGTGCTGCTAGAAGAGAATGTGTGTTCAGCTGAGGCCACTGCCACTGAAGAGAATTCAAGGTCCTGTAACATATGGGATATGTACAGTTTCTGTCCGCTATAGATTTCTGTTGTTATGCCATTGACTTGTGCCACAATGTGTAAACCTTGGGGGTCCACCTTTGCTTTAGTGTACCATCTTTGGAATAAAGTCACACTTTAGAACCCCAACCTGGTTTGGACATTCATGTTACTGCTTCCTCAATGGAATTACTGGGTGCTCCTCCAGAGGTACAGATCTAGCATAGCCCTAGCAAAAAAGTTCTCTCCTTGGGACCTGGGTTGATTTGGTCAAATTGTATTTGCTTTTGCACACCCCCACCCCTTTCTGACCTCTTGAAATAATGAGCCTGGTATACATTCCCAAAGCTAGGGATGGTACTGATTGTCCGAAGTAGTTTGGGTACCCAGTCAAGGGTACTGAGGGGTAGCTTACTGTACAAAAAATGGGGGCTCGTCCAGGATGTTGTTTAATTTGGGGAGAGAACTAGAGATTTTTGCTGAGGGTATTGCTAATGTTTGTCTGTCTGGTAGCATGGTAGCCCAAACAGAAAAGGAAGCTTTGGACAAAGGGATTTTGCCCAGGAAAGTGCCATCTGAATGTGCTGCTTGTGTGCCTGCTAGCACAGAAAGAATAGAGTGCTACTTGCGTGTTTTGTCAACTTGCAATGGACAGTAAAGCTTTGGAGTGTATGTCCTAGTCCCTGCATCAAAAAATGTTACAGAAATGTTTAACTTGCAATTTTCAAATGTCAAAAGTAGTGTGGACTTTAGAGAGCAGACTAAGAAATGTGCCCTGAAAGTTTCATGTGATTTGTGTGCAAATTGGGGGAGTCACGTGGGTAATTGCCAGAATCTGTGGAGAAAATGGTCAAAACAGCTCTCCCGCCACTGAAATTGCAGCCAAGAAAAAAAAGTTACAGTTTGCAGTTTAAATTTGCTCCTGCTCAACGATCATCGTGAAGGAAGAGTTAGCGAAGAGAGAGAGAGGCTTATTTGCATGGCGTTGAGTGATTGGTGCGACTGCAATCAGTCCCACCCCCTAGACAGCTTCTGTGTGCAGCCAAGTGTTCGAGGAGGAGAGAGAGACTGGCGTGCAAGTTGGTCAGGCCAGGATCAACCATCGAGGGGCTTGTGAACCTTCTAATCTGTAGTAAACAGACTTTTGCGGTGTAGTTTTGGGCTCAACCCGTTGTCCGACCAACTGGAAAGTGAGTGTGGCATTCGTGGCTACGATCGGCAGGACTGCCATCCCGTTTCCCCCCAGAGGACTTCTCAGGATCGGCACCAGGTCAAGAATTTCTATTGGAGGAAGCCAGCAACTGAATTCAGTGAGTAAAACCAGTTAGCTGTGCAACAAACTGTGTGTGATTTTTTTAAGCTAGCTGAATCTGTGTGCAAGCAGTGATTGTTTTGCAAAGAAGGACTGTGCGTTGTAACAGCAAGGCAACACACAAAACTTCTGAGCATAGACTGTGAGCATTTATAATGGGTTCAGCAACAGTAGATGTTTCTAAGCAAGAAGGGACTGTGAGTTGTGTAGTAAGAATGCAGCAAACAGGCAATCCTGTGCAACAGAAAAACTGTGGGCTTACAAGTGACTTTGAGCATGTGTGAATAGTTCTTTGAATTGATGCTGATCGCAAAGTCAAGTTTAAAATCATATGAATGTGCTGAAAGATTCCAGCAGTGCAATCGATTACAGTTTTGAGCAAATTCAGCAGCCAGAAAAGGTCAGAAACACAGTTTGAGTCAGTGAACAGATCTGATGCATGAGGAAAGCTACCGCAGCCATTACAGGGTGGGGTTAGCAACATAAACACAGCAGCAGGGAGCCACTTTGTGAGACAGCAGAGAGACTAATGAGCAATTCAGTAACAACAAACATTTATGTGTTTTCTTTCAGACATGGCTTCAGGAACTTCCTGCTATCTGGATCATGCCCAAGCTATGATCACAGAGAAAGTGGCAACACTAAGAGAAATATAGAGAACTTTCTATGGTGAAAGGTTGCTTCCAGATGTAGCAATCCCTAGCTATCCATTGAGATTGTGCATTATGTGCCTAAAGGCTGGAAAGAATGTGTTTTCCTGATACCCCACTGTTCGGATTGCCTTGTGAAATATGGTATGAGCAAGGGTGCAGCGCCAGAGAGGGCATCACAAATTCGTTCAACTCCCATGTAGACCAGAGTAGGAAACTCTGCAAGTAGCAGCACGCAGCACCAGGTTGAACCTATTGGGGGAAGCCCCATAGAGTGTGGCACAGAAGGAGAGAGCAATGTTGCTCTACTGCAAGGGCAGGAACAGAGAGAGGTTTCCACGCCTGTGTCGCAGATGGACAGTGCAACAGAAGGATCTGTGGACCCATGGAAAGAGGGTCCGAGTCCTAGCCTAGTAGGGGAGGATGAACTGCAAGAGACACTGAACTGGGAAGTGTCTATCTCCATGCCCAGTAAGGAGTGGACTGTCTTGGGAGTGAGGACATTTGCTCACTCCTGGGCTCAGTTCATGAGTAAGGAAGAGAGAGGAGGATGAAGATATGTATCTTCATGTTGAGGGTCCCCATGAGTCACCTCTAGCTCTTGCCCCAGAGGAGCCAGAGAGAAAGAAAAAGAAGGCTCCAGTAACCTGCCCACAGAAATGGTCAGGGACAAGTTATTTTGTTCTTTAAGTATGCAGCACTGGCTCAACCAGGACTGGACACCCAAAAGCTGGGAAATGGGCTGCAAACTTGTGAAGAGCAGCAAGGAGGAGAGACTGATCTGTAGGAGGGCTGACGCCATCTATGGGCAGTCCTTTTTCTACCTTTCCTCGTAGAGTCTGGGAGGAAATTAAGCAGAATAGGCAATCCTGGTTGTTGGAAAAGGCAAGCAAGAATTTGTACTCTGGTGCAGCAGAATGTGTCAGGGACAGAGTAATAAATGATCGACTTAAATTCTGGAAATTGGGCAGGACTCTGTTTAGGGACACTGTGCAAATCATGGATAAGGCAGGGAATGAGACATTCCACAACATCAACTTTGAACACACAGATGGTGTCATAGTCCTTGCACCCCACCCTGAATGGTACTACCCCTAATGGTGCCACTCCCTGTGAATACGCCCAGCATGCCTAGAGGGAAGTGAGCAGTGGCAGGCCAGTTGCCTGTCATCCAGCAGCAGCAGTATCCAAGGAGGAAGATGTAGCTCTTCTGGTATTCCAGGATTCTTCAGGTGCATCCAGATTCATCAACCCAGCAGTGTTTGCCTGTTTCCATCACCTGGCCTTCCAGATTACATCAATCCAGCTGTTTTCCTGTTCCATTATTTGGTTCCCAGATGACATCAATCCAGCAGTTTTCCTGTTTCATCGCCTGGTATTTCCAGAGGACATCTACCCAGCTGTATCCGAAGATGCCACCTGGTACAAAGAGAGAGGGTCCTCAGCTCAGAAAAGTAAGGTGATCCTTTGTTTTCTGTCTTCAAGGAACTGGTAAGACCAAATTTTCTATTTTCTTTACTGACTTTGCACAACACACCCTACACTTGAAGACTGTCCATGGAACTGTAATAACTGTCCTCAGAGACTCTCCACATGGATTTCAGTGCTAAACAGGCGTGGTTCTGTCCAGGAACTGTTCTTCAGCGGGCTTCAGGCTAGGAGAGACCCTTTAATGGACCCTGCCTTCAGGCAACAAAATTCTATCCCTAGTTTGGACTCTTTAGGGCCTTCCACCCCAAATGTATTATATAAATGCCCTCTTCCCATTTTTTACTTTTGTACTTTTATAGAAAAATATTTTTTGGGTTCTCTAGTGTTCAGGTGGAGGTTTAGGCACTGTGTGGTGTGCAGAATATGTTTTGGGTTTTTTTCTCTTGCAGGTGTTCCTGAGGAAGAAAAGAAGAGGATGCTGGAGCTCAGCTGAGTTCCCCTTTTATTAGAGTGTTTTTAGAATTGTCTGCGATTAACAGGGTGTTAACATACTTTTTCTTCACAGGTGTGAGGTTGTGGGGAAAGTTCTGGGAAATGCAATGCAATGTGTGTTTTCCTTGTTTTTATTGCAGGTACCCTGGGAGCTTGGGGGGAGGTTCCCCAGTGGGCAGCCTGGTCAAATAGATTTTCCCTAGAGAGCTAGGGGGATAGACAGGCTGTGGTCCTGATCTGCAGTAGGGATCTCAGTTCTGGTCTGTTAGGGCATACTTCAAGCAATCTCCTTGAAGCCACTGAATATCCATAGATAGATCATAGGATAGGGTCTGAAGTCTCATCAGCTGGCCTCTGTGCCTTTAGTGTCACCTGCCTGTGCCTGGCACTTGGTAGGAGAGGGCCTGATCACCCCTCCCCCATAGGTAACACAGAGGGTAGGATGGCTTGGTGCCAGGTGGAGAAATGACTGCAGACAGGCACTTACCTGGCTAGGGGTGAGTGTAACCACCCAGTCCCCTGCGGTTCATAGAATCCCATCAGTGTCAGTGCTAGGTAGGGAAGGCAGCTGCTGAATAACTGGCTAAACCCCTTTCTGACCCCTAGAAATAATGAGCCTGGTATACATTCCAAAAGCTAGGGATGGTACCGATTGTCCGAAGTAGTTTGGGTGCCCAGTCAAAGGTATCAAGGGGTAGCTTACTGTGCAAAGTAGCGGGGGGGGAGGGGGTACATTTCAGATATTTCTGTTAAAACAGCAAGTTTATATAATTGGTCTATAAAATATGCAGATGATAAAAATCTAGGTTGTCTGTGTGTCACCAAGTAAGACCTTGACTTTTTCAGTATAATCTAGACTACCTGCATCAGTGGGCAATAAAGTGGAAGATGAAATGTAACTCTGACAAATGCAGGGTTACGCAGCTGGGGGAAAATAACCTGTGTCACCAGTATAACCTAGGAAATGTACCAATTTCAACCACCACAAATGAAGAGGACTTGGGATTACTATTACAAGGGATCTAGAAAATAGAAGCCAGTATAACATGACAATTGCAAGGCCCAATGGCATCCTCTGGGCAATAAGGAGAATTATCAAACCAACAGATATCAAGGTGATCTTCCCTCTGTATCATGCCTACATCTACCGCCACCTGGACTTTGCCACCCAGGTTTGGTCCCCTATTAAAAAAAAAAGAACATAAACAAAATGAAAAAAGTGCAAAGGTGAGAGATCAAATCAATAAACACTATTAAGAACCTTACATATACAGACAGACTAACTGAACTAAGACTGATGCTACTGGAACAATTTTCTGTAGGCTTATGGGTGACCTACTTTTTATGTTCAACATCATTAGAGGTAAACATTTGTTTACTGAAATGAATTTCAAATTTAAAGCTTCAGATAACACAATAGGCTGTCCATTCCAAGTTTGGGGAAAATGGTTTAACACTAAGAAAAGACAATACTTTTTTTCTCAAAAGGTTGTAAATCCTTGGAATTTGCTTCCCACAGAAATTATCTCAAGTAATACCAATGTAACCCCTCACCCCTGCCTTTTTAGGAAAACGACAGGTGGCATGCTGTTGAAGCTGACAGCAGTACCTAGTGGGGACTGGGTTCGGGGAGGATGATGTTACTCAGCACAGGGGGCCTAGGTTTGGCTACTCTGCACAGGGGCACCCAAGTAAATCCGAACACAGGAAGCAATAACTGTAATGTCCAGAACCAGGAATGGGATTCTTCAGTGTGGCTTTTATTCACATCCAAGCTGAACAAACAAAGCATAGACGGACACCCACAGGGCTACATTCCTGGTAATGCAGATTAGAGACAACAGAACACTTTATCACTATTTCCAGCCCTCAGGCTCTAAACCCACCAGGCACACAGCCCGGACTTGCACGCAGCTTTGGGTACTCAGCCCGACTTGTACACTACTTGGGTTTTCCCCACTGGCCCGGCTCCCCCACCGGCCACTTGATCCGCGGTCCATTTTGGGAATGAACCAATTATCCTGTTATGGCTCCCCAAACCACACTAGATCCTTCGACTCCTAGATAGAATTTTCCTTACAATCCCACGCCTGGGTACTTCCCTCATCACTGGCCAAGTGCCTGAGGTAAAGTAGAAATCCACAGAGCAAATCTGTAGAGGTGGACCTGGTCACTGAAGATGGGGGGCCTCCCACCTCCAGCTCCCACAGCCCATACCCGGCCATTTCTCTGGAAACTAAACAATTTCTTTACTGAAAACTTGCAAATGTAGATTCCTGGGTAGATGTCTGTCACATCTCCTCTACATATCATTTTCATCCCAACAAGCTCTGGACTTGAACCTATTTTACTTGTTGCTTAGCCCATTACTCTAGGCCTCCCACTATCTCAGTAGTTCAATCCCCACATTGTCACACAAGTCCCAGGGTGAAAAACATAGGCCCTTTCAGGAAGAGCAAACACTCACCCTCCAGTTGCAGGTGCCCCACAGGCGACTCACAAGTCTTCTTGTTCTCCCAAACAAACTCTGGAACACATAGGCAGCTTTTCCTTTACAAGCAGAACTAGAGGGTTGCCCCAGGAATCTGCAGGGAACCCTTTCCTGCCCCCCATCCCCGAAGGGAGGGGGCACTTAGACCCGAAAACAGCGGTCTCCACCACTTCACTTATCTTCTGTGTCTCTCTTTTGGTGGAGACACACACCCTTTTAACCTAACAGTAGCCTTCTGTCAGGGCTGAGGCTCCTAGAGCCTTACTGAGCTGCTGAGCTGCTTTCTCAGCAAGCTCCCAACACCAACTCCACCACTGAACTGACTTACACTGACTTCAAAACCTCCCAACGTTCTATACCAACTCCCTTGCCACAGATTCCAATGTGGCTCAAGCAGCTGCGATAGTTCTATTGGTGATGTCATCCCTCAGTCTCAGCTGAGACTGAGAACAGAGTGAGATAGTGTGAAACCCATTTAACTGGAGTTTCACAGGCTGCCTTCCCTGCCTACCACTAGGTCTTACTGGGATTCTAGTTACCCTGGGTAACAAGGGGGTTACACCAAGACAGAATTCAAAAGCTGATTAGACAAGTATCAAGGTCACGGTAATGTTTTAAGTTATCACACCTGAGGGAGCATGATGGGCTTCCAGACCTACAGCTCATACTCCCCTTTGTATGAATTTTTTATTTATACATTTTGTACAATGACAAATACCATACATTGTTGTAGGTTACATACATTTCAGTTACTATATCATATTACGATAGGGTACAATTTGATACCTTACCAAATGTTACCCAAGAGCTACATGTGGCAATGAACAAAATGCATATGAAAATAATCTTTTACCACATCATGTATGTAACCTTGTTGACTGGTGCATTCTTAAAATTATGAAAAAGCATGTCTGAATGAGCAGGATATTAGGCAAGGCAAACTTTATTTAAAGACGCCCAATCCTTGAGGCTCTGGGTGCCGTACATAAAAAACAAACCAACAAAAGAAAACTCATCAATAAATAGCAACAATAAACACTATTACTTCTTCTATTATGTCATTACTCATACAGGCAAGGCAAGGCAATTTTATTTCTAAGGCGCCCAGTCCCAGAGGCTCTGGGTGCCGTACACTGTGTAACAAAGTACATACAAATACATCTCTGAAGCAACAGGAAGATAAAATCAGCACTCAATAATTAAAATTAACTATAAACAACTAAGCAATAATTAAAGTAACGCAAAGTTAAGTCTTTGTCCTAACCACGTATAATAAGCAGACCAGCCCACTGTAAGTTATAACAGACTGATCCTTTTTTTTCTTTAACCAGGAGAGGCACACTAAGCTGAAGCTTGTTTATAGGTGCGACCTGGGAGCACAAGGAAGTTAAGTGACTCGTTCAGGGTCACACAGTATGCAAATGGAGGCTGTGGGATTCAAACCCAGGTCTCCAGCTCAGAGCCTTAAACCACTCTGCTATACTGATCCTGCAAACAATTTCAGGAGTAACAGAAAGAGATTAATAATTTCTCTTAATTTATACTAGACTAGTGAGCAAACCTCTGCAGTGATTATAGAGGGTTCCATCTGAATTACAATGTACTGACCTAGATAAGTTTTATAAAGTCCTTCTACTCCCATTTTGTCAATAAACATTCTTGCAAGATAGCATGCCAGCAGGAAAAAGCGACACCTGTTACTGTGGACTGTTAGAAAGAAGAAGCCCATTTAGCACAGCACCAAAAAAGTAATATTACAGCACAGACAAGGGAAAACTAAAACAGTGTCCTAATATTACACCATTTAAGTCAGGTGACTAATAAATACTGAATATAATTAAAGGGGAACTATCAGCACGAAGAGCTCCACACCCAGGTATGGGACTGGACCTAATTTGCACTCTATGAGCAAAAACATTTTGTCTACTTGTTTACTGCAAAATAGTAGAGTGTAACACACTAATTCTGTTGACCTGCAAGCTGACATTTTCTGTAACTGCAAATCCCAGAATTCCCTGCAGTTGACATCAGAGGAGGGCTGAAGTAGTTAGAGATTTAATAGCCTGCAGTGTATTTTAGTTTTTATAAGCTCTGATCATATGTTTGCTGGTTCAGCTGTTCTCCTGGGGCTAAGCACAGTCATCTGTGATTGTATTTAGCTCAGGAAGGACAGCAGGAACAGCAAACAAAAGATCAGAGCTTATAAAACTCTAGCATGTACTGCAGGCTATTGAAGCTCCCACTACTGCAGCTCTCCTCTGAAGTCAGCAGTGGGAGACTCTTGGATCTTTTTGTTACAGAAAATGTCAGCTAGCAAATCAACAGAATTAGTTGATAAAAACTACTATACCGCAGTAAACAGTAATGTTTTTACACACGAAGTGTAAGTTAGGACCAGATCCACACTTGGGTGTGGGGCTCTTAGTGCCGACAGTTCCCATTTAAGTAATGCTTTCAAATGCTCTGAATATGACCCACTTCTTGGCCATCAATTACATGTCCAGTTCAGTCTCTGATTCAGAAAAAGAGCGATAAAAAACTTACAGTCGCTCAATATCTGTATTTTTTATTACTCTTGCACCTTACACCCCCTTAAAGAGTCTTCCTCTATAGGAATTGTACATCAGTAAATGACCCAGAGCAGCAAAGGCCTAATTTCATCACATTAATTATTCCTGACTCTGACAGAAGTTATAACAAAATGAACAAAAAAGTAAAAAAGAGCTAAAATGAAAAAGGGGGTAATAATTATCAGTGAAAGCAATGTTAGAGAACTGTTAGAAAACAAAACCCCGGAGAATCAGGCTAACGAAGCTGAAGCTGAAAATGTAAATACCTAAAAACACATGGATACAAGTTCCCAGAGTATTGAATAATAGAGGTTAGATATTGACAATAAGGGACAAACATCTGTCACCCAGGAGGTAGCCATTGTGATGACAAAGTTGATTCATCTGATGAATGAAAGGCAGGAGGTTAAAATTCCTACAGATGTAGGCTTAGTAACACCAGTAGTTAACTGATGGACACATGGGATCACAACTGGTAATCCACTGTATAGTGGGGGTGGACTAGAAGCACCTCTGGTACACATCCACCCTTTGCTGTCTAAGTAAGTACCTAAGTAAGAATATATGGGAAATATCTGGAGATGACATAAGGGATAAAACTGCGAACTAACTCAGGGCAGACCTTGGCATACATTGTATAGAGAGTGATATTATTACAGGAATTTGGGATGTTGTAATCCAGAGCCCTGCTTCAAACAATTTGTTGTTGGGAAATCAGTAGGTGCCTGCAAGAGCATGTTGCAGCGTATTTTATTATTTTTGTAAAAGAAAAAAGCCTGAGTCTGTTTGTGCGAGTACAGCATGGTCCAGAGTGACAGCTGAGCCATCGATACAGGTGAGCAACAGCCAGAGCACCAGCCTGCCTCCAGGACCAAAAGCAGCACAGCAGCAGAAGCAGTGTCATAATAAAAAAAAAAAAAGCAGGAGCAGAACTGAAGCCCAGCCAGCTAGTAGGGCCGTTTCATTACTGTTTTTTTTTTTTTTTTTCGTTGGTAACCGGGTAAGGCTCACTAGACACAGGTGCCTGTTTTTAAGGGCAACCTGGAAGCACTGGGGAGGTTAAGTGACTTGCTCAGAGTCACACAGTATGCAATTGGAGGTTGTGGGAATCAAACCCAGGTCTGTCTACTAGATGTACTAAGCTTATTCACAGCTTGTTATGCTAACCTCTAGGCTATCCTGCAAGCGGGAGCAGAACTGTAGCCCAGCCAGCTAGTAAGGCTGTTTCATTATTGGATTTTTTTTATTCTTTGGTAACCAGGTAAGGCTCACTAGACACAGGTGCCTGTTTTTAGGGGCAACCTGGAGGCACTGGGGAGGTTAAGTGACTTGCTCAGAGTCACACAGTATGCAGCTGAAGGTTGTGGGAATCAAATCCAGGTGTGTCTGCTGGATGTACTAAGCTCATTCACAGCTTGTTATGCTAACCTCCAGGCTATCCTGCAAGCAGGAGCAGAACTGAAGCCCAGCCAGCTGGTAAGGCTGTTTCATTACTGTTCTTAACTACCATGGGTGGAGTGCAGTAAGTTGAGAGCTAGAGGGGCAGAAAAGGCTGACCATTTAAATTAAAAAAAGGAAAGGAACTTCTCTCACAAAGAGCAAAGAGAAAGTGAAACTGGGCTCTACTGAAGTAGGCTTGGAAAACAAAAGTGTTTGGAGAACTGGAATAATTTAAAGAGACAGTCATCAATTTGCTGAAGTGTACAATACAGCTTAAAGTTACTTTATTCAGTGCAGTTTTGTGACTAAGCAATGGTAACAACAGTTACTTATCAGATTCAGTCACCTGAACCTTTTGATTTTGCCAATCCCGATAACTTTCCAAAATGGCTCAGCCGCTTCAAAAGGTTTCGTATAGCCTGTAGCCTAGCAGAGTCAGCAGCGGAGAATCAGGTGAACACCCTGATATACTGCATGGGGGACAAAGCAGATGTCATCCTCAGGGGGACGATATTAATGAACGCAGAAAAGAAAATCTATACTGTGGTCTGGGAAAAATTAAGTACATATTTCATAGACCACAGAAATGTTATCTATGAAAGGGCAAAATTTAACATATGCAGGCAGGAAGCAAGGGAACCTGTCGATGATTTTATTACAGCATTGTACACCCTAGCTGAACACTGTAACTACAGAGATCTACGAGAGGAACTAATCCAGGATGGGCTTGTCATGGGGCTCCAAGACAGTAGATTGGCCAAATGCATGCAACTTGAAAACAACCTCACTTTAGAGAAGACCATCACAATGGTGTGAGAGAGTAAGGCCATACAAAAACAACTGTCAGACCTCTGGCCAGGAGCAGGCTGAGATGCAGAACAAAGTACCCTACACATGGATGCCATGCAGAGCAAGCATTTATTCTTCTAGGAGGAGTCTGAAGAAATCCAGTGTAGCTCGGAAAGTAACGCAGGATCAGCGGAGCAGATGGACACCCCACAAGAGAAAGGACACGCAGAAGCCATGCGGGATGTGTGGGAACAAGCCATCACATCCAAGAGCTCACTGTCCAGCAAATGATGCCACTTGCCATGCATGCCACGAGAGAGGCAATTACAAGAGTGTATACTGGTCAAAAGCAATAATGCACAAAGTTCAAGAAGTGCCAGAGTACAGCACAGAGTATGCTTATTTGGGATTGGTTCAGACTAAAGGGACTATCTGGAAAACAACAGTTCTCATCAATAAGATGCCAAAAGAGTTCATGATAGACACAAGTGCAGACGTTACAACTGTGCCAGAAAACCCGTACAAGGAAATGTGGGGCAAACACGACATACCTTTGTGGGCCACAAGTAAAGTTCTGATGGGGCCAGGAAGATACACCCTGGATGTGTGTGGAGTGTTCACTGCCACTGTAACTAAAGGCAAAAATGCAAGGCAAGAGGACATTTACTTTGTGAAGAACCTCCATACCTCATTGCTAGGTAGATAAGCAATCAAGAACCTTCATCATTTGCCAGGCTCGATAGTGTGGAACAACAAAGCAAGTGGAGTGAGGAGTTCCCAACATTATTCAATGGCTTAAGAGAACTCAAAGAAGAGTACCATTTTCACTGACAGCACCCAGATAGATCCCAGTTCCGCTGATGTTCAAGGTCAAAGAGGAACTTCCAGAATGGAGAATATAGGCATGATCACCCAGATCAATCATTCAATACTTTATGTATAGAAGGTGCTTTTCCAAAGCCAAAGCACCTGTACATAAAACCACATATTATAACATTAAAAAACATTCAATATTCATCAAATAAAATAAAATAAATTGTCCAAGATCAAGGGACCAACAGATTGGTGTACTGGAATGGTAGTGGTCTCAAAGTCAGATGCTGCAGTAAGGATCTGTGTTGACCTAACCAAGCTGAACGAGTCAGTCAGACAGGAGAAATTCATCCTTCCCTCAGTGGAGCAGATGCAGGGGATGCTGGGAGAAGCAGTTCTCTTTACCAGGCTTGATGCCAATGCAGGATTTTGGCAGCTATGTCTGTCAAAGGCATCAGAGAAACTGACCACCTTCATTACACCCTTGGACGCTATTGCTTTCACAGACTGCCTTTTGGCATCTCGTCCACCCCTGAGCACTTTCAATGCAGAATGTGTTGAGTCCTGGAAGGCTTGGAGGGGGTCATGTGCCACATGGACATTATTCTTGTCTTCAGTCGCACCAGAGAGGAGCACAACCAGAGAGTCTATGCAGACCTAAGAAAGGTCCACAGTGCAGGGTTAACACTGAATGCCAAGAAATGTGAGTTTGGAAAACCTAAAGTTTGGTTACTGGGACACATCATATCAGACAAAGCTGTATAACCTGACCCAGAGAAGTTGAAAACCATACAGCGGATGACAGGTCTCACAAATGTGTCTGAAGTTCAAGGTTTCCTGGGAATGGTTAACCAATTGTGGAAATTAATACACACCTTTGCAGAGAAAACAAATGCCCTACAAGAACTTTTGTCACAGGCGAACCAGGGGTTTTGTGGTCCAGCTCAAGATCAAGGGTTTATAGCTCTCAAAGCAGAATTCTAAGACACTGCCTACACTAGCCTTGTTCAGTCCCAACAAAGAAACAAAAGCAGTGGCAGATGCATCATTCTTCAGATTAGAAGGGGTCCTGATGCATAAGCATGAAAACCACTGGAAACCTGTCGGGTATGCCTCAAGAGCATTGATACCAACAGAGCAGTGCTACGCACAAATTAAAAAAGAGACACTTGTTCTAGTGTGAGCATGTGAACACTTTAGTTGTTACCTTGTGGGTGTACACTTCATTCTAGAGACAGATCACATACCTCTGGTAAGTCTCTTGGGCACCAGAAGCTTCAACAACCTTCCTCCAAGGATCCAGAGGTTCCGCATGCGGTTGATGAAATATGCCTACACCACTGTTCATGTTCCAGGCAAGTCTTTCCTTACCACTGAAGCTCTGTCAAGAATGACTCTCAAAGGGCAACTGGCAGAAGGAGATGTAAACCTTATGGAAGAAACAAACATCTATCTAGCTCAAATACGAGACACCTTTCCAGCATCAGACAGCAATCTTGAGCAAATCAGACAGCAACTACAGAAAGATCATGTATGTCAACAAGTCATGAAATTGTGCCAACACAGTTGGCCACCAAATGGTTCATGGTCCAGATATTATGAAACTGTTTTGGCAAGAACAACACACCTTGACAGTTCAAGATGGTTTACTTCTGAAAGGATCCAGAATTGTGATTCCTCAATCTCTACAGGATGCTACCCTGAAACTACTCCACGAAGGACACCAGGGCATAGAAAAATGTCACAGCAGAGCACAGCAGACTGTGTAATGGCCAGGGCTTGGTACCCAACTAACAACCCTGATTAACAAGTGTGAGACTGTTGCAAACTCCACAGCAATCCGGTAGAACCACTGACTCCATATAAATTTCCAAGCAGACCATGGCAAAAAGTTGCCACAGATCTCTTTGACCTGAAAAGTCAGAAATTTCTCACAGTTGTGGACTATCATTTGAGGTATGTTGAAATTGTTCATCTGAATGTTACCACTACAAGTCATGTTATTGGACACTTGAAAGCAATTTTTGCTTGCTACAGAGTGCCTGAGACTCTGGTATCGGACAACAGTCCACAGTTCAATTGTTTAACCTTTCTCGATTTTGCAAAAGATTATGGCTTTGTACATCTCACATGCAGCCCAAGACATCTGCAAGGCAATGGAAAAGACAAAAGAGCAGTGCAAACTATAAAGAGACTTCTCAAGAAAGATGATGATCCGTTCAAAACTTTTCTTGCCTACCAAGGCACACCACTTGCCAACAGCTACAGTCCAGCAGAAATGCTGATGGGTTGAAAACAGAATGACCGTACCTATTTTTTTTTTTTGCTTCTGATTTCTCCCCCACTCTGGCCCTGGTCAGCTCTCGTCCGGCCGCTGTCCAATCCTTCTGTTCCTTCAAGCCCTCACCCCTATAATCCCCACAGCTTACCCCCAAGGTGGGGTGGTGGGGGTAACAAGGATCCAGTTCAGAGCATTACCTCAGGAACAGAGCACGATGGGGATGGCCATCAAGCCACAATGACCAATCACCAGAGTCTTTTTCCTCTTTTTCTGTTTTTCCGCTGTGGAAGCCAAGCGTGCAGTGACACCTGCAGCTTGCTCATGCACGCACCCGTGTGCGGCCCCGCCAAGCATCTGCCCACTCCCACCTCACTACTGTTGTGGCAGCACAGCGCCGAGCCCCAGGCTCCACCAGGGTTCAGGCATGCGCCAACTGACAATACCCTTCCCCCGGAGATGGAGAGCTGTCCATTGGACGCTCAATCCATCTCCCCCAGCCACCCCCCGGCAGCCCACGCCATTCCCGAACGGACTGTACCTATTTTGACATCTGTTTTGAATCCAAAATTTCCAGACCAAGGAAGAATCCAAAGCCACAAACAGTTTTCATGTTTCAAATGAAGCAATCATACAGCTTAAGACACAGAGCTCATACTTTGCCATAGCTTCAACCTGGAGAACAAGTCTGGATTCCAGACATGAAGACCTCAGCACAGGTCACAAAACAGCTGTCACCCCATTCCTATCTTTTGCAGAATCTGCAGGGACAGTTGAGATGCCACAGGCGCCACTTTGTTCACGTTCATTCCAGAGAGGGAGAAGGATGGGGATTGGAAGATGGACTGTTAACACCTCTGAGGATCCACCAGATGGCCAAGCAGAAGGGGTATAATTGGTACCACTAAAATCCTGTAACATTACTGAAACCACAGCAGAGGCTTTTGAAAGACAGACCAGTCCCTGAACAAGCAGCTGTAAGACACGATGTTGTGACCCAATCAGGACCGGTGTCAGTCCAACCTCAAAAACAGGACTTGTGTTAAAACAATTTCATGGCAAGTGACCAGGGGACAGAATAATCCTCCCATTGAGCCAGGTGTGTTAAGGCAGTCTATCCTGACCTTACTTGATAGCCAAAGGTAAAAATAAAGGTTTAAGCATAGTTTAAAAAGTTAAAGTACAATTGAAAGTTGTTAGCATAACAGTAAGATTGCTTGAACTTCTGTAGGAAAGTGTCTCTGTCCCAACAGGGGAGATGTGGTGATATGTGGCACTGTAGCTAAGCCAGCCTATCTAGTTTACTGTATGACCTCTAGGAAGAATTACCCCGAGGAACTTCCTGTAAATAAACTAGTTGCCATCTTACCTTTGACCTGTGTGCAGCATGGTTGTTAGCACACACAACAATACTTATCTCTAAGGTTTTGAAAAATATCCAGGGTGTAGGTAGAGGGAGTGGGTAGGTGACTTGTCAGATATCAGACAGATCCCATGACTGGCCCAGCTAGGCCAATGAACTGGGCATCCATCTATAGTGATATTTATTTATTTATTTATTTAAAAGCTGATAACTGGGAAAGGCACCCTGAACCAAGGCTCGTTTCCAGGTGCAACCCGGGGAGGATGGGATACAGGTAACAGATAAAATTCAAAGGAATATGCAAAAATCAACAGGAAATACACAAGACCAATGACTATACATCAATATACAACATAGGTACTATGTACAGCATTATACAGCATTGGCACTATGTACAACAAAATACACACAGATTGAATATGTACAGTAGCTTGAGAATGTGCATTGGAAAAAGGAAAAATATACCAGCTAGGAAACAAAGTATGTACATTGGTGCACAGTGAGCAGTAGGGCTGCAGGGGCCAGGGTTTAGGATGGGGAACAGGTGCAGGATGTGGCAGGGATAGATTTGAGTAGGTGCTTAATAGCATAGAAGGAGGGACAGAGGTGGGTCTGGGGGGGAAGACTGTTCCAATGGGAAGGAAATCTGTATGAGAAGGAAAGTTTGCCAGCAGAGGTGCGAACACAAGGGAGGGAGGAGGGAGGAGGAGGAAAAGCTGCAGGTGCAGCTAGACCGAAAGTTATAAGGTGAGGAAGCTGGAGAGAGAAGTGAGGCGATGTAGGATGGAAGAGACCAAAACCAATATTTGGCTATGAAGGTTAGGCAGTGGGAGGAGCACCTCTGGGTAAGGGACTGTAGGAAAAGAGAGGTGTAGAGGTCACAGTGGTGAGTTAATGGAAGAGAGTTTGAGGTGAACCTACAGAATGCATGGAACAGGACGTCCAGTTTGGCAAGGGAGGTAGAGGGGCAGAACTGAAAACTTGTATGTAAGCACGTTGTCTAGAGGGGTGTTAGCAGTGGAGAAGAAGATTGGAAGTGAGGGAAGCTTAGAGAGTTTTTGTTTGGAACCAAAGATCATGGTAACATTTTTTTTAGTATTCAGTTTTAGGCTGTTTGCATTGAACCAGGCTGTAGCAGCTGTAAGATCATTTTGGAGGGGGGTTTGGATGGCTTGTGAAGTCGAGCCAGACAGGAAGAGGACGGTATCGTCTGCATACATCTGAATGTAGGAGCGGGTACAGACAGAGGGAAGGTCATTTATATATTTTTTTTAACTTGTAGTTTATTTAGCAATGGATACACAGCTTGCTTACATGCATTTTGTTTTTTCCAAGTTGTACAGAAAAAGATTCCTCAGATCCAACAAGTACAATATTCCAGTTTGAATTCCTATGATAATATTCTTTCTTGTTGGTTCTATAAAAACTCCCCTTCTTAACAATCAGGTAAGTTACATTTCAAACTTAACTTCAAAATATATTCTGTCTTGTCTTATCTATAGATTTCATTCATTTTTAACTACCTATTAATGTCTCTCTTTTCTTTCCACAGATTAACCTTGATCGTCATCCCTGGATCTTTTCTATCCATACTGTGCTTTTCATTCCAGTTCATCCTGCATCTGTTGTTATATCCTCTCTTAATAAAGTGTATTCCCTCTAATTCAGTAGTCTGTGTATCCTTGCTTATCCCCCCCAATAAACATAAACTATGTACATATTTCTAGTTTCTTTGTTGTTGCACTTTTGTTGGTTGATTAAGGATGTTATTGGACCCATGGTCTTTCACCATGTCTTCTTTTCAGGAAGGATGTCTCTCCTCAATTTGACCCCTCTCTTATCCCAGATTTTTCAGTTCCCCTTAGTAAGTAATGCTCAGTCTCTCTGCCCCCCTCCTACCCAACAGCTGTTCCACTACTCCTATCCTTTCTATCTCCTCTATGTATTTAAAAAAGGGCAGCCATCGTGAATTAAACATATCCACATTTAGTCTTATCCTTGCTGTGATAGCTTCTAGGTTTTTTATTTTATTTATGTTTGCTTTCCATTGTTTAAGACCCATTTTATTGTTTGTTAGCCAATTCTGTGTTATTACCTTAAGTGCTGCCACTATAAGGACATAGAAGAGATATTTGGAGTTTGCTCCCTCATCTCTTTTGGTGGTCTACCCAGTACTAGATGTATAAATGATAAGGGGGCTACCAAGTTCATCATGTTCTTAACTGCTTTCCCAATACAATGTTGCTATTCGGCACATCCAGAAGACATGGTAAAATGTTCCCCTCTCTCCACATTCTCTCCAACATAGATCCGTATAACATCTTCCATAATGTTTTGATATTGCAGGAGTTATAAAAAATATTCCCCAGACTTTCCACCTTAATTCTCTCCATGATGCCATGGCTGTGGTTTTGTGCACCCCCCGCCATATCCATTCCCAGTCTTCCTCCTCTATCATCATCTCACTCTCCATTTCCCATTTGTTTTGAATATTTTGAATTGCTAGTATGTTTTTTCCTTCCTGCAGAGATCTATACACTTGTGATACTAAATTCCTGATTTTGGGTTGTGCACCTCTGCTATGAATCATGTGGACTATCGGGACTGGGTCTTCCATAATTTTGATTACTCCTGGGCCTCTTCTTGTAAAGTCTCTACACTGCAAGTAGCCAAAAAAGTCTTGTCTAGGGATCGCAAACTCCTGTTGTAGTGTTTCAAATGTTTTAACCCCTGTCTCTCCCATTAATTGATTTAAGTAGTTCAACCCCTTCAGTTCCCATCTGCCCAGGCATCTGTCCACCATCCCCATTGAAAGCTCTAGAATGTTTCTAAGAGGCATGTATCTTCAGATCTTAAAGGGCGATTCCCAAACCTGTCTGGCCTGTAGCCAAATAGTTAATGTATGCTTTGTCCAACAATTCTGAATTTGTGTTAGGTCCATTTTCAGCATTGACAAAGGCAAAATATGTAAGGGAATTTGAGGGTGTGCTTTTTTTTCTAATGTTTGCCATCCTCCTCTTTGTCTCGGGTTACACATTTTGGCTGTCATCTGTATTTGTGCTGCTATGTAGTAATTTTTAAAATCTGGTAGTCCCCAGTCCCCTTTTTCTTTTATCTCTTGAAGTACATTCCATCTTATTCTGGGTTTTCGTCCAGCCCACACAAAGTATGAGAGTCTCCTTTTTAGACCTTTCCATTCCCTAGCTGGTATACCTACGGGGAGTGTGGAGAACAGAAACAAACATCTCGCCAATATATTCATTTTTATTATTTCTACTCTATTAGAAAGTGTGAGTGGAAGTTTATTCCACCTATTCAAATCTGCAGCTATTTGCTTAAGTAGAGGAGTGTAATTTTCTTTAAAAATCTCCTTAATATTTTTTGGGAACCAGATGCCTAAGTACTTAATCCTACTCAAAACCCACTTGAATGGTATTTTCTCTCTTGTTTTATGGTTAACTTTCCCCCTTATAAGTAATACCTCACTCTTATCTTTGTTTACTTTGAAGCCTGATATCCTTTCATACTGTTCCAATAGGTTTAAAAGTGGAGGCATTGAGTTTTCAGGATCTTCCATATAAATCAGGGTGTCATCTGCATATAACGATGTTTTGCAACTGTTTGTTCCAACTGCTATTCCTTTTATATCCGAGGCCGCCCTAATCACCTCTAATAGCTCTAAACTCAATGTGAACAGAAGTGGTGATAGAGGACATCCCTGTCGAGATCCCCTTTCTATGTTAAAAAAACTCAGATATGATCCTGTTTACTCTGATCCTAGCCTTCGGTTGTTTGTAACATAGTTGAATCCATTTCAGAAAGTCCCTTCCAATTCCCATTTTTTCCAATACCATTATTAAATATGTCCAATTTAAGCAATCAAACACTTTCTTGGCATCTGGGAATATTTCCAGTTTTGCTGAGGCTGTAGGATTACTATAAACTAATATGTTTAATAACTTCCTAACGTTATCTGCTAGGTGTCTATTAGTAATAAAACCTGTTTGGTCTATATGCACTAGGTATTCCATATAGTTTGTAATCTAAGGGATAACATTTTTGTTAATATTTTTAAATCTTGGTTTAATAATGATATGAATCTGTCATTTTCACATTTATCCCTCTGTTTTCCTGGTTTTGGTAGCACTGTAATTAAAGCTTCCGCCCATGTCTCTGGTCTACTTTCTTCTACCAGGCAGTCATTAAACACCTGAGCGAAAATTGGTGCTATTGTTCCTTTAAGTTGTTTATAGAGTTCCGAACTATACCCATCTGTCCCTGGGGATTTCCCAGTGGGTAGAGAGTCAATAACTTTCTTCACTTCTAATGTTGTGATCGGTTTGTTTAAGGCCTCTTTCATTTCCATGGTTAATTTAGGTATCTTTAATCCCTGCAAAAAGTTTGTTTAGTTTAGTTTAGTTTATTAGTCTAGGAATTAATACCTTTGAGCCAGGGCTCTTTTACAAAGGTTCCACGTCACAAAGAACATTTAACAAAGCACGATACACATTACAGGTAAAACCAGACAGGAAAGTTACATCATAAATTTGCTATTAACAGTTTAAGGCAGTAACGTTTTTAAGTTTCATAGAAAACAAGCTATAACAGGTTCAGCAGTAGACAATTTCGAGGTTAAGGAAACTTCCAGGAGAGGGTGATCATTAGGCGCAAAGGAGGCTAGAGAGGAAGGAAAGGTGGTGAGCGGGAGAGTAAGTGAGAGGACAGGAAAAAGGGGGAGTGAGTTTGGGTGGGAGACAGGAAGTAGTAGAGGTACCAGAGGGTTCATTAGTCAGGAGGAAGAGGCTTCAGATGTGAGGATGGACATGAGGAGTAGTAGTCTTTATCTAAGCGCAATCACAGTTGCTAGTGGTGGTGAGAGTGGGCATAGAGCATGGATTTGAAAGCTTCAAGTGAGGTTGAGGATAGAGTAGGTGGACTAAGCGCATTGAACCATGTCGGGCCCTGTATGCGAAAGATCTTTGTCCCTGTGCAGTCCGGCATCTCGGAACCAGGAAAGGTTGGCGTTCAGATCTGGTGGAGGGTCGTGAGCCAGGATTCAGTCGGAGTAGGTTTTGAATACATAATGGAGTCAGTCCCAAGACAGATTTTTTTGCCATTGTGCAGGTGAGATAAATAAGACGATTTGATAGGTTCAACCAGCCTGATTCATAGTTACAGATCACACGTGTGAGTCAGTCTTTGAGCCCCATGAGGAGCGCAGGCCTTATTTAGAGTGATTGAGATATGCCTTAGAGCAGTGGAGGTAGCTGAGCCATAAATAATAAGGCCATAGTCAATGATTGAGATTATGGAACTCTGTATAGCTATTCTCAATGCCGCTTGATTTAGAAATTGACAGTTCGGAATTGTATTCCAAGCTGCTGGTTCACTGTTTTCGCAGTGTTGTCAATGTGGGTTGCAAAGGTGAGCCCTTGGTCAAAAGTGATGCCAAGGTATTTGAAAGTATTTACTTGGTCCAGTGTAATTCCCAGAGAGGTATGTATGGTGAGTGGAGTATGCTCATTTTTGTTTTAGTGATTGGAGAAGAGCATGGCTTTTGTTTTATTGTGGTTAGCTACAAGTTTACTATCAGGAACCACCTTTCAACACTAGAAAAGCAAGTTTCAGGCTTTTTACATGAGGATTTGAGATCCTTGTGGGAAGAGAAATTACAGCATCATCAGCGTATAAGATTATTTTCTCCTGGCAGATATCTGGGAGGAGTTAAGGAACAGGCTAAAGAGGAGCGGTCCAAGAATTGATCCCTGTGGTACACCCGAGAGAACTGGTTTGAAGTCGGAGAGTTCATTAGAGATTTTACAGCCTGTGACTGATTGGACAGGTAACTTTTACCCAAGCACAAGGACCTTGGCCAGGCCTAGGCTAGAAAGTAGGGAGGTAAGTAGGCCATGATGGACTGTGTCGAAAGCTTTTTGTAAGATCGATAAGACTGCACCTGTTTGGCACCCTTTGTCCAGGCTGAGTGGACTTCTCCAGAGAAATCAAGTAAGGCTGTTGTTGTACTATGTCCTTTCCTAAAGCTGTGCTGTTGATTACAGAGTAGATTGTATTTGTCCAGGTAATCAGAGAGTTGGTCTGCCACTATTCGCTCAAGTGCTTTGGAGAGGGAGGAATATTGATATTGGTCGATAGTTTTCTGTTGAGGTTTTGTCCCCTTTGTGCACTGGCGTAACTATGGCAGATTTCCATTTGTTGGGAAATTGACTTTGGCAAAGTGACAGATTAAGAATTTTTGCAAGGGTGAATTACTTCATCCAGGGTGAGAGACAGGATTTTTAGATCTAGCGTGTCACTACTTGTTCTGGATTTGGAGCAGGCCTTTCTTATGTACTTGTGTGCTTCTGTGCACTTTGATTTTCTTGAAGTAAATTGTGGTTTGTCACGAGGGGTGTTTTGTGATACTAGGCTAGGCACAGGTAAGTCCGAGAAGAAATCTGGGGAGGACCCCACTAAGGTCTGTGAATGTCTTATTAAGCGCATCTGCAATAGACTTTGGTCAAGAGTGGTGGATCCATCAACTTTCATAATGGTAGGTGTCGATTTTGATTGTTTACCATTATGTTTTCGGATGTTATCCCAAAAGCTCTTCCATCACCCCAGGTGGATTCAAGGGCATTTTTGAAATAGGCTCTCTTCATTTGCCTAATTTGTGAGGTACATCTATTTCGTGCCTGCTTGTATTTTAGGGTATCATGAGGTGAGCCTGTGTCTCTGGCAACTGCCCAGAGGTGGTCGAACCTTGAGCTCGGCAAGTAGTTTGGCAGTAATCCATGGATTTGATAGCGCTTTAATTTACGTTTTTACTGGGCGTATAAGTCACATGCAGAGTTAAAAGATTTAATGAAGTATTCTAGTGCGGTATTAATATCAGTTGATTCAAGGATTGCGTCCAGTCCTGTGTTGTAGGAGATGGGTTTTCAACTTGATAAGATTCCCATAAGGCAATACTCTGCTTGTTATAACTTTGGGGGGTGGCTTGAGAAATTTATTAGACCAGGTACAGGACACTAGGGAGTGGTCACTGAGGGAGTCAGGGAGGACTTTAATGTTTTTTATCCGGTCAGGGTGATTTGTGAGAACCCAGTCAATAAGGGTGCTTGTACCAGTTTTGTAATTTTTCCGGGTGGGGGAGGTTACCATCTGAGTCAGGTTTGCTGCTAGGATGTCATCTTTGTAAGAGCCAGTGTCAGAGGCGAGCCAGTTTATGTTGAAATCCCGAGGAGCAGCTCATTTCAGAGGGCTGCAGACTAACAAAATCAAGTACAGACTTAATACTGGCACGGTGGTCTTTTGGAGGGATATAGACTGCAGCCACTGTGAGAACTTTGTTTGTGCACAAGAAGCAGTTTGATAGGGAGGAGTTGCATCTGCGTATTTGTGGGGGTGAAGCTGCCGTGTTGACAGGAGAGGTTGTCCTTTATGTAGATAGCACAGCCCCCACCTTTCTTGCTTGCCCGGTCGAGTCTGAAAAGATTGTAGCCTTCAAGCGAGACCGCATGATCCGGGGTGCTGGGAGATAGCCAGGTTTCCACAATGACTAGTATATCAGGTTTTTTTTGTCCAGCGAGAGTCTGAAGAGATGCCAATTTGGGAAAGAGGCTGCAGATATTTAGAGTGATAATGGAGAGACCACTACCAACTTTTCCTGTTTTTGTCGGCTTCAGTGCAACAGGACCAGGGTTTGGGTGTATCCCACCAGATATTAAAAGTAGGAGGAGCAGGAGTTTCATCAATGCCATTCGTAGTTCATAATAGGTTGGAGTGAGTTTCTGTTTGTACTTTTTAAGATGCTTGGATTGTCTTCTGGAGTCCCAGTAGAGGGTGATCATTAGTGAGTTATAATGATGTGGCAGTTTCAATTAGGAAATATGGCTCTTTGCACCCAGGTATTAATTGGGTGATGTTTGTTTAAGACTTCAGAGTAAAAGCCATGGTACAATGTTTCGGGTAGTAGTATAGAAAGGTGAGGTAGGTGGAGGGGTAGGGTAGGCGGAGGGAGTTGGCATAAAGGGAAAAGGAGGGTGAGGGTGAGCAGGAACAGGTGGTGGGGACTAAGCCAAAGCATTTTTTTAGCGAGGGCAGGAGAGGCCAAGTAGTGTGGGCTAGGCAGTCGGGAGGGGTGGCAAGCAATAGGAGGGTGGTGGGGTAAGGATTTTAGTGGGCTAGGTGGATAGCTAAGCACTATGGCGAAGTACAGAAAAATGAAAAAAAAGACTGGGAGGGTTTGGTGTCAGAGGGTTTAGAGAGTACTATAGTACTGTTGAGATCCAGGATCACATAATATGTTAAAGTTCCTGACAGGTGATAAACTGTGGCCTGGGCATACTCAACGTGTAAAATCCTTTTGTCTATATGTTTCCTTTGTTCTTCAAAGTCCTCAGAGATAACTTAGTACAATACCTTGGGAGTAGGTCAGACAGTAGGCATATGCAATGTGTGAAATCCTTTTGTCTGTATGTTTCCTTTGATCTTCAAAGTCCTCAGAGACAAGTACAATACCTTTGGAAAAGGTCAGACAAAAATGTTGATTCAGTCACAAAATGTGTTAAAATTCCTTTGTTCTTTAAAGTCCACAAGTGCAGTTGCTTTAAGAGTGGTCAGATGAGAATGTTGAAAATGTTGATTCAGTTGCAGGACCCAGCATCACCATGTTTGTAAGACTAGTTGTAAGGCATATGCTTCCTTGGGGAGGCTTCAAGAAAGTTGATTTAAAATTAAAAAGCTGATACCTGATGATGGCGATTTGCAGAAATTCAGTCCAGGAGACTTTCACCAATGTTTTGTGCAAGAATGGCACAGGTATTCCCAGCAGAAAAACATGTAAAATGAACAAAAACTAACCTACAGACACAGACAAGCACAAACAGCCACCCACACAGCCCCAGGAGGAGGAGCTGATTCCTCTTTTCCTCTTTTCACCTCCTCATCATTTTTTCCTTCTGAGTATAATTCTCTATAAAAGTTTAAAAGTTGTTGGGCTGTCTCTTTGGGGGTTCCATGGTTTGTTAGGATTTTCTTTGTTCATGATCTGAGTTATTATCTTATCCGTTTGTGCTTTTTTAAGTCTATATGCTAATAGTTTAGTCGCTTTTCCCCCCACTTCTTGATATTTATAACTTAGGAACCTTAATTTACCTTCTATTTCTTCCTTTTCCATATTATGTAAATTCTCTCTAACTTTTAATAATTCTTTATATATTTTAAAATCTTGTGACTTTTGCTTATGCACTTTCTCCAACTCTTTAATTTTCTCCATTAACTCTGCCCATTTTATATTTTTAATTTTTTTAGGTTTGTGGCATGACTAATTAGTTCCCCCCGAATTACCGCTTTAACAGTATCCCAAATATGCGTGTTCGAGCACCCCTGCTGTCTATTCAACCTCACTACTTCTTCTATGATCTCTGCCAATTTTTTTGTATTCTATTATTCATCAAAGATATGTTTAGTCTCCACAATGATTGCCTTTCTTCCTGTCCTATTTTCAACTAAATCACCACCGGTGCATGATCTGATAGGGTAAAATTACCTATCTGGGACTTAGATATTCTATACAGGTATTGCTGATGTGTATAAAAAGCATCAATCCTGGAATAAGATTTATGGGCTAAGGAATAGAAAGAGAAATATCTCTCCTTCCCATGCTGACATCTCCATATATCTGTCAGGCCTTGTTCTTTAAGCTATTTGAAGTCTTTGTTGCCTAGGTGTTTGTTACTACAGTTCCTAACGATCTGTCTAGATAAGGATTTTTGACTGTATTTAAATCCCTTCCCATTATTATTTGCCCATCTTGGTACCCTGCTATTTTATTTAGAACTTTGGTTAAAAATTCTTCTGGATTCTGGTTAGGTGCATATATATTCACTAAATGTACCAAAGATCCCCTCAATTCTCCTGTGATTCTTACAAAACGACCCTTCATGCCTGATTCCACTGACTTTATTTGAAATGGAAAGTTCTTCTTAATTAATATCGCTACCCCGGCCCTTCTAGGGTTTGAAGAGGCCGCTGATTCCACTCTTCCCACCCAACCCCTCTGTAATTTTACATGTTCTGTCCCTGTCAGATGCATTTCTTGTAAAAACACTATATCCCCTCCCATTTGTTTCCGCTCTCCCAACAATCTTGTTCTTTTAACTGGGGATTGTATTCCTTTTACATTACAAGAAATGATTTTAACTTCCCCCATCATTCTGTTTCAGTGTCTCATTTTTCCCCTTCCATTTCCTCTATGTCTAGCTTTCCCTTTGTTCTTTTGGCTAATTCTTTTATTTAGTATCTTCTCCCTTGATTCACTCCTTCCTGCTCCCTCAGAGCTTTCATACCTTCCTTTCTTATATGTTTCCACCCTCCTGTTTGTTCTTGTTCTGATCATTTGTGCAACTTTTTCAAACCCATTATATTAAAAAAAAAATATGGAGAAAACTTCTTCCAAGTTTAGAGTAACAGTAAACCAACATACTAAGTTTCTTCCCTTAACCCCCTGTGAATATTAACAAGTCTCCAACTGGAGAAACAATAAACAGTTGTTTGTTCTTCCTAGGTTAAATTTCTACCTCAGAAGGGTAACGAGTTGCCTTGACAACTATTCTCCCTCCTAGTAGTGGCCTAAGTAGGCCTTTTATCTTTCTTTCGGAATGCGATCTGCCCAGAGAAAATATCCCCTGTCCGGTTCAAATCCTGATCACGTTATGTAAGAAGTTGCTGCTCAGCTAGTCAAATCCCCCTTCTCTTACCTCCCTCTCCCCTTCGGCTGTCTGTTTCTTTTCATCTTTTCCCTCTCCCCCCAGTCTTTACAGATCATAAGTACTGGTCATGCAAGTATTAGTTCCAACTAAATAACTCTTCTCATTAATTGCTCTCCATAGTCCACCCAATCTTTAATCTCTTTAATGTCCATCTGTTTCTTTTTTTTTCCTCTCGACCTGATTTTATTATTCTGCCTTCATATTTAATAATGATAAGTTACAGCCCACTATTCAACCATTATATATGGTATCATTAGTCAGTCTTACTACGACCTCTGCATCTTAAGTCACCTCCATTGTTCTCTCCTCGCTTTCTCTGGTATTCTTTTCCATTTCAATGCCCTGATTTCTGGTATCTGCCCCCCGCATCTCCGTGTGGTGCAGCAAACTATTCAGATCTCTAGCCAGTCCTTTTGGGAGTGTTCCCGGTATGTCCCTTCCAGTTTTGCCTCCTGTTCTGTTCCAGGCTTCACTCTGCAACTTTCGTTCCAATTCCTACATTTCCAAGTCTGGTACTTGCACTCTCCAGCTTCTCAACAAAGGTGCTGCCTCTACCAGCGAGGAGAATATTTCAACTCCTTCTGAGGTATGAATCTTCAATTTCGCTGGAAAGTTTAGTTGAGCCTTAATTCCCATTTTCTCTCTGATTTCCTTAATTATTCTCCTCACTCGTTGCCTCTCCGCTTGGAGCGATGGTGAAAAATTATGATCAAAAAATATGTGTACCTTCATATATTTAATCTCTTTCTGTCTCCATGCTTCTTGAAGGATATAGTCCTTGGCTTGATAGTATATCATGCACACTATGACTGATCGAGGTCTGGCTTGTGAATTCGTTGGTTTAGGACCTAGTGATCTGTGAGCTCTATCCATTTCGTAATGGAAGTCAGCCGGGAGGGAAAGCATAGATCGAAGAATTTGCTGTGTAAAATCAATCAGCGATGGAAATCCTTCCTCCAATCCTGCTGGTATACTGTGCAGCCTGAAGTTGTTTCTCCTCGCTCTATTCTCTATGTCTTCCATTCTAAGACATGATGCTCAGTCCTGTTTCATAAGGTATAGCAAGAGCCTGCTCGATGTATCTTGAGTTTCCCCTATTTCTGATATCTTAGTAGTGTTCTCAGTTACTTTTTGATTTACCAGTTTTAAATCTTGTCTAAGATCTGCTATTGTAGAGTCAATCTTTTGAACTGAGTGGAGTATCTTTTTTAAGGTGCGACTTGTTTTTCTGGGATGAAGACTATCTTCTTCCATTGATTCTGATGAGGAGTCTGAGGCCGAAAGTAGTTTTGGTGTGCAGGCTGTGTAGTTCTCCATACTGGTTCCCAGTTTGAGTTGCTTCATTTTTGTTACCGAGGCCCTCGATTTAAACGTTTTCTCTTTATTTCCCTTCGGTGGCATTCCCCCAATTGAAATCTGTCATTCTTTTTGTAAAAAAGTTCTTAAATGGGGAGGATTAGTACCATTTTTTATCACCGATTAGAGAGAGGTCTAGAGTTTCTCTCCATACATGTCTGTGACGTCACCGGAAGTCCAGAAGGTCATTTATAAAGAGGGAAAAGAGAGCTGGTCCAAGGATAGAGCCCTGAGGTATGCCAGTGAGGATGGGGAGGGAGGGACGGAGATGTGATGTTGTTGATTGATACTGACTGTGAACAGCCAGTTAGATAGGAGCAGAACTAGGACACTGAGGCAGGGGAAAGGCCAATGGAGCATAGTTTAGAGAGTAGGAGCGCATGGGAAACCAAATTGAAGGCCTTGGCGAGGTCAATGAAGATAGTCTAGGTGATATGGCCAAGATCCATGGCAGTGTGGATAGTGTCAGTAAAGCAGAGGAGGGAGGAGGTGGTAGAGTGGGATTTCCAAAAGCCGGATTGGAATGGGGAGATTGTGTTTGAGGCAGTAAGGAAATTGTTGAGCCTAGAGAGGATGAGGGATTCTTGAACTTTAGCAAGGGCTGGGAGAAGGGAGATGGGGTGGTAGTTATCAGGGGTGGTAGGGTCACCACTTTTGAAAAGAGGGAGAACTATGGCAGATTTCCAGGCATTGAGGACAGTGGCAGAGGACAGCGAGAGATTTAAGATGAAGGTTAAAGGGGTAGTAATTGAGGATGCAGAGATTTTGAGAAGCCTAGGGTGCAGGCCACCAAGGCTGGATTTGGAAGGGTTCAGAGAAGTAAGAGCTCTCAAGACTTCTGACGGTATGATTGGTGGGAATTGAAAACCTAAGGGAGGGGGGCAGAAACCCATGCTGAACAGCACAGGATGTGAAATACTTATTAGGGCAATGGCAAAACAGGAGGGTTCAGAGATTAGTGAGCCTTCCTTGTGGATTGAGGGAGGAAGAGAGTCAGATTTGGGGTGCAGGAGCGAGCGGAGATCCTGCTAGAAGGATGAGGTAGTACTGTTAGAGGTGTGCAGACGAGATTTAAAGAAGTCAGATTTGGCATGATGGATGTTAACGGTGCAAGTATTTCAGAGGGAATGAAAGGCTTGGAGGGAGGCCTGATCTCCTATGGTTTTAAATTGGCACCAGGCAGGATCATGAGCTCTACACTTAGCCAGTATATCGGGGTGATCCAGGGGAGGTGGGTGCATCTAACTCTAACTGTTTTTAGTGGGGCATGGGCATCCCAGATCTTGAGGAAGATGGATGAGAAATGGGCAAGGGCAGTGTCGACTGATGGTGAGCAAAATACAGGGGATCAGTCAGCTATGGCCAGGTCATGAAGATGTTTAGTTACATTGGGGATTTGAGAGGACGCTACTGGATGTATCTGGGGGGATAGGGAAGGGCGGGACTTCCTGATACAGTAAGTGGGGCAGTGATCGCTGAGCACGTCTGGAAGGGTACCAACAGAGCAAATATGGTGGGGGTGGGAAGTGAGCACCCAGTCGAGTAGGGAGTGAGATTGAGTTCTAGGGTTGGGTCAAGTAGGTTCATTAATCAGCTGGGTCAGATTTAATGATTCGATCTGGTGGCAGGAACTTTGTGATGAGGGGGGGAGCCAGTTTAGATTGAAATCATGAAGAAGGATTAATTCCCCCAAGCTAGCTAAAGCAGAGGTGGCAGTGATGCAGGAGACAAGGGATGTAGGGTGAAGTCTTGGGGAGGCATATAAGACACCCACAAAAAGGGGTGATGAAGATGGAAAGGTGAGACTGATTAGGGGGAGCTCATGTGAGCATGGGGTAGCTTCATGGTGGAAAACAGTGCAGTTTAAGGACTTGCGGAAGTAGATAGCCACTCCTCCACCTTGTTTTCCACGATCTTGCCTAAAAAGGCAGAAGTCTGGTAAGGTCAGTTGGGAGTCCGGCATACTGGAGGATAGCCAAGTGTCTGATAAGCAAATGTAACCCCCTTGTTCCCAGGGGTTACTAGAATCCCAGTTAGAATCAGTGGCAGGCAGGGAAAGGCAGCTAGTGAAATGCCAGTTAAATGGGTTTCACACTGTCACACTCTGTTTTCAGTATCAGCTGAGCTGGAGGGTGATGTAATCTTAGAACTCTCGCAGCAGCATAAGCCACACTCTTTGCCAGCTCTGGGGAGATAGCTTTAGAATGTTCAGTTGGAGAGTGGAGTTAGTCCTGAGTAGGAGTTCCAGGAGGAGGCTGCAGCTTGCTGTGCAGCTCCTCACTTAGCTCTGACAGAGAGCTACCTCTTTGTTTTGGGTAGTTTGTTCTCACCCTAGAAGAAGAACACAGAAGACAGTGGCTGAAGTGGTGGAGACCTTGCCAAGTGGGTTTTCCTTTGCCCCATCCCAGGAGGGATGGGGCGATCTTCAGGGTTCAGGGGCAGTCTCCTCACCCAGTCTGTCTGGTGAAGCTGAGGGAGGCAGTATAGCACAGTGGTTTATGGCTCTGAGCTGCAAATCTGGAGACCTGGGTTTGAATCCCACAGCCCCCACTTGCATACACTCTGTGACCCTGAGCAAGTCACTTAACTTCCCTGTGCTCCCAGGTTGCACCTGTAAACAAGCTTTCAACTTAGTGTGTCTCACCTGGTTAAACAATTGGGGGGAAAAAAAAGATGCCTTTGTACAACTTCAGAACTGTGAGTACTTTAGTGCAAGTCCAGGAGGAGCACCTGCAATATCTATGGTGAATTTCTCTGACAAAGGGACCCTGTCACCTAGACTGTTTCTGCTTTAAAAGTCTCTGTCTATGTTGGAGTCTAGTGTGGGACTGTTCAGGTACAGAACTTATAACCTTCTGACACCTTAGAGGTGTGTCATGTAGTATGTTAAGTGTAAAAAACATTTCAAGATAGCATCTACAAGTTTCTGTGAGGGTATTATTAACCAGATGAATGGCCGAGTATATACTTTGAAGCAAAAGGTGGGAGACCCTCCCCCCCCATCTGGAGTAACCAGTTTACCTCTCTGGGTTCAGTTTGGGCACCAGTACAATTTTCAGTCAGTGCATTTGGCCAGTGCTTGATGGAAATAGTTACCCAGACATGGGTTTTGGATTCTCTGTTTTCAGTTCACCTCAGTATAATGGGTGCTGGAAGATTTTGAGCCTGTATGTGCCCTTTTGTGGTCATGTGTACCACCTTTATTCCTCATGAAATATGCGAAAGTGTCCTAGTACTGGCCGTGTGTGCCTAGTTGATGGGAAATGTACCAGTAACTGGCCGTGTGTGCCAGTCTCCATTTCAGAACCTGAGAGTTTGCTGTTGTGTTCATTATGCCTATGCTAAATGGGAATGTTCTGGAATGTCTGTACTCTGGAGAATCTGCATTACGAGTATGTGTAGCCCTGTGGGGGTCCATCTTCACTTTGTAATTATTCCTACTCTGTGTACGTGAATAAAAGCCACACTCTAGAATCCCAACCTTGTTTGGACAGTATTGTTATTGCTTCCACAGTGTCTGGATTTACTTGGGTGCCCCTGACCAGAAGTGCAAACCTAGCACAATTATGAGCAAATGTTTTCTCCCAGTGACCTGGGTTGATGGCCATGGTAAATGGTCTCACCAGGTGTGTGCCAGGTAGTAGCCAAACTTGGTTGCCTGTCTGTGATAGCAGGCTTAGTAGAAAATAAATATGTACGCTAGTATGTAAACCCCCATCCCTCTCTTTTGCCCCTAGACGCTATGTGGTGAGAGGAGCAACCCTGCTAGTTAAACAAGGGGGGGCTGGTGGGGGGGTTACACAAAGGATGTCAGTGGAGTGTTGAGTGACCCAGACTTTTAGGTCATCGAGTTTGGGGAGAAGGCTACGTACATTAGTGTGGCAGATACACAGGCCTTTAGGGGGAGCCTGGAGGGGAGAGGTGGTAGGGCTAGTGGGGCCTGGATTTCGTTCGATGTCCCTGGCTAGGAGCAGTAAGAGGAACAGGAGGTGACGGAGTGAGGCATGTGTTTTGCGCTTGATACGGTAGGCGGGAAGGGGTACTCGCAGGGGGCTAAAGGAGGAAGGAGATGGTGAATGGACACAATGTTTAGGAGTGGGCTGCAGAGTAACCCATGATGAATAATAATATGGGGGGGTAGTAGGGAGGAAGGTGAAAGGAAGTAGTAGTAGAGGTGGATAGATTGCAGGGTGGGCAGAGAGTGAGGGGAAGGGAGCTAAGGGCAGGAGGAGGAGGATGGACAGGAGTGGGAGAAAGGGGAAGGAGAAGGAGGACAATGAAAGAGGCAGGAGGACAGGAAGAGTACACATGGAGATGATGTGAAAGAGGAAGAGAGAGGCAAAGGCAATTGGAGCAAATAGTGATGGGTGGAGGAACGGAGCAGGGTGACTATAAGAAATGTAACCAACTTACCAGCTGAGGATGAGGTTGCAGAGGAAAGGTAAGAGGCACAAAAAGGCACTGAAAACTGAGGCTGCTGCAGTAGTGCGGTGGTAGTGTTGTCACCTCTGGTATTAGGGGACAGAGGTTCAAAGCCAGGGGTGTCAGGAGTGGCAGAAAGGGAGGGAATGCAGAAAAGCAGGCAGAAAAGGCAGGAGTAAAAGGAAAAGGTTAAGATGGGGAGCAAGGAGGAGAAAGGGGACTAGAGGGATAAGGAGTGCTCAACAGTGACTCTTAGTGGTGAGTAGCTATAAACTTTAAATAGGAAAGTGGGGAGATAGAATCTGGCTGGGGAGAGGTCACATGACATGATATGAGCTATATAAGTAGGGATGGACCAGGGTCGGTGGGGCAGTCGCTGCATAGCAGCAATGGGCTAGCTCAGTCCAGGAACTGGTAAGTTTCCAGCTGCTCAGTTGCTTTTTCTCACTTTAACCATGGAGTGCAAGGGATAGGAAGGAACGCTGAGCTCCGTTTGGGGAGCTATGTGAAGCCTGAGTTCCTAAGGGGGAGAGGAAGAAGATACAGTTATAGAAAGGACTAGGGCAAAGGAATAATTAGATATGCAGCGGGAGCTTCATGTGGGACATGGAGGGGGGATGGGCAGGACACACTGTGCATGCATCATGCTGTGGAATACCCAACCATCGTCCAGAACCCAGTACAAGAAAAACAGCCACTGCAGGTAACAAAAATGCTAAATATAAGTAGTAGAACACAGTAGGCTAGTTCTGTAATAAAAGCTGAACGACACAGTGGCCTAGTTCTGAATCCAAACTTCCAACTGCTAATTCATTCAGTGCAGAAGTATAAATGACTGTAAAATGATCCTGCTAATACAATTAAAGTAACAAGTGAAACAGCCAAATCGAGTAAATGCAGAGTAAACCACTGGTGCAGAAAAACTATCTCCTATACTGTGCTGACTGACATTAAACAAAATAAGGGCACTGGAGCTCAGTTGAATAATTGTCCACGAATAAGCAGTAAGTTAATTTTCGTAGCCCAGTCCAGGAAATAGTAAGTTTCCAGCTGCTCAGTTGCTGTTTCTCACCTTAGCCATGGAGTGCAAGGGATAGGGAAGAAAGTTGAGCTCCATTCGGGGAGCTGTGTGCGGCCTGTGTCCCTTAGTCATGGAGTGCAAGGGATAGGGAGGAATGCTGAGCTATGTTCGGGAGGCTGTGTGAGGCCTGAATCCCTAAGTGATTTAGGGATTGTGTCACAATGGCTTCCATCCCCAGAGTGATTTCATACTCCACTTGTGCTGACTGACTGGGGTTTTCCAGGCCTTGGCTTTGAATAGGTTACAGGGGAAAGCTCCACCCGGCGTCTTATCTGTATTGAAGCCCAGGGTGGGGAGAGTTGGCTGGAACATTCCAAGTGCAGACAGCGTGGATTATCGGTGTGATTAGGTAGAAACCAGGTAACAATCTGTTTGACACCTGCCACCTAGCGGTAAGCCCAAAGCCAGGGAAGGTTCCAACCACCTTTGAATCCTGGAGCTCTCAGTTTAACCCAGGGGAAACAAGGTCTGGCCCTTTACCATAGGTAAAAGAGGAAGAGCTTGTCCAGCCTGTGAAACCTTCCTTTTGATATGGTAACCGGGAGATTGCTGAGACAGAACAGCAACTTAGAGAAGGCCATCCCTTTATAAGTTGCAAACTTACCACCAAAGGTGAGATAGAGCTAGATTTCCTATACTGGAAAAAGCTCAAACTCCTTTATCAGAGGGTCTAGGTTGAGGCCGACGATACAGTGCAGATCCGGTGTAATGATCATGCCCTGGTATGTGATTTGGTGAGAAGATCACCTAAGACACATCTCTTGGCCACTGCCTGGTGACAGGAGGGGTTAAGGGCAAGACTTCCATTTTATCCCAGTTTGCCTTGAGACCCGAGATCTTGGTAAATGAGTTCAGAAGTGCCATGACATGTGGTGCGGATGTTTCCGGGTTGGAGAGGGTGAGGAGAAGATCAGCAGCATAGGCCAACATTTTAAGTGTAGCCTTCACAAAGGGAATGCCCTCAATATGGTCATATTGCCTAATTTTCCTGAGTAAAGGTTCCCTGGCAAGAGGAAAAAAGAGTGGGGGGGGAATGGGGGCACCCCTGCCTAGTGCCTCTGGCCAGGGAAAAAGGATAGATTAGGCCATTAGTGAGAATGCAAGCTGATGGGTCAGTATAAAGCAACCTAACCCACTGAATAAATACAGGGCCAATTCCCATAGCCTCCATAGCTTGGTACAAGTAAGGCCATTCAATAAAATCAAAGGTCTTTTCATTATAAATGCTGAAAAGACAGGTGGGGTCCGGTTGACGTCGGCCTACCCAAATGGTGTGGAATAGGGCTCTAATGTTGTCTGACACCATCCTGACCTTAACAAAGCCAACTTGGAGGTGATCAACCAGGTGGGGAATGACAGCCTGCAGTCGAAGGGCTAGCACTTTGCCTAGTATCTTTGCATCTACACTGATTAGGGATATCGGGTAATAACTACCCAGTTGTTGACTATCCTTTCAAGGCTTAGGAATGATCGCTGTAAGGAGCTCTGATAGAGATGGAGGAAGGTGACCCTGCTCTTTAGCCTCATCCAAGACTGCAAGGAGCATTTTACTAAGCTGTCCCTCTCAATGCTGTTAGAGCTCAGCTGGGAACCAATCCATTCCCGGCGTTTTCTATTTGGGGAGGGCTTTAATGACTGTCACAAGCTCAGTCAGTGTTAGTGGTTGATCTAGAGCTTTAGCTCTGGGGTAAAAGTCAATAGGGTGGGGGCAAAGGTTTCTAGCATAGGGTCAGATGTGTCAAGTTGCAAAGAATACAGCTAAGTGTAAACGTTTCTGAATAACCCATTAATCCCTGGCCAGGCTGTGACTAAAGAGCCTGTAGTGCTCTTAATTGCTGATATGTATTTTGCTTTTTGTTGCACTCCGGTACAGTAGGCTAGCAACATACTTTGCTTTCCCCCAGATTCCCAATAGTGATCTACAGTGCAGTGGACTGCTGTCTGGGCATTCAAGTAGATTGAATCCCGTGGCTTACAAGATCTGAGGCAGCATGGATTTACTGGGGGAGGTCATGTCAAACAAATCTGATAGATTTCTTTGACTGGGTGACCAGGGAATTAGATCAGGGTGGAGCGGTGGATGTGGTCTACCTAGATTTCAGTAAGGCCTTTGACGCCGTTCCACATTGAGACTTGTAAATAAGCTGGGCAGCCTAGGAGTGGGCGCAAAAGTGGTAAACTGGGTAAGGAATTGGTTAGGGGACAGGAGAAAGAGGGTGGTGGTAAATGAGGGTTCACTCCAAGGAAGGGAGGGTGACCAGCAGGGTGCCACAGGGATCAGTACTGGGACTAGTCCTCTTTAATGCCTTTATTAGTGACATTGCAGAAGGACTAGAAGGGAAGATATGCCTCTTTGCAGATGATACTAAAATCTGCAATAGGGTCAATGCACCGTGTGTGTGTGTGTGTGTGTGTGTAAAAAATGAATACTGATCTAAGAAAGCTAGAGGTGTGGTCAAGGGTGTGGCAGCTAAGCTTCAGTGTGAAAAAGTGGAAAATCATGCATTTGGGGCACAGAAAACCAGGGGTGGAGTACAGAATGGGGAGAGTGGTATTAATGACCACCAAACAGGAAAGAGACCTGGAGTAATCATATCTGATGACCTAAAGGTGGCCAGATGGTGTAGGCAGTGAGAAGAGCTATCGGGATGCTAGGGAGCCTAGGGAGGGGTATCACCAGCAAAAAGAGAGAGGTGGTGTTACCACTGTATAGATCACTGGTGAAACCTCACCTAGAGTACTGTGTCCATTTCTGGAGACCTCATCTCCAGAAGGGACATAGACAGAGTAGAGGCGGTCCAGAGGAGGGCAACTAAAATGGTGCAGGGTCTGCATCACAAGCCCTATGAGGAAAGACTAAAATACCTCAATATGTACACCCTGAGGGAGAGGGAGGGATATGATAGAAACTTTCAAATACCTCACAGATATAAATAAGGTTCAAGAGGGAAGCATTTTTCAGAAAAAAGATGCTCAAGGACAAGGGGTCATGCTATGAAGCTGGAAAGGTGTAGACTCAGGGGAGATGTGAGGAAGTACTTCTTCACAGAAAGAGGGGTGGATGCCTAGAACAGCTTTCCAGTGGAGGCAGTGGAGGCAAAAATGGTTACGGGATTCAAGAATGCATGGGACAGGTATAAAGGAACATTAGTGGTGGGGGGGTAAAGCTGGAGATCAAGTAGGGTCTGTAGTGCTACAGTAGGTAGGGAAAATGGGCAGACTAGGTGGGATAAGCAGTCCTTATCTGTTATCAAATTCCATGTTTCTATATTAAAGAATTACTAGGATATTTTATTTGTAATATTTCCCAATGGAGTTGAGGAGCGGGTTATCAGGGTTGTTATACACAGTCTCCTTCCTTTTAAGCTGTTTCATTAAGTGAGTCAGCTCTGCTTGCCTCTGCTTCTTAGTCTGAGCTGAGTAGCTAATAATCCTTCCTCTAAGGTATGCTTTACAGGCATCCCAGAGCAGTGCTCTTGAAATATCTGGGGGAGTCACTGCAATCAGAACAGGTCTGGATTTCTTTATCGAGGCAGGATATAAAATTTGGACCATGGAAAAGAAAAGTGCTTAAATGCCATCTAGGAATGGAGCCTGACCTATGTTGATCAGGAAAGAGATAGCCGCATGGTCATATATAAGGATCAGGCCTATATGTACCTCCTGAACATCAGCAAGCTTAGCCTTCTCCTCCAGAAAGTAGTCTATGTCAGGTCTGTGGTGCCGAGTGAAGGGGTTCGCTTGGCACACTGGCAACCTGGGTTCGTGCCCCGAGCCTGGGTGCCAGGAGCAGAGACTAGCAGGGAGGGGTTCCAGAGCATCCATTTGGATGCTTCCTTCCCGGGGGGGGGTCAGGCCTTGCCACCTGATGGCAGATTGGGAGACATGCTAGGGGGCATGAAGTATCGACACGCCCCCACCTCAGGTTGCTGTCTCCATGCAGGCCAAATCAGGGTAGAGTGGGCAGGCCAAAGAAAAATGGAAAAAGGCCCCTGACTGACCGGATGATGGCCACCGGTCCCAGGTAGCTGGGATAGCCCCATGCTGACCCCCTGCCTGCCCCCCGGGCTAAGTAGTTGTGCTGATGGTCACTTCTCCCCCAGAGGGGAGGATCCATCTGATGAAGGGTAATGTTGGATCACTCAGGGGAACAACTGGCAATAGCAGGGGCAGTAGATGGTGACCAGCGGAGGAAGGTGGCCAAGGGTCCTAGGTGGCCCGAAGGAGTGGCTGGTCGGGGGGGGCCAGGGAGGAGCAAAAAACAAAAAAGTAGTATATTTGACTACTAGTATTATGCCTGGTGGAGTGAAAGGAGAAAGCGCTCTCCAGGGGTCAGGTACTACAAACTCCCTGGCCAAGCGATGAATAGCTGCTCTTGCGTGGGTAGGAGCTAATGAGGATGGTTGCAGTTTGAGGGTCTCCCCAGGAAGTGGGTGTGTTTCCTGCAAGAAGGCAATATCACAGTGCAGCTTCTTGAGGTGGGACAAAGCCTGTTTTCCCTTAATTGGGGAATTAAGGCCTTGTACATTCCAGGAGATCAGCTTTACATCATACTGTACGTAGTGGCCGCCATTTAGAAGTCTTCAGGTAGTAGGGGTAGAATAGTAGAGTATATAATGTATAAAAAGTCCCCAAATAAGGAGTAGGCTGATGGTAATCCAGGAGCAGTAGACAACATGCATTTTTCAGAAGTGGTAGCCCATCCTGGGGGGGACAACAGACTACTGTTTTCCAAAATTTAATAGAAGCAGTAATGTCAATAGGGGATGAGGTAAACATCACACATTCGAATAACAGTGCAAATGTATGTGTTCCATGGTTGTTAGAGTCCAGAACAAGCAGCAATAAAAATGAACAAGATAACTACATTATACTTAAGTGGGATTTTAAATCCAAAAAGCATATGCTGCACCCTCCCTCTAGCCATCACAAGGGGTGAAGTCCTGTAGCGAAAAGAGGGAAGAAAGTGAGAATGCAACAATCTTGGATGCAGCTTAGAGCCTTAAACCCTGCACTGTACTGCCTCCCCAGAGGCAGTATAGTGCAGTGGTTTAAGGCTCTGAGTTGCAAACCTGGAGACCTGGGTTTGAATCCCACAGACCCCCACTTGCATACTGTGTGACCCTGAGAAAAAAAAGTAAAGTTAGGGAAGAAGGTCTCCCCCCGGGGGTGGAGTGGATGTGCCTGGACTCATAAGGCTGCATACACAATGATCTTGGGGGAGGTGTAAATATGGAGTTTGAGTTGGCTCAAGTTATTCCCCACTATAGCAGAGAAAGGCTTGTGGCAGTTAGCATAAAGGGTGGAAATCACAACAACAGAGGGAGAGAAGAGTGGAGTACTGACTGTGCCATGCCTTCTGTGGCTTAAAGTGATTGATTTATCTCATTGCAGTGCTGAAGGCTCCCTGATACACCAGAGAGCTCTGTGCTGTTTGGAGGCACCTGGGGGATCAAATGTGGACAATCAGTGTATTCCAATTTGCGTCATACCCTTCCCTTCTGTAGCAAGAAGCACCCCACCATCCCTGTATTTATCGTCACCATTCAGTGCTGCTGCCCACCTTAGTCAGTCAGTAATAATAAGCCAATCCCCAGTACTTGGCACTACATGGCCGCACCTGAGAGGGTGAGAGGCTCACATGAGGGCCAACAAAGGTGAAAATCCAGGGTAGGGTAGTGGTCAAAGTGGTATGTTAGGTAGAGGGATGATTGGGGCCCACTGATTAGAAGGCACTTCACTGCATTGTCTTCCATTCCCTCATATTTCCTGCACAAGAGCCCTTGGGGACCCACTATTTCCTATTGCACTTTGTGAAGCCAGGGATAAGGAAGAGAGAGTGAAATGGAGCAGGCAATAGTAAGTGCAGAAATGTGGAGTACCGAGACCACTAAGGTGAAATGGTGAGAGAAAATGGGGGAATTAGTATTGCCCTTACATCTGCCTGTTACAATAGTGAGAGCGAGCAAAGGTAATCTTTGTGCAGCATCTGTACATGCATTATTTTTTTGGGGTTGGGGGGTGCCTCTCTCACTCATTGAATGACTCACCATATCAAATACATCTCTTCTAGGGTTCTTTCAGAGTGAGCTAGTGCAGGACTTTATGTGGGAGTTGTGCTAGCTGAAAGACCTAGTGCAGCCCATCTCTCCAATGCCTATAAAACACACGCCCAAGTGAGCAATTCAAGCTCCCTGGTTAGTAGTGCAGGCAATTTATAAGCATAGCATGTGGAGGGTGAGGGATAGGTACTATTTAAAACCAGCACTCAACAACAGCCACCCCACAGCTGAGTGCGCTAATAGGATAAATCGAAACATCAACTCTCACAAAGTCCAGCATCATCAGACGCCTTAGCGAAACCGGTCGATGTTTTGTGGGTCCTGCCTTCCTTCCTCTCCCAGCTTGTGCATTTCATATCGGGGTAGCGTGTCTATTTTTTGCCTTTAATAAATGGCTTTGGAAAAAGACATACATGTGGACTCGGTCAGTGGTGGGTAGTGCTGGACTTTGTGAGAGTTACTATATAAAATCAGCCACTAAACACTATAAAGCAATGAGAGGCTGCCTCCAGAATTCTAGTGACCTTCTGAATTGTGATGCTCCGCAAAGAGGAAAGGGAGACGCTACAAGGGAGTACAAGATGTCTGACCTCTCATGGGGAAAGAAAAGCTATAACAGAGGCCACAGTACATGTCCCATCAGAAAGGGGATGTTTGCTTAGTGACCCCTTGTATTTTAGCAATTCTATCCAGTTAAAGTAATTGTTTGGCAGTGGAACTCGGGAATATCAGTCATCGGGCCATGGTCCGCCAAGCACCACAGGGAAACATTTGCAAAGGTGGCTTTGGCTGCATGTACATGTGCACGCCCATACGGGACTGAGCTTCTAATAGTATGAAGTTTCCTGTTGCCTAGAGCAACATGCCAGCACATCAATGGCAAGCTGTGATTGGCCACTCTAAGGAGGCGTTGACAGTTAGGCACAAAACTCAGTGACAGCTTCTTTAGTAAGTTTCATTCAGCCTGTCCTCCCTGCCTTTGAAACTGACAAAGAGTTTAGTAAAAGCCATTCAAGAGTTCAACACAATACCTTTGTATAAGCTTTAAGAGAAAGATTGCACCTTTCTTCGTTGTGTCCTCGGAAGCCAGTGACTAAACAATTAATTTAAAATTACCTCAGAGCACGGCAGGAGGGTGGGGAGGAGACAAGGGAGAGGAAGTGCTCATTGAAGAAAATCAAAATAGTCTCTGTATGCAGTCATTTTTTGCCATAGAACAACCCTATCAGATGGTTCTTTCCATGCAGCCGTATTGAAGCAGCTGTTATAAGGTCGGCAGCTCCGATGCAGTAAAAGCCACTCAGTGCTTAGGAGTGGGGTTGCTGTGTCGATGTTGGCCTGTGCATGGTACAGTTAGCTGGGTAACCTTGGACCAAGATCGTGAGGTCGGAGAGGCCTGTGCAGCAGGGTGACCCGAGGCAGTATGTCTTATGGGTCCTTCATGGGAAGGGCATTACAATCAGGCAGTGATATGTCTGAGGAGCTGCCCACAGAGGCCTGGAACCCTCGATTTCTGCTCCAATGAGGGTGTCTGTCTGTCTGTCTGTCTGATTTTGAGGCATGGAGGCTGAGGCAGGTTTCCGCTTCTGGTTCCTCTTTCATTGCCATTGATCCAGAGGTGCACTACTTGTTGAGGGGGTGTGTAGGGCGATTGGTCCATCAGCAGGTTTACAGGAGTAGCCGACTTAAAATCTTTGTACCAGTGCTCTGCTCAGCTGTCGTTGTGGTGAGATAACTGGACCTCTACTCCTCATGAGTGTTGAAAAAAACTGGCTGCTAAATTCATATCAGTAAAATCATGCTGTGGAACATTGCATTTGATTTGAAAATTTTCTGGATAGCTCACCCAATATTTTACCTCTAGCTTCTGTAGGACCTCTCTGACACCCATAAAGGCAGCTTGTTTTTTTATTCAGTTTAACTGAACAGTCTTGATATAGGGAGATCTGAGTTTCTTACCACTCAAATGGTCCACCAGTAGGATCAAACTATTTTAAGGAGGGTATCTGGGAAGACCTAAAAGAGGTTTTTAGAGCAATGTAATTTAAATATCCAGGTATAGATATATTAGTATCAGGTAGGGTTGCCACCTTCCTGGTTTTGCCAGGATTCTCCTATTTTTGAAAGCCCTGTCCCTGGAAATTTGAAAATCTGACCAGGACATTCAAAGTCCTGGTTTTAGATGTGAGTCAGATGTGAGCACTGCAAAAGTCCCGCTTTACCAGTAGAAAAGTCATTGTTTCATATAATTTTGCATAAACAATGACTTTTCTACCAATTTTCTCCTTTTTTTAATGACAATTCATGCCCAAAATGTAGTTGTTGCTGTCCTGAAGCATTCATAATCACTAGCAGTCACTCACTGACTGTTGTATTTTGCCTCTAGGCAACGGGGGGGGGGTATGGAGGGGGGGCTATGCTCCAATCATGAGGCGACCTGGCTGGCTGGTGACCAGAGTGTGTGATTGACATCCATGATGATGACACTGTCAGGATCTCCCTGACCCTGACCCCTCCTCTTTTCTCCCTCCTCCCACACTCCTACAGGCATCTTAGGCTTCAGACTCCATAGAGACTCCTCCTCTCCAGGCTCTGCTCCTCTTCCTTGAAGTATGTCTGTGAGCCCACGGCCAGCGCATGTTGAAGAGAGAGGGAGTCAAGTCATCAATGCAGCACCTGGGTCCCTGAGCATCCTGGACTGAATTTCTTTCCGTCGTGCCCAAGACCACTTCTGCAATTGTGTTCCCCACTGTGCCATCTGAGAGATGGCTCCATCCTCTGCTTGCTCAAAGTGGTTTAGCCTGGAGATCCCAAACTGTCTGTCTTCTTCGACCGAGGACCGAAGCCCATGGCCTATCCTGGCTGAGAATAAAATAACTTTGCAGCCTGCAGACTGTCAGAATGCTTGCGGTGGAGTCGTGTATCCAGCGGCCAGCCAGGCCAACCTTGGCACTCCCTCAGCAGCAGACAGCAGCCCAGCCAAAGATTAAGGAAGGGTAAGTAGCACTGTCTTCCCAATGGCAGTCTGAACAGAGCCCCGCTCCGAAATGTACATGTACCTTTTAATATCAAACTCTGAGAAGGGAGTAAAACTCATGCAAAACTGGAATGAAATAAAGTGGGTAAATAATGCAAAAATATAGTGAAATACAACTTTACGTCCCTTTGTCTGTGTTCCTTAGGTTGCCAGCTATAGGATTAGTCACCATTTTTCTATTAGCCAGGGTGAGAGAAAATACACATTGCTGGACCTGGGCCTTCATTCAAATGCACTTAGACAGCAGGCCTCAGATGGAGCAAAAAAGTGGCAGGTGGCAGGGGGAATAAAACTACTATCTTACTGTGTCTCTACTACAGATAGCTCTCAGATGAGCCCCTCACAACTTGCCAGCCAGCACCAGGTATGATACAGTTGTCGGTACTACTAGTATGTCAGAGCATCGTAGCTTGCAGTTGCTTGCTCCTAGAAGCTTAAACTTAAAGTGAAGTTGAAAGTTGCCCTAAGTTTAAGCTTCTAGGTGCAGAAAGGAGGAGCAGGCTGCAGGAACCTCGGATTTTTTTTTAGGCAAGGAAATAGAACCCCAGCCTTAACTGACAATGGGTGGGTTGGTTCATCACGACACTGTTGGTCAGCCCAGACACTTGACCTTGCTCCTGACCCCCCATTTGGCCAGTCAGATTCTCCCACACCCATGACTTCAGGGGAAAATGTTTTTCCACCCTGGAATCATGGATAGGAAAGACATACCAAAAGTGTATTTCTTCTTCAAGAAAAGCCCCAGAACTCTCCAGAGAGAATCTAAAACACCCAGAGCTTCTGGGGGCCTTGTGGACCCCAGACCTCTGGCTTATATTCGTTTGATGTCCAGGTTTTTTGTACTTGGGAGGAAACAACCCTAGTGGCAGGGGATATGAACACAAAGATCAATAATTATGATGGCCTGGCAAATAGTTAAATTTTTAACTGGATAGACTCCTCAGTACCTAACATGCTGAGGAATAGTAAGGATAAAAAGAAATCTAACAGGAAATGCTCTCATTAGTATAATACAAACATACAACTCTGCCAGCATAAACACGCCTTATGATCTATCAAGTTAGTCTGCTCGAATGTGCAGCTAGCACCCTTATATTGCAGCAGCCCCCTTCCCCCCTCACCTTTATCCCCCCTTGCACCCTGTCCCATGCCCTTTTAAAACTGCCCACTGTGCTACAGGATACCACCTCCTTGGGTAGAGTGTTCCATTTCTCCACCACCCTCTCTGTGAAAAAATGCCTCCTCATCTCTCTCTCTCCGATATCTTCCACCCTCCAACCTGAGACCATGCCTTGTGGTGTCCCTTCCTCTCCGCAGCTTAAACATCCCTTCTGTGCCCATTTTGTTAATCTCCTTCAAATATTTGAAGGTCTCAATCATATCCCCCTGATCCCTCCTCTCCTCCAGGGTGTACATATTCAATTCAACTCCGTCAGCCTGCCCTCATAGGATTTGCCCTCCAGCCCCTGGATCATCTTAGTTGCCCTACGCTGCACCCCTCCAGCAATCTGATATCCTTCTTCAGAAAAGGATGCCAAAACTGTACACAGTACTCCAAATGTGGCCTGACTAGTAACCTGTACAGTGGCAGGATCACATCCCACTTTTTGGATGAGATTCCTCTCGCAATATACCCCAGCATCTTATTGGTCTTATGAATGAGGCCAGTATGCACCGCCTACATGGCAGACTGAATGAAGATAAAAAAGGTCAGATCATTTGTGTGTCACACAAGGGGGTTTCAGTAGTGGAATTGATTTTGTGGACAGGAACTGTTAGTAGGTGGGAGAATCTACATATAGACCTTCAGAAAACAATCACTTGCCCTTAAGATTATATATTAAAAAAGAAACAACACTGAGAAGTGTAAAGGGAAGTCCTGATAAACTTGCTTTCTCTACTACCAGAAATAAAAAATGCATTACTTAGGATATCCCCCTGGAGAGAAATATGCGTTGACTACTTTGGGAATTCTGGTGTATAAACCCAATGGTGGAACTTGAAGACTGGGCAGATAGTGAGCCATGGGTAGACTATCAAGGTTTATTCGAGAAGCTTAAGACCATAACATATAAAGAGGCCACAGTGAGAACTAATGCAATAAATACTGGTTGGTTTGATAAATCAGGTAGGAAGGAAAAAGCAAAGTTATAGAAAATAGTGTGAAATGTCAGAGTCCATACAACCAGAAAGCAAACAAGGGAACTGAATAAGGAAAGAAAAAAACTATAATGCATTCTTGTTAATGGAAAAAAGAATGTATTATATTCAGAAATGGAATAACATGATGAATGTAATTATAAACAATTATCAAAGAGCATTATGGTTAATGGCTACAACTTGAACCTAAATAGACACATACATCAATCCTGACACATGGGTATAACATTTGAAAATATTTTCTGATGTTGTGAAAAATGACCAGGCATGGGTTAATGTAGCAGTGGCTAGAAGTAATTTCTTACCACTTAACAGAAAAGAAGTGCATCTGGCTACTGGTTGTCTTAAACCTAGAAAAGCTCCTGGCCCTGATCAAATACCTCTGGTAATGTACTTATGTAAGACAGAACACTGGAGCAATAATCTGTCTTTTTTTAATAAGTGTACTAGAGATAGTTATGCCCTCCCCATGAAGGGGGCTCTGAAATTCTACCCATCCATAAGAAGGGAATAAAGAGATCCTAAAATGTACAAGCCTATCAGTCTTCTGGATATTAATTCTAAGATTTTCTCTAAAATACTCCTGAAAAGACTGACCTGTCTGTCTGCAGAAATATCAAGGCTAGGTGTTTTTTTTTTTTGTACTATTTCTTTTTCCCCTACGTGCCACAAGGCCCACCACTCCTTCAGGCCGCCAGGGTCCCTACCGCTCCACTTATCCCTTCCTGAACCCTCTGACTCACATAGCAGCCGCCCCCAGGGTAACCCGGCATAACCTTTCACTGGGCGGGTACCCCTCCTCCGAGGGGAAAGGCACCAGGAGAGGCAACCAGCACATACTTGGCCCCAGGGTGCTGCTGAGTCATAAGGGCTCCTTCAGGGCATCGATGGCAGTGGAGGACCGGCGGCCATCATACACTCAGCCGTACAGCAAATTTCCATTTTTCTGTGTTGTTCTCCCCCTTATGCTGCTTCTGCAGAGCTCCTGGTCTCCACCAGAGGCCACTGCAGAGTGACATCTTCCCACTACCCACCCCAGGAGAGGAGAGGAGAGCAATCCCTACGGATGCTCAATCCTCTCCTTCCCCTGCCAGCCCCTGGTGTCCCGAGTCCATTCCCGATCCTGGGTTGCCGGCATGGCACGAGGTGTGGTGTCCAGTGCCTCAATCCTCAGTGCCACTGGGCCGGCCCAAGGCTAGATGGTTTAACAGAACATCAGACAGGCTTTAGGCCTGGTTATTCAACTTTATAAAATTGGTCTAAAAATCAAACACACTTAATTGGGTAAAACCAGTCAGGTGACCATGCATTATTTTATCTTCTTCTTCTTCTGGGTCCTAAACCTGACTGGATTTGTTAGCAGCCATATCACACAGTGAGAAAAATGAATCCCTCTACACCCAGAATTGATCTTACATCACAAACATGGCTGCCACCTTTACTAAATATTATAGATTGAGAGCGTGCTCCCAACCAATTGGAGCTGCAGAGTACTCCTTTCCTCTGTGCATGAGACACTCTTATTCTGTCAAGAGTGTCTCATGTGCCACTGCCCTGGAAATGGGCATGTTCAGATAAGGTTATTTTAAAATATTTACTATATTATTGATCAATAATATATTAATAAGGGTGATGAGACAACTCTTACAGTTTTAAGACTGGCTTCACTTACATTCTTAGGGTATTGGAACCACTCACCAGGCAGTTGGATTTCTTCCTGTGACACCCACAACCTGGGTTCAGGAATGAACCCAGGTGTCAGAGGGCCAGCCAGGGAAGATGGCTTGAGCATCCAATGACCACTCACCTTCTCCTGGGAGGGAGGGGGGTTCACAGCTTGGCATTTGCTGGCTCCTGGCAGAGGTCAGGAGCATGGCAACACATCGGGCTCACTCGCGGGGGAGCACGGCGGATGTTGGATCATGCCTTGACGTCATGTGGCATGTCATGCTCCCTATGAAAAAACAGGAAAAATGGCCCCCTGATCAACCGGATGATGGTCACTGGTCCCTTGCCACCACAAAGCCCCGGACAGCCCGGACTGACCACAGCAGCACCTGGGTCAATAAAGATGTGCCTACTGGTGCTTTCTCCCTGGAAGGGGGGGACCCATCTGATGAAGAGAAACATTGGATTTCCTGGGAGGGCTGCAATATGGGGTGGTAGTTGGCGGCGGGAGGGAGGCGGCAGGGTGCACCTAGGTGGCCTGAAGGAGAGGCCAGTCAGGGGTGCATGGGAGGCACAAAAAAAGAAAAGAACCACTCACCTTTAGTTCATGGTTCTCATACTCCACAAATGTGCATGAGACCACTCTTACAACCGTAAGAGTGGTCTCGTTGCACATACGAACACACAAAAACCTTCATCTAGGCCCTAAAAATAAAACTACTTAAAATAAATTACAAAACAAATTAATTATTGTATCATCACACTCTCCTTATGCACATAAACAAATTACAAAAATGAAGTACTGTTCATAGTTTTCATTACTAGTGTTCCTTTACTGTCAATGAAAAATCCTCTTCTTATCTTTACCTGCTTACCAGGAAAAATCTCTGCTGCTTACCCTTCTAGACAGAAAATTGAAGCTCTGGCTCCTCATGAGGCCTTTGTTGTGTGTGTGTACAGTATGTTGGGAAAGGAACATTCTACCAGTGGAATTGTGCAGAATTTTGAATCCTGTATTCCATGGTTAGTTTTTCAAATGTTGAATATGGTGAAAGACAGCAAAAAGAAAGAGGGTAAGGAAAAGAAGTAATAATAAGAGGCGGTGGGGGTGAAAACAGTGGTGGACTTCAACATGCATGGGATAGGCACAAAGAAATCTTGGAAGGAAAGCGAGAGGGGGAGCTGCCAGAGATCGGTAGGGTCTGCGGAGACAGTATGGGCAGGGACAAACTGGGCATACTGGGTGGACCAAGTGGTCCTTCCTTATCTGCCGACAAATTCTAATATAAATAAAAAGAGGAATGGGGGTAAAACACATATTGCACACAGGCAGAGGCAGACACAAACTGCTTAAACAAATTCATAAAAGAGCATACATTTGAATCATATATGGGTGTTTTCAGGGGAAATCTACCCTCCCCAAAACAGTTTTGAACACATTTCCATTAAAATACCTGCACTGGTTTAAAATGCAAAAAGGTAACATTTTGTTTATAAAAATGCATACAACATATGGCTTTAGACTCCCCAGTTACCATAAAGTGAACTATTTTTTTTCTTCAGAGTTAAAATGGAAGCATATTTCAATTAAAGGTCCTATTTTAATCTTTTTAAAATACTTTCTTCTCATTTTAACTAATTTTATGTCAAATATTTAAATGCTGTTTTTATAAGTGCAATAAGGCACTCCAGGGTGTGCCATTATGGTGATATAATTGCACTTTTCAGGTGCATTAAACAACACTTGGCTGTTCCTCGTGCCTAACAATGCTCCCAAGGTGTGCAATTACATCACCATAATCCACATCCTGTCATTTCTTATTGCTTACATTGATAACTATCTTATACTGTATGGTGGAATGTTGTTCTGCATGGAAAATAATGCCTAGAATATAGAGAATAATGTATGGGCAACCATGCACAACAAGGCTGTGTTTCCACTGAGAGGTTGAGATGATAGCACATGAACTTTGAGAGTGAAGCTCAAGAGGTCCATGCTCACATCTCAGTCTCTGTATGGAAATGCATGCCAGGCTGTGTGTGATTGGCTACATTTTATTTTATATAGTATATGGTTTATTTGGTATCCATACAAAATCCTGACACTGACTATCCCAACACCCGAAAGTCCGACACTGAAAGCCCAACAGACACATTTTCAACTGTGGTAAAATCCTGATGTGTGGTGATTTGTGCAGTTTCGGTGATTGTTTATATCTGTTTAGTTATTTATTGAAATGTTTCACCAGGAAGGCACACTGAACAATAAGTTGCTCGTCTCCTGGTGCGACCTGGGGGGTACAATTGGATGAAGAATTAGACATAGAAACATAGAATTTGATGGCAGACAAAGACCGCTTGGCCCACCTAGTCTGTCCATTTCCCCTACCTAATGGATAAGCTGCAGATCCTAGTTACCCAATGGTCTACTTCCTTCTACCCCCCACTAGAATTGCCTCATGTCTATCCCATGCATTCTTGAATTCCCCCACTGTTTTTGACCCCACAACCTCCTCAGGAAGGCCATTTCATGCATCCTCTACCCTCTCCATGAAAAAATACTTTCTCACATTGCTCTTGAGCTGTCCCCCCCTCTGTCTTCAAATTGTGCCCCCTTGTTCTTGCACATCTCTTTTTCTGAAAGATGCTACCCTCTTGGACTTTGTTGATTCCCTTGAGGTACTTGAAAGTTTCTATCATGTCCCCCCTCTCCCTCCTTTCCTTGAGGCTATACATATTAAGCTTTTTTAGTCCTTCTTCATTTGCCTACTGGTGCAGACCCTGCACCATTTTGGTTGCCCTCCTCTGGACATACAACTTATCATTTAACATATCCGTGAAATTAAACATTCAATTACATTTGTAACAAGACATACATAACAGTTAAAAAATATAAATAATCATACAATAGCATCTGTGATGTAACATACAGTTTAATAAATATCATACCTGTGGAACATGTGTAACCCCAAGGGGGTGCTACCCTTGGGGCTACTACCCCTATCTGTCCCCACAGAAGCAGGGGAAGGGGCCCAGATCCGTTGACAGGTGCCTCCACACAGAGGTCGGGGTTAGCACAGTTAAGACTACCTCGGTTACAGCCCTCTGAGCTACTGCAACCCCCCTTTCGTCCCACTAGTGACTCACACTGGGTACCAACAATTTTGTTCACCAATACACTTACCCCACTGATAATATATTCCAGCTCCCTTTGGAGACCCCCTGTAAAGTAAGGCACAGTTATGTTGCAATCACCAGACAGCAGTTCACCATTAATGTACACAATAGCCAGGATGTAGCTGTACAAAAAGCAATCTGATTTATTTAGGGGGAAAACAACAAGGACAGGGGGAATCAAGTTGATTAGCTTATCACTATACTTATCTACCTAGGGCTCTGTGCACAGGCCTAACCCTACAGCTTATGGTCCCGGGGTACCCAAGCCCTAGCGGCTAGTTCACACGTGGCAGCTGGTTGGGGCCCTTAGCACACACAAACATAACAGTCCTGAGCAGGTCAAAGTAGGAGGAAAGTTCAGTTAAGTAATCTGAAGTTAAATGGTGCACTGAAACCACTGCATAGACACACTACAGGGAGCGACCCTGAATTAGTACTCACAACCCCAGCAAATGACGATTCCTTCACCGCTGCCAGGATGGAGCCTGACTTTCACCAGCCTTCTTACACATTTATAGGATAAACAGCAACAGAGGGGTACCACACCAGGCAGCTGCTTCCATGGCTCCCACAACTCCCAACCAGTGAACTACTGCAACGGCAGCTTTTACTTTTCTTTCGGAATGAGCGCAATTCAGCAATTCTCTAGTCCCCATACAGGTCAAGCCTGGTGGGTAGCTGCTGGGGCACAGCCTCCTCTGACGCCCGCCCGACGGATTTCAGGATGAACTACCGCGAGAGAAACGGCGCTTTAGCCTCACGCGCTCCCGCCAACACCTCCAGCCGCAGAAGCACACAGCCCTCCTCTTCCTCAGCCACTTTCACTCTGCCCTCTACAGCTTGAGGCACTCCTCTCAATTCGGGCGCGACCCGATCCAATTGGCTGGTTGAGCCTGCCAGTCATTTTCTCCAGTGCTTAGTGGTGCAGAAAAAGTGCCATAGCCCATAATACCTTTCTCAATTACAAACAGCTCCTCTATTGGTCAGCCAGCTCTGTGGGGTCCCAAAGTACTGATTGGTCCAATTTAGTAGTTCTGAACCAAAATGGAGGAGGCAGTCAAAACCATCTGTGCTGCAAAACAAGGCAGATTAGAACAACTACATTATCATTATTGTTTTACAGTATTTTAAGCAAACATTCACATCTTTTAGCCAGGGCTCTCTCTGCACAAGTAGCGATGGCAGCAACGGAGCGAAGGCTCTACAACCCGGGTAGGATTCAAGCATAGCAACATGCAAAACCCCTTCCCTGACTAATTATGACTGCCAAACAAGCAGCCCTTAAAGGGACAGTGCGCGGAGGCTACACAGGCACTCATGTAAAGCGGCTTAGATGCCGAACACCAACCAGGCATGAGGCACATTAGGAACCCCCATTTGCAAGGGGGGTTACACATGCATTTAACTATAAGTGGCATATCTGAGGAACATAGTACAGAAATTTAATTTAGCCTTGGAGCCAACTCCTTGCAGGAATGGATCACGGTTAAAAGGCAGATGATTTATCAATTATTGAATAAATGAGGTGCAGTAGGGGGACATCAATGAGGGTAGAAGGGTAGACAGGGGAAACTGACTGGGGGAAGGAGAGGATAAAGATGGGGGGAACATTACCAGAGAAAAGTGAGTAAAAAAAAAATCAGTTGTGAGGGGCAAGTTAACACAGGGCTAGTGCAATCTGGGAGCACCTCAGACAGAACAAAACGTGCAAATTATTAGCTCAAGTGAACTAATTCCTTTGATTAAGTGCAGGGGGGGTAGAGGGGGGCAGAAGAGAGGTGGGGGTAAGGGATAGGGAAGGGAAGGATGAGTCATACATGGAACTGGCCCCTTCAGAGTGTGGAGATCACTGCCAGTAACAGAATGAGGTGTGGACTTAGAATAAGGGACAGAAGTAGGCATGGACAAGTTGGGTAGACAGTAGGGGGATAGTAAAAGGAAGGAGGAGGAGGGGTGGGAGAAACTTGCCTAAGACTAGGCATCTTCAGGACGTTGAGAACCCTGCCAGAGAGCAGAGTCAGGCAAAGATGAGTTAGGCAGAGAGGATGGAGGGGAAAGGGGGGGGGGAGGAAGAGTAATTTCCCAGTGCTGGACCCCTCCAGGATGCTGAACTAGGTGAGGACAAGTTGGGAAAAAAGAAAAAAAAGGATGAAGGAAAAGAAGGGAAAAGGAGGGAAAGAAGAAGCTTGTCTAAGACAAGGCCACTCCAGGATGCTGAGAACACTGCCAGAGTGCAGAATCAGGTGAGGACTAGTTGGGAAGAAAGGATAAAGGGGAAGGGGGAGTGAAGGAAGAGTAATTACCCAGTGCTGGGCCCTTCCAGGATGCAGAGAACCCTGCCAGGGGATAGAATTAGGTGAGGACAAGTTGGGCAGAGAGAATAGGGGGGATAGAAGAGAAAAGGAAAAAAGGAGGAAGATAAGAAACTTACCTGAGAGTAGAAATCGCCAGGGTGCTAAGAATCCTGACAGAGGGCAGATTTTGGCAAGGACAAGTTGGGTAGAAAGGAGAGAGGGGAGGGGAGGGGAGGGAAGGAGGAGGCTTGCCCAGTGCTAGGCCCCTCCAGGATGCTGATAACCCTGCCAGAGGTCAAAACTAAGCAGGGGCAAGTTGGTAATGGAAAAAAGGTTAGGGGTAGGAGTGAGGGGGGTAAGCAGTGAAGGGAGAGGACAGCGTGCTGAGAAGCAGACTCTGGAGGAGGAAGGTTTAATAGGAGATGTGAGTCATGGAGAGGAGTAGAGGTATAGGAGGATGGTTAAGGAAGGCTAAAGCAGGAGCAGTTAGATAAGACAAAGTTATGCAAAGCAGAGGCAAGGGAGTAGGTGGAGGAGGAGTACCATATTTGGGCGGGGGAGGGAGTTCCAAATTTGCAGGAAACAATGGGTAAAGTCTGACTGACTGATGAGAGTGGTTCGACGGGGACCAACAAAGTGTGAGTGTCAGAGGATCTGAGGGAGTGGGAGGGGGGAAGAGAGTGAGCATGAGAGGTAGGAGGGAAGGAAGTTCTCCTAACCGAAATTTAGAAGTGAGTTTGGCACAATGAGTGAGGCATCTGTTGGCAAGCGGGGGAAGGGACAGGGCATGGTAGAGGTTGCAGTGATGAGTGTGGGATGGAGCATCAAGGGCAAATTGACAGAAGGAGTCAAAGAGAATGTCCCATCTGGTTAGGGAGGATTTGGGAGCAGCACCACCGACTACATCACAGTAGTTGAAAATGGGGGGGATCATCTTCTGGATTAGTTCACGCCGCGCCGTAGAAGGGATGCAACTACTGTTCCTGAATAAGACCACCAAGCTTGGGGCACAGTTTTTTCAGGATTGCGTCAATGTGGACAGAGAAGCTGAGGTGTTGGTCCAACCAAACCCCAAGGTATCTGAATAAAGAGGTGTCCTCTAGGATTGTCCCATCAAGAGTATGGAAAGACGGTAAAGGGTGGAGCCTAGAGAGTCTCTGCCTAGTGCCAAAGGTCATGGAGACAGTCTTTTTGGCATTTAGGAATAGTTAATGTGAGGCAAACCATAGCTGAACCTGGTGGAAGTCATGCTGAAGGGTGGTTGCTACATCGGCAGGGCATTTGCCACAGGAGAACAGGACGGTGTCATCGGCATAAATATGGACAGAGGAGGGGGAGCATACTGAGGGCAAGTCATTTAGGAAGATGGAGAAGAGAATGGGTCCAAGCACCGAGCCCTGTGGGACTCCTGTGGAAATAGGGAGGAAGGATCATATATATGATGGGGGGAGGGTGCACTTTCCTGGACATTGCACTTGTCTTGTCTGGCATAGTCGGGAATATTATGGCTGTTGGGATTTCACTGTTGGGCTTTTGTGACTCGGGATTCTCAGTGTCGGGATTCTGTACAGACCCGGTTTATATACACAGGAGTCAAAGAAGCGTCCCTCCTTCAAGTAAAAATCTTGTCATTTCTTTGTTCTGTTCTATGATTGAAATTAAAATTTACAGGCTTGGTACAACGTTGGGCACTAGGTGGTCAGTAAGCAGCTGGGTGTGGGTTGAATGAGAAATGTTATGACCTTCGAACTCTATTGAACAACTGTTCAGAATGCACACACCACTTTGGAATGTGCACAACAAAGATTTTGAGCTGGCTGATTTTTATACAGAACAAAAGCAAACCATATACTGTAGGATTGTTGTGCAGCAGTAATGACATCAGTATGTTGTTGTGCTGCAGTAATTGTGTTACAACTGCAGCACAACAACTTAGAATGCCATTGCACAGATTCTTCTCTGTAGCCAATCGAGCTGGAAGCTGTTTTGGTTTTAAAGTTGAACTTACAGAAACTGCTGCAGTCCCTAGCCGCATGTTGAATCAGCTGTTGCAGCCTACCACCAGCTCTCAAGTGCCCCCCCCCATCGCCAGTTCACTGAAAGAAAATAGTGTGTCTGAAATGGGCATGAATGCCCTTCACTATAAAAGATAATGTATAGGCATCCAATCCTGTGTCTTTATCTTGCAATTTCTATGGTAACAAGGGAATCTCTCAAGCTTTGCTCTTGAGGTTCCTCTTTGCCACAGAAACCACTCAATGCACACACATGCTTGTTGTGTATGTCTGCCCTAACATTATCCTCTATATTCTCGCACACCTAATAGAGAAGTATGTAATTTTGAGAAAACAAAACTATAAGCAGCAATTATAGTCTTTTCAGATGCATTCAGTTCGATACCTAGAAGTATTCTGTGGCAGAAAATGTAGGACTGGGGTATAGATATAAATCTGATATGAGACCTGTATTCCCATACATGGGCTCAGCTATACATGGGGGGGCAGAGGACAGCTCTCTAGCTCATTTTCTACTAATTGGGTGTGAGACTGGGCTGCGCCTTGGCCTCTACATGGGGGCAAAGATATATGTTCACCTAAAATTGGTTCTATTGTATGCCCAGTGCTGGCCAGTGCCAGTGACCTGGCACTCTTTGCATTAACAAAGAAGGGTTTGCAAATGAAGTTGGACAAGCTGAATAGTAGTGCTCTTGAAAAAAAAGCAGCTTTCTGTTAACATATCCAAAAGTTAAACACTGATATTTGATTCAAATAAACTGCCCCCGATTTGCCATTGAGAGGAAGTTGGAAACTGTAGAACTCTATGTATATCTTGGTGTAACCTACCTCTGCTAATTGTAAATGGGCTAACCGTGTTAAAAAAAAATATGGGGAAATTAACACAAACTGTACTACAGCTCAATAAATTTTACTACAGATTTGGTGGAAATAGCATTTGCACACTTAATGGAAGCCTCCAAAGCTAAATACAACCCCCAAGCGCTGTATGCTGGAGAAATTTGGTCCACTGCAAGGAAGCACTAGAAAGACTCCTGCCACAACTTTTTAGAACAGCATTAGGAACTAATAGGGTAACTCCAGCAGCATTTATAGGAGCTGAATTAGCCTAGAATCTATGTTAGATGCCAGAAAAAGAAATTACTGGTTAACCAGTATTCACACGCCATCCGTACGACTACCAAAGTCATGCCTGGAGGAGAAGCCCTAGTGGAAAAAGATTGGCTGTAAACAATCTGCCTGGCTGAATGAAATATTACAACTCCAAAAATTATGACTTAGAGATCTTGACTAGCTATGTCACAAAAGAGATTATGTTATGCCTGAAATACAAAAAGTATATAGGTCATAAAACTGGGAATGTTGTTGGTATTATCAAAGATCCTGAATTAGTTAAAAACTCTTTCATTGTCTCCATGGCTCACTATGATGGACTGTAGAAATGTACATAGACACTATTTGGGCATATTAACTAACTTAGAAGAAAGAAAAGCTTATACTAAGTTCAGAGGGGAATTACTTCCAAGTAACGTGCTACAGGCTAGGTACTGTGTATTACGCAAACAGGCTCAAATGAAGAAAACTGTAAATGTAGTCGGGGGAGGGGGTAAAGAAACTTTGAAAAATACAATATGCATATGTACCTGGTATACAAAGGCTAGAGGTTTTTGGTTAGGCCCAACTGTGACAACCTTTAAGGTCTCAGATCTGGATACCTTGCCAATAATATTATTGACAACTGAGGATGAGTGGATAATCCACAGGGCGGCAAAATTCTTTGTCATGTTATGAAAATAAGGTGGAGATTTGCTAATAAGGGGAGCGTGCAATAATGATAAATGCTGTATTATTAATAACTAATAAACAATAATTGAACTGAATATGTTTGCATATTTGGTATCCTCCCCCCCCCCCATGTATCTGGAAATGAGCTGTTACCAGTTCAGTATGGCTTTCCTGGTGAAATTTTAGAAAGAAAGAAAGAAATCCAAGGACAAAGTTAAAGGATGACTGTTGAATTCTGCCTTTAGTTTGCCCACAAGTTTCCTGGCCTCTGCAGGTTTCAAAAACATTTTTTTCCATAAGGGTTTTTATACTCCTTAGGCAGAACGAGTGGGTTCTCTGCCCTCCCGCTGTGCACTTGTGGCTATCTCTTACCTCCTCTCAGTCGGAGAGTCCTATCTCACACGGATTTTGCCCCCACCCACAGTAGGGCCGGGGGGGGCACCCTCCCCTCCCCTTCAGTCACACATTTAGAAGGCCACAGTACAACAGGCAGGGTTTCAGAAAGCCCGTCCTCCAATCTTCCTCCTGTTTTTCTCCCTGGACCAATAGATGTGCACTGAGCATGAAGTGCATGCTCCACCTCTGTGTAGACACCCCTGGCACTGTGTATGTGAGATCCCCCTTCCCACTGTGTGACTCAATTGTGCTGCCAACCAGATATCTTCAGGTGGCAGGCAACAGTGGGACATGGCAATCCCTGTTCAGTGATGGAGGAGCGCAGTCCTACGGACGCTCAGTTCTCCCTCACCCGGCCAGCCCCCAAATGATCCACGCCTGTTTCTGGACCCAAGTCACCGGTGTGGTAGGAGGTGAGGCACTCAGTGCTTCAGCCCTCCATGCCACTGGACTGGCTCAGTTGTCAAAAACTTATGGGTTTTACCCTATAAATGATTTTATGCTGAGTCAGGAACATCGGGGCATGATGTACCTTAGCTACCGCAGTTGTCCTCACACACAATAAAAACTGAAGCGGTCTAGCGGCAAAACACAAATTTGGATACAGGTGCACTGCTGAATCGTCTCTTTCCACCTGGCATTTTGGCTTAGCTGTCTGAAGTTGCTCATCCCGATCAATTCCCTAACACAAGTGCATTATCCTATATGCCTTCAGATTTGTCGAGCACTCCTCAAGTTGCAATTTGCCCTGCAGCCACATCCCAAAGAAGTCCTTGGTTTCTCTGTCTCTGCCCCATCTGGTAAACCAACAACCTGATGTTCACAGCTCTGGTCAAGTTCTCAAGATTTTCAAGCTGTTGTCATAAAAGAATGTTTTCTTTCACTAGTCCAGATATAGAGTGCACTGCCTTGTCAGCTTTGGACTGTGCAGTTTTGCCCTCTGCCTGCACTGCATCCATTTTTAAGTCCATGACATGGACTTTTGTATCAAATTCTTCCGTTTTTTGTTATGGCTTTTAAGAGGGTTGTGTTGGAGGCCCGCAGACCCTCTGTGCTTGTGAATGGTACTTCAGCGGCAGTGCTAACCCCCACTCTGTCACTCTTTAACTGTGTTTACACTGCTGCTCCATGTTGATTCTTGGGCAGCTTCTGTGCTGCCCCAACCTCCCATGCTGATCTTGCTTCTTGTTTACGTGGCCCCTCTTAGCGCCGATGCAAGCTGTGCTGGAGAGGGGCCAGGGTCAGACTGGCCTGCTCGGATACCCAGAAATTTCCGGGTGGGACCCCTGTCCTGTAAGCACATGTGTACTGCTGCTGTGCAATGGGGGAGGGACAACATGGCAAAGAGGTATCTAAAATGTTAAATCTACATCTTTGCTTGCCTGAGTGCCTCCTTGCATGCATGCCATGGACCTGACCTCCCTGCCCCCTACCAGCCAGATCACAACACACATACCTTAACAGCCATCAGCCGCCCACAGCTAGGCAGTCAGATCACAGATGCACCACAGTGTCCATGGGGGTTGGGTCCTTTTGTTCTGCGTACATTCCCGTACAACAAGGTGCTGCTCTGTTGTAGTTCAGGATGGGCAGGGAGTGGGTTAAAACATCTCAACCATCAACAGAAAGAAGAATCAGTTTTCCTGTCATGTCTAGAATAGTGGAACTGGCTGGGTAGGTTGTAAGGTGGGGGGGCAGGCACAAGACTGGAGGCAGGCTATTATAGGCTGGATCATGCCATCACCATGCTGTCGCTCTTGCGTGATGTCACACGGTGCACTAGTGTGGGCACTTTTACAAAAGGCCCGAGGGCAGTGGTTCTAGTCTCTTCCTGCTGTACGAGCACAATCTGATCCCTCACCTGGTTTGATTAAGTCTCACTCTTTCATCTCAAGAGGTTGATATGGTCGGCGACGGTCCTTGAAGATTTTACATGGCCTGACTGACTGCGGCAGCTCTTCTCATGATCCAAAAAATCTCTAATGAAGTCACAGACAGAAGTGGTAAGAAAATGTATTCAAATTTGTATTATTTGATTCATGCCAGCAGGACAGGTTGGGTGGGGTGGGGGTTGATGGGCTGGCTGGCAGACTACCCATTGCCCAACAACAAACAAAACAGGTGGGGGATGGAAACACCAGCACATATTAAATTTAGTGCCACGCCGCTTGCTTGCCCTGGGCTACAGTGGACTGGTCGTGTCGAGAATTGGAAACTTATTAAAAATGGACTGGGCAAAGACCGGAATGGGGTGCAGAGGTTGGGGCCTGGGCCTGTGATGGGGTAGAGTCGTGGCTGTCATGTCTGGTACAAGTCCATTACTAAAAATGGAACAACTGTTAACCAAGGGCTGTCTACAGCTGACTCTGTAAAACAGGAAAACAAGGGCAAATTCAGCACTTCCACACAAGAAACAGGCAGCAAGAATGTCAACTGAAGTTTATTACCAGAGTTCTAATTATTTCAAATTATATATATTATATTAGTAATAGCAATATTGAAATATCTAATAATATTAAGAAAATACATAAACCAGCCTCCAACACTTTAATCTACCAGATTTAATCAAACCCAATCACATAGTAAACTACAATCAGTATAAAAACAGAACATCCCAAAAATGAATGAGCAGTGAATGTAACAAAACATATAAGTATAAAAAAGAAGCAGTAACTCCAGCCACCTACAACCCAAGTTAAATGTGGAAAATAGGCCACTCCATCAATAGTAATTTTAGCAGGTAAGGAGTCTTTGTACTACTATCTGTATCTATTTCTCTGCTTCTTTTTTTTTTTTCTCTCCTACCTCCCTCCATCTCCAACCCATTGGGGGCACCTGGGACAGGAGTCATCCCTCTGCCAGCCACCCTACCAAGAACTGACCTTGCACCCCATGAAGCCGTGGTTATCCTCCTGGGCGGGGAACAAGGTGAGGCCCGTACACTCCGTACACATCTGGTTTCGTTGGGCAAGGCAGCCTGGGTGGGTGGCGGCACATCGAGGGCATGCTCCTGATGCCCTGTCTTCCCGGATATGGAAGGGCTTTTTCCTCCTTTTCTCCCCTCACGTGGTGTGTGCCCTGACATCAAGGCACTATGCGCCGATGTCCACCATGTGTCTCGTCCAGTCCCTCCTGCAAGCAGGACTTGCTTTTCCCCCGAGCCTCTACTCAGAGTCAGGCAAGGTGCAAGCCTTGGCCCCTCCTCCTCCTCCCTCCTCCCTCCCCCAGAGAAGGTGAGCAGTCATGGGATGCTCAAGCCTTCTTCCCAGCTGGCCCTCCAGCAACCCGAGTCCGCTCCTGAACCCGGGTCGCCGGCGTCGCAAGCGGAAATCCAACCGCTGCGCCAACAGGCCGGCTTCTCTGCTTCTTTTTTGTTGCACTCATACAGTAAGGCAGGCTAACTTCCTACTCGGTTAGAAGTGGTCATTCTAGCTTAGTGTTGCTCAAAGTATGAAGCCATTTTACCTGGAGAGGCCACACTCTATTGCAGGGGAGGCTCAAGTGAGCCTGATAATTGTACATTTATTTCATGATTGATGTGTTGCTGTTCTGTGTGAAAATATGAAGCAAACTTCACATGGTCATTGTTGCACATAGGGGATACGTGGGTGACCTATTTCTGTGAACTGTATAAGGAAATTTGCTTCATGAAAACATCAAATATAATAAATGTAAATCATGTCCTGTGATCAACTCAAAGGTAATTCACTTTATTCCTTGTGTACAGATGCAAGGTACAGTGTGTGTGCAGTCAGTTTAGGTTTTTGATTGTTTCCTTATGACTAGGTCTGAGAAATGGTCTACTTGCATATTTAACAAGGCTGTCGCCACAGCTGGTAATGAGGGCCAATTTGTGTGTTATAGCAAGTATAAGAACTGACACTGAGCTGAGTCCGGCCCGGGTCTCATCTGCACTGCTGTGCAGAATCTAAATCTGGCAAGCTGACTCTTCTCCTGGTAAGTTCAGTTGAAACTTATAAATTAAAGTTGAAGTTCTGTTTTGTTTTTCGTCTTGGGCTGGGCTGGGGTGGTGGTCTGGAAATGGAAATCAAACCGTGGAAATCAAGAGAATGGTATGGGCTGCATAGTGGGAGGGGGGGGTTGTTTCATTCCTGGTGGTGGTATGGGGCAGACCGCGTGGTCACGTGTGTGTCAGTCGGTCTAATATCTGGTGACCATGGATAACTCCACTACCAGAAGCAGCATGCATGAGCCTCCAGATCCTTCTCCTTACCTCGTTTGTTTTAAAGGAGAACTTTACTGAACTGCTTGGTGTCACCTTCTGTTAGAGTGCCTTTGAAGTCCCCCATCTAGCCCTGTCATTAGCTTCCCAGTGCACCCGCCTTCATTATCTTTTTTCTGTTTATTTGTGCATCTCCACTGTGCGGCATGCTCCATACTGCGCAGCTCTGTGAACTGTTGCCGCACTTTGCATGCTAATCGCACTGCGTGTGCAACCCTGTCTCCTCGCATCCGTGCATCTCGTGCCTGATCTCTTTCTTCTGGTACTGGTATGCATGTGCGAGTTCGATACAGGCTTTGTGGATGCACACCACTCCCTCGCGTGCCAGTACCATCCTCATGTAAGAAAAAATTACTCACCATAGTAATGTCATTTCTTCTAATGGAGTCTTGCTGTATTTTGACTATATGCAGTTAGCCCTAGCACTTGAACTGCTCCGGAGAGGAAATGGTTAACTCTATGCCAAGGCATAGTAACGTTGAACTTGAGCTCGGTTTTCAAACCTCTGTCCCAGGTACTCCTCAGAGTAACCGTCAGATTCTTACGAGCACTATACTAACTTACTAACAACCCAGAAATTGTTTTTAGGACTTCATGCCAACAGGCAATAAACATAAGTTTAGGGTCCAAAGACTCAGGTCGAGACAACCAAAAAGAATCCAAGTAGGTAATAAAGTATATAACAATAAAATATAAGAACAACCAGGTACACCCCTGAGGTGCAACACTGCACCTGCCCACCCACATCCCAAAACGACTAGTTTCCAGGAGGGGAGGCAGGGAGGGAGGTCAGAATACAGCAAGACTCCATTAGAAGAAACAACATTACTATGGTGAGTAATTTTTCTTCAAACAACATGAAGCCTTGCTGTATTCTGACTATATCTGAACTACCAAGCAGTACCCCCAAGGAGGAGGGATCTACAGAACCTATTTTGGGAACAGACTCTGTAGTACTGCTGTGCCAAACCTAGCATCACTTCTTGACTGGATGTCAAGGGAGTAATGCTTGGTAAATGTGTGAAAAGTCTTCCAGGTGGCTGCTTTACAGATTTCCAGTAAGGGTATATCCCTGGCAGCTGCAACCGAAGCAGCTGTACCTCTGGTGGAGTGAGCCCTCAGACCTGATGGAGGCTCTTTCCCCAATTTTGAATAGCAGAACTGTATGCAAGAGACAATCCATCTAGCAATAGTTCTCTTAGTGGCAGGTTTACCTTTACCCACCTCTCCATAAGTAAGAAACAGCTGGGAGCAGTCATTTCCATGGGGTTTAGTGGATTCTATGTAGTAGCTCAGAACCCTCTTTACATCAAGACTGTGTAATCTCTTCTCTCCAGAGGAGGAGTGATCAGTAAAAAATACAGGCAGTGTCACAGATTGTTTCAGATGAAAATCTGATACCACTTTGGGAAGGAATTTCCTATCTGTGCGAAGGACCACCTTATCCTTGTGAAACAAAATGAAATCTGGTTCCGCTGATAAGGCGTGTAGCTCGCTGATTCTCCTGGCAGAGGTGATAGCAACCAGGAACATAGTTTCCAAAGTCAGGTATTTGAGCTCAGCTGAGCAAAGTGGTTCGAAGGGAGGTTGCATCAGCTGTGCAATACAGATATTCAGGTCCCATAGAGGAGTACGATCCCTAAAGGGAGGATTGATTTGGACCAAACCCTTGAAAAATTTCTTGAAAACTGGGTGGGAGGCTAGAGAAGAGGCCTTCCCAGCCGACATAAAAGCAGAAATAGCTGCCAAATGCACTTTGAGAGTGGTAGGCTGAAGGCCTAAACTGTTAAGATATACCAAATAATCAAGAGCAGTGGCAATGTCAGCTGAGTCCGGCTAAATGTGCCTCTGGGAGCACCAGAACCCAAACCTCTTCCATTTAGAATTATAAGTTTTCCTAGTGGAAGCTTTCTACTAGCCTTAAGGATATCCAGAGCTGACTGGGAGAGATGCAAGCCTGCATATTCTAGCTCTTCAAGAGCCAGGCCTTGAGCCTGAGTGTGTGAAGATTGGGGTAAAATATCCTCCCCTGAGATGAGGTGAGGAGGTTGAACTGTCTTGGAAGGCACAGAGGAATTGTCACTGATAGTGACAATAGTATACAGGATACCAAGGCTGTCTGGCCCAGTCCAGGACTACAAGAATCACCGTGCAAGGTTGGGATCAGATCTTGACCAGAACCCTGAATATCAGAGGAAAAGGAGGAAAAGCATAGAGAAACCTGTTGGTCCAATCCAACAGGAGGGCATCTAGAGGAACAGATCCCCGCAGAGGGGGGGTCTGCAGCAGAACAGAGGAAGCTGATGATTGTCCGGGGCTGCAAAGAGATGTATCTCTGGAGTGCCCATCTCTTGAAAATGATCTGAAAAATGAGAGGATTCAGGGCCTATTCGTGGTGACCTTAGGAAATCCTGCTGAGAGCATCTGCAAGTACATTGTCCTTCCCTGGGAGATGCACAACAATCAGAGAAACCTGCAGGGAATAAGCTAGTGTCCATATTTTCATGGCCTTGGTGCACAAGGCCGAGGACCGAGTGCCTCCCTGCTTGTTGATGTACCACATGGTTGTGATGTTGTCTGTCCTGATCTGCACCACTTTCCCCTGAATTATGTTCGCGAACGTCTGGAGTGCTAGAAAGACAGCCCTGAGTTCGAGAAGGTTTATGTGTAGAAGAGACTCCTGTTGATACCAAGTTTCCTGAGCAGTTAGCTGATCCCCATCCCAGCAGGGAAGCGTCTGTGGTGAGAATCACTGTGGGAACCTGACTGAGGAAGGGAACCCCTTGCCTCAGATTGTCCTCTTCCAGCCACCACTGGAGAGCCTGAACCAGAGTTAGAGACACTGGAACCAACTTGGAGAGGGGATCTTTTTCTGAGACCAAAAGGTTCTTAGATGAAATTGAATATCTCTCATCTGGAACTTTGCCCCTTGCACTACTGCAGTGCAGGCTACCATGTGGCCTAGCAACTGCAATAAGTGTCTGGCTGGTCGAGACACAGGTGGACGAAAAGAGGAAGCCAGAGTGGTGAGGGCCTGAACCCTTGAGAGAGGAAGAAAGGCCTTGGCCTGAACAGTGTCCAGCTCCACTCCTATAAATGTGAGAGGCTGGGCTGGTTCCAGAACAGACTTTTCCAGATTTAGAATGAACCCTAGGGAGTCTAGAAGGTTTTGAGTGACCCCTAGAGCTGACCTGACTTGGTCTGGGGACTAGTCTACTGTGAGCCAGTTGTCCAGATATGGAAACAGTAGGATGCTTTGTCTCCTGAGGAAGGCCACCACTATTGCTAGACATTTGGTGAATACTCTTGGAGCAGACTTTAGGCCGAAAGGCCTTGCTCTGAACTAGTAATGGCCTGAAGGTAGTTCGAACCTGAGGTACTTTCTGTGGGACTGCCTGATAGGTATGTGGAAATAGACATCCTTGAGATCCAGGGAGGCTAGCCAGTCTCCTGGTCTCAGAGAGGGAAGAATTATTCTCAGAGTCACCATCTTGAACTTTGGCTTTAATATATCTTTGTTCAGGTATCGTAGATCTAGGATGGGTCGCCACTCCCCTGTCTTTTTTAGGGTAAGGAAGTACCTGGAGTACAATCCCTTTCCCCTGTGAATGAGAGGTACCCTTTCCACAGCTTGCAGAAGCAGTAGAGAGGAGACCTCTGTTTCTAAAGCCTGCGTTTTCTCTGGAGAGGAAAGACAGAAAGCCTGAAGCTGAAAGCAAGTCCCTGGCTCACCACTTCCAGGACCCACCTGTCTGAAGTGATAGACTTCCAGGCCTGGAAAAAGTGAGCCAGTCTGCCCCCTACAGGAACTGGGGAGGCGACCCTAACTGACACATCAGGGTGTCTGTTTGGCAAGAGGCTTAGACTGAGAGGAGGATGCAGCCCTTGTCATCCCCCTTCTGCCTCTTCCCCTAAAGAACTCCTTCTGCTGAAAAGAAGAGGAGGCCTGGGCCTGGTAAAAAGACCTTTGAAAAGGCTTGCCCCTGCCAGCTCTAGATTGCTGCCTCTGTGGAGTGGTTTGCTTTTCTTTGGCTAAAGCCCTCCTATATGTGGTCCTGTATTCATCCACCTTTTTCATGTAATTCTCTGTTTGCTCCCCAAACAGAGAGTTACTGGTAACAGGAAAATCCATGGCCTTGGTCTGGGTATCCTGGGATAAGTTGGTACACCTACTCATGGAAACAGATGTAGCCATGACCCTAGAATGAACATAATTTGAGTCCACAGCAGCATGAAACTGGACCTTTGAAGCTTCAATGCCGTTCATAGCCACCTGCTCCAGCTCCTTGGCCAGCTGGGGAGGGACATTTTTAGCCAGCTCCAGAACCATATCCCACCTAGACTTCTGGTATCTGGCTGTATATGCCATGTAGTTGGATTGTCTGAGTCACAAAGAGGATGCCAAGTACTGTTTTTTTTGCCATGGCATCCACTTTCCTGGAATCCTTATCTGGGGGGTGAGATGCCAGGGGAATATTAGCCTTGTCACAGGCTGCAGCTTGCACTACCCCAACATGGCTGCAATGACTAGTAAGGAATTTCATTCCAGGTCCTGACAGGGCATACCTCCTGTCTATCTTCTTATCTACAGGAAGTATGGATGTTGGAAACTGTAAGATTTTTTTGGTCTGTTTCCCCAGGGACTTGTGCAGAGGGATAGACACCTTTTAGACTCTGGGACATCCATCATCTCAACATAGTCAGGCTCCTCCTGATCCTGTTTAGTGTCTTCCACTGGAAGTTGAAGAATCTCAGCCACCTTCTTCTAAAACAAGAAGTGGGAGGGGGACTCAGAAAGCCTGAGAGGAGACACATTAGAAGGCCTTTCTGGGGAGATGTCCGGCTCAATAGGCTCATCTAGGTCTTCGTAATCTTCATCTTCATCATCTTCGTCTCCTTCCCAATCACCCTTATAAAATGTTTCAGGGTCATATTCAGAAGCAGACAGGTCCAACCGAACCGAACATTTCTGAATCGGTGTCAGTTCGGTCGGAACCGGGCGAAGCGACTGCACAATAGCGATCGCTTTGGCTATCTCGTCAGTGGTCGGACCATGGGAACCGGGATCCAAACCAGCTGACTTGCATTTTCTCTTTGCAGGAATTGATTCCACGGAATTGGCTCTCCTCTTGTCCAAAGGGGTATCACCCAGGTCAGTGGGCACCCCCTCAGGTTCGGTCGAAACCGAACCGGGCTGTCCATCCGGGTCAGAGGATTTTTCGCCCTCCCTTTCCTTCAGCCTACTCAAACATTTATCCACAGTGGCTTTAGGAAAGTTTTTGCAGATTTGTTAGTCTTCTTTGAGGTGGTAAAACCCCAGACAATAAACACAGATGAAGTGGGGATCAGCCTTGGCAAAGGCCTCCCCACACTCAGTGCAGTGCTGAAACCCAGTGGGCCCGGTTTTCTTTTTTGGTTTGTCAGACATGTCTCAATAAACACAGTTACCCTTACCAGTGTTTAAGCCAGGCAACTACAGAAACCTATTGGTTCCAACCATGTCACGGGTCGGTTGAAAAAAACGGAGAATTCGTTGTATTTTTCAGTAACCGATAGATACCGGAAACCACACTAAAAATTAAAGATAGAATAAAATCAAACAAATTAATTCAGTTCCCAACCGGACCGACTGGAAAGAAACCGAAAAGAAAAACAATTTTTTCACAAAACACACTATTACCTACTAATACACTTACTGTACCGGGACAGAGATGTAAACACCTAAAAAATTAAAGAACGGTTTAAACAAACTGACTAATTTTACTGTGACTGAACTGAAGTGAAGGAGAGGCTCTCTGGAGCGACTTCTCAGTTAGGCAGAGTAAAGAATCTGATGGTTACACTGAAGAGTACCTGGGACAGAGGTTTGAAAACCGAGCTCGAGCTCAACATTCTATGCCTTGGCATAGAGTTAACCATTTCCTCTCAGGAGCAGGTCAAGTGCTAGGGCTAACTGCATATAGTCAGAATACAGCAAGACTTCATGTTGTTTGAAATTGCCTGTTCTGCACATTTCCATTGTTTTGGTGCCGCTGCATCTGAATTACCTGTGATCACTTCAGTGGAATTGGAAAGATGAATTGCATGTATTGCCATTCAATGATGTCAGGGAACATGATCAGATACAATGCTTTAGGCTGATGGCTGTCACTCTATTGTCTGTAGTGTGTTGGGGGGTGGGGGAGCTGAAAGTGAAGTAGGTGTACATAAATAACTGTATTGACTGTAGTGTGTAGGACGGTGCTGGTGGCAGGGGGTGTCGGAAGTGAAGTAGGCGTACACAGATACGCTAAATTAGCCTATTTATGTACACCTACTTCACTTCGGCACCCTCCCCCCGTCCTACACAATACAGACAATAGTGACAGCCAGCAGCTGAAGGCATTGAATCTGAGCAATACATGCAACTAATCATTCCGATTCCACTGAAGTGATCACAGCTTATTCTGTGTCCCCTTTGAGTGCTATCATCATCGAGGTCCTCCTGTGAGCAGCGACTGCAAGATCTGCTGTTTCTGTCCATGCTGCTGTCACTTAGTCCTTATTTTCTATCACATGTAATGACCGCTCGAGATTCACACTTGCATTCACCCAGTGGGCACTGTATTCACCTCCCCTAGTCTCCCTTCCCTGCATCTGCCATCATTAGTGTTATGGGTCTGGGACCTGCATGAGCCTCCCTATGCTGGCTATTCTAAAGCAGTATGACCTTTAGGGAATGATGTTATATCTTTCTTTATTTAGATTATGGATTTTACACCTATGACCTACCAGCTCATTTACATATGTTCCACGTTGGGGTACAACATCAATGAACAATTCCAACATGCAAAGCGAGTACAATAAGGTGAATAATGAAGGAATTACAATACATTTACTATAAACACTGGGCAAGGATACATCACAAAATACAGGCATTCTACAATGTATGCCAGAATAAAAAAGTGATGCTTGCACTTGGTACAGGATAAAGAACACCAGTATATTAATAGTGCATACAATTCAATGAAAATAAGGAAGGTAAGCAGCCCAGAGGATTTGTCAAGGCTGGGAGAGAGAGTGAACAGTAGTGAGAGAAAAGGGGTGGGGGGAGAAGAATGGTGGGGGAGATCAATGAAAGGTGAGGGATGGGAGGAGATCACATTGAAAGAAAAAACAGGGCCAGTAGTACAGTTGGGAGTGGGAGGACGGTGAGGGATGGAAGAAGATGAACGGTGAAAAGGATGGGACGGGCAGTCTGATGGGGAAACAGTTGGCAGCAAGTTGTGGGGCAAATGGTGCGAGGGTGGGGAAGGAAGGAAGTTAGGAAACAGAGCGCTGAATGCCACTGTTTAGCAGGCGGGAGAAAGGGTTAGGTGAAACAATCACAAGTGCCACTCATTGTGATGGTCTGTGTCCCTCATTGTCCCTCCTTTGGAGGTCTGAAAATGAAATTATCACACTGTATGCTGCAATCATCACCCTGTGGTCATATGTGTGGCATCACTGTGTGAAGATGAATCTGAGCACAACATACACACCATGGGTGAGATAATGGCTGCAACCAGACAGCTTCAGTATCTACGAGTTCTAATCGCTAATGATGTTAGGCTGGGGACACAGTGTGTCATGTCAGTGGGCAAAGGTAACAGGGTGATGGTGTGCATATGGACAAGCATAAAGGGCAGAACGAGGGAGGGACTGATGCCACTAAACTGTTGCATGGTTTGGGCACAAATTCTGTATGTGGTAGAGATATGTAGGCCACATCTACGAGAAGACATAAGATAGAATGGAAAGGGTGCAGAGAAGGTCCACTGAAATGTTGCATGTGGTAAACGGAATGACATGTGAGGAGAGGCTGAAGGAACTGGATTGGTATCCTCTGCAGACAGGAAGGGAGAGAGTGGATATTGTCGAAATGTTATATTATCTGTAGTCAGTCAACAAAGTGTGTGACAGTTTATTAGATACAAGAACTAGAAGCAATTGCATGAATGTGGAGAGGTGAAGGTATAGAGGAAATGTTAGCAAATGTGCTCTGCAATGGTGTGCCAGAAGAGGTAGTGAGGGCCACTGCAGTGTAGTGTTCCGGGAATGGCTGGGAAAAACCAAAGAGGTTGTCAAGGGGAGGAAGGTGGAATTTTGGGTGGGATGGACAGTAGGGGGGTAATTGGCAGACTCGATGGGCCTGGAAGTTTCTTTTCTGCCAACACGTCTGCGAAACGTGCAGACATTTAAAATAGCAAGAAGGAACATCATCAGATGCACTTATCCACTGTGATCTGGCTACTTGTCCACAAGTGGAGTCCTTGATGTATGGAGTGTGTGGGCAGAAAGTGGGACAGAGGTTCATTTGTTGTACTCATTTGCTTATACAGTGTTGGTGGCATCATTTGGTGCTTTAGAAAGATTTGTGAAGTCCTTGGTCTTTGCATAGGTGTTTCTGTCTATACTCACAGTCAGGGGCCAAAAATTGGTTTCTGTAATCGGCCACCATGCATGCACCTTCAGATGGGCAAGAGGTTATCAGTTGTTATCATGTCATTGCAGTGCCCGGACTTACAGTACATTGCCTTGTGAACCACTTGCCATTCTGTTGGCATTGGTTTCATCCATGAGACCTTCCTGCTGTGAGTTCGTGAATTCCTGTTTTTTGCTTTTCTTTACCTACTCACCCCCATCATGTAGTCCTGGTCTGGGTTTCTGTGCCACAATACATGTTTTCATAATTCTTTACACTGAATAGTCATTGCAAGTCCAATTTCTCTTCTCATTCACCCTGCCCACACACACACACACACACACACTTAACAGGAGTGTCAACCATGCTGCACATGTAAATACAATATGCAAGGTGGCATACCTTCCCTTCCTGCTTCTGATAAATGTTGCTTATAAAGATCATACCATGGAGTGACCACAGAGGTGATCCTTGCGCACCTTGCTTTGCACCCTCCTATTCTTGGAATGAACTCCATTTACCACCATCCTCTGTGTTGTCTCCCTTAAATGATTACTGACCCAGTCCCCCCCACCTTGTGATACAGTCCCAGGCTGCCAAAGTTGTTTACAAAACTGTCATGTGGAGCTGTGGTGAAGGTCTTCCTGGAATCCAGGTAGGCAAGATGCACCACCCATCACTAATGTTATTACATGGTCACCCAGACAAATCTTTCAGATTTCCGTGACATAACATGACCGCTATGAAGCCATAATGACTAGGATCCTGTGATCAACTGGATTCAACATATACCCGAATAATCATTTATCATGGTTTTCATTAAGTTTCCCACCACCGAGGTCTACCAGACTGTCCTGTAATTGCCAGACCCCTCTCTTCCCCCAAGGTTGTGAACAGGGACAACATCTGTCCTACTACAGTCCTCACTAAGCAGTCTACTTTCCATCAATTGGTTGAACAGGGCTGTCAGTGGTGCAGTGAGTACCTCTCTATGCTACTTTCTTATTGTTCAATCTATTCCATCCATTCCCATTAGCTTGTCCACTCACCGTTTTGGGTGTTCCTTTCTGAAACACTGTCGTCTGTGAATGGAATGTTGTTAACCTTTCTTCTATCGATGCTGCTCCAGCACTAACATGATGTCCAACCCCCCCCACTTCTGCTGTGGTTATCAATGAACCATATCTGTTCAGTATCTGCTGCTATAATTATAAGGATTCACACTGGTGGTTGTCCTTGTCAACACCGCTGCTGTAGCAATGGACAAAGGTACATGCATAACTGTCAAAATGGTCAGCAAAATCTATTCTCAGTTAGTACATGTGGATAGAACAGACAGAGAATGGTAGATTGGAATACAGAACTGGACAGGTACCAGCACCTCTGGATGTCACTGTCCTCCACTCACCATATACAAACCTGTCACATGTGTACTACATCTGGGCCAATGAAGTTCAACTGTGGCAATTCATCTGCAGTGTTGCCTCAAAATGAGCGTGCACTGACAGTGACTTCTGCATGACTGATGATAATGAGTGTGTATTATCCTTTTTACTGGTGCACACCAGATTCACTACATACTGACCTTGTTTTCAATGCTGGAAATCATGTAAGGGGCTTTTCTCTGAACTACTGCAAATGTAAGGACTGACATAGGCTGCTATATGTGGTAGATATGGTGTAAAGTGGTTAGCTAGCTACTGATATAAGAAGAAGGACCATAACAGTTAATAAGTGTTAAAGACAAGTTAAGGGCTGAAACAATGTCTGCACCCTCTGCCAGGGTGAACGTTGAATGGAGGGAGGGAGGGAGACGTGGGTAGAAATAGGTGGGACACACAGGGGATGGGAGGGTATGTATAGAAGGGGCTGGGAACAGCTGAATGGTGTGTTGTGGGTAAGGTACCCAGGGTTAAGATTGGCAATCATGGAGAGGATACTGGGATGCAATGGATGTGGTGTGGCACTTTCATTGAGGATGCTGTGGTGACTAGGAGGGTGTCCCATTTGCAGCAGGCTGAGGAGGTTGAAGGAAGAAATATAGGGGCTCTGGAGGCTGCTGGAAGGAGGGGTGGGAGTGGTGGGGCTGGAGCAGGAGGGTCCACAGACAGGAACAGTTGGTGCAGGCAGAGGAGGAAGACTGGTTCTGTTGAGGAAGGGAGGGTAGGGTAGGAGAGGATAATGAAGGCAGAAGGTCAGAGAACAGATGAAAAACTCAGGGAAGTGGTAAGGATCGATGTGCACTGATGCAAGAGTAGCAGGAAATACATTTGCAGTGTCAGCATCGGTGTGGAAAGGGAGGTATTAGATCTATGTTGGGGTGAATGGGAGGGAGGGAGGGAAGGAGAGTCCAGAGACCAGGAGTACGACTAGAGTTAGGATGAAAGGGAAAAGGCAGGAGTAAGGTAGAGGAGAGACTGAAAAGGAGGGCGCAAGCAAGCTGGAGAGTTGTGGGAGTTGAAAAGGGTAGGTAGTGCAAATAAGAAGTGGGGAGGGATGCGGATATGAAGATATAGATAATAGAAGGAGGGATGGTACGAGCCAGAAAAAGGGGGGGGAGTAGTGCTAGGTGATTCTATACTGAAAGCGGTCAGATGGTGTCAAAAAGGAGAAAGGCATAGTTGTGTCTAGGTAGAGGCTATTCCAGGGTTGACCGTGGAAAGGGAAGGACTGGTGACTATTACATGTGCAGAGAGAGGGAGGAACAAATCTCATGTGGTGGTGCGCGTTGGTACAAACGACCTGGCGGGGGACATGGTAGAGGTGGTGAAGGGGAGGTTTGAGGAGTTGGGAAGGTAATGTGGTGGTGTGGGGGTGGTCAGTGGCATTCTCAAAAGTACCACCAGTCCCCTGGGTGAGCACAGTGAGCAAATCTAGGATACAGGACTTTTTTTATTTTTTGTGTTATGTATTTTTATTCCCTCTCATTCCTGCTCAGATGTCCCCCTCTCCTTCAGGCACTCCTATGGTCCCTCTGTCATAACTCTCCACTGCCTCACTGGAATCTTTCCCCCCTGTAAGCCCCATATTGCAGCCCTTCCTACATTATCTCGGCATTTCCCTTCACCAGGTGGGTTCAAGGGTCTCTCGGGGAATGCACCAGTGGAGAGGGGACACTAGCACCTACCTTGTAGACCGCAGAATGCTGCTGACTCTTGTGGGGAGCTGCCCCCTGGAGGGTTCGGAGGCGCAGAGGACCTGGAGGCCATCATCCTGTGAGCACCCAGCCATTTTTCCTCTTTTTCCTTTCGGGGTGGCATAGTGATGTAATGGTAGACGCCGATGTCCGCCCCTCTTCAATTATGTGTGTGGTCCAGTGTCCTGTGATACTCCCAGCCTACGCTAGGAGCCAGCAAGCACCAGAGCATTTTCCTGCCCTCCCCCCGAGAAGGAGAGCTGTCCTTGGGATGCTCCATCCTTCTCCCCCCCAGCCAGCCCTCCAGTGACCCGGGCTCATTCCCAAACACGGGTCGCCATTGTCTCAAGTGGAAATCCAACCACTGCACCGACAGGCCTGCTAGGATACAGGACTTTTAATGACTGGCTGAGTGAGTGGTGATGCTCAAGGAAGTACAGACTGGTGCAGGCTGGGCTAATGTATGGGGCTATGATGACCTGTATGCGGGAGACAGGTTACACCAGAGCACAAGAGGGAAAGTAGTACTGTAACAGGGGTTTGAAGGATATATATCAACTAAGGTGGATTTGCACTGGGGAGGTGTGGCATAGAGGGGAACAATGGTAGGTAGAGAGTCCAGAAAGCCGAGACTGTGAAGCTCACCCATATACTCATGAGTGAAGTTAGTCAAGAAGGAGCACAGGGGAAAATAAGGGTGGGAAGAATAGGGGCATGGAGGGAAAGGAGCTGGGTTGGAAGGTGGTATCATTGAATGCAAGAAACCCGGGAATGAAGTCAGCAGACATACAAGCCCTCTTGGATATGGGGAGTGTGGACATTGCAGTGATCGCAGAAACATGGGCCACCCCGTACCAGGACTCTGACATGATGATACCATGGTTTATGATATACAGAAAGGATAGGACTAAGGGGAAAGAGGGCTGGTGGGGTGGTGATTTATGTAAGGGAAGGAATAAATTGCATAATGGAGGAAGGGCATAAAGGAAGGACAGAAGCTGTATGGATGCAGTTTCAGGATGCAAAGAACAGGGCACTGAGACTGGGGGTGGTGTACAGTTCACCAGATTAGGGGACTGACCTGGATATACCATTGGCTGGCAGTATAGCGCAGTGGTTTAAGGCTTTGAGCTGTAAATCTGGAGCACTGGGTTTAAATCCCACAGCCCCCACATGCATACTGTGTGACCCTGAGCAAGTCACTTAACTTTCCTGTGCTCCCAGGTCACACCTGTAAACAAGCTTTCAGCTTAGTGTGCCACTCCTGGTTAAACAATTGGAAAAACAAAATCAAGAGAGTCTGCAAGAGAGGGAGCACTGTGGTGGTGGTGGATGTTAACCTACCTGGGGTAGAGTGGGGCACACCATGGACCATGAGTGTAAGGGAGCTGGTCCTGTTATAGGCATTTCAGGAAAGCTTCATCATGCAGCTGGTACAGGAGCCAACTCATTTAGGGAGGACTCTGGATCTTGTAATGGGGAGTCAGTTAGTGATCTGGTGGAGGAAGAACCACTGCCTGGGAGTGACCACTATTCAGTGTGGTTCAAGCTCGACACGGGGATGGATACAGGGAAACGGACACAAGGGTGATTGAGCTTAAGGGAGCTGACTTTGGGAAAATGGGGGACATTCTGGGCATGCACCTAGCAGGACTGTAACTGCACATGGATGCAGTTCAGAAATGGGAAATTATAAAGGAAGGTTTGGAAGAGGCAGGTAACATGCACTACTAAGAAAAGTAAGAAGGGGAAGACAAAGAAGACAAAATTGGCCTACACAGGTGATCTTGGAAGGGGTGATGTCCAAGAGGGTGGCATTTAGTCAGTACAAGAAATCACGGAGGGAGGAGCATAAGGAGATGTATGCAGTGAATTCAAGGGAGGTTTTCAGAAAGGTCAGGGCTGCTGAGGCATCCAAGGAGCTAAGGGTGGTGCAAGGCATCAAAACTGGAGAAAAAGACTTCTTCCAGGACATTGGAGAGAGAGAAGAAGGAAAAAGGACCAGATCGTGAGGGTAATGAAGACCAGGGGGTGGGTGGGTGGAGAATGGTGAGAGAGAAGGCAGAACTGCTCAATGAGTAGTTATGCTCTGTATTCACCAGGAGAAGGGGGTGAAGATTCCTCAGGTGATGGGGGGGGTGTGTGGGGTATATTAAAACAGATGTGGCAATTACAGATGACAGTGTACTGGAAGGGCTAAGGGCTTTAAGGGTGGACAAAGCACAAGGTCCAGATGGCATTCATCCAAGGGAGCCAGCAGAGGTCCTGGTGAGGCCACTGGCTGATCTGTTCAGATCTGTTCTTTTGAATATTGGTACACTGTGCCTTGCAGATGAACGGTAGTCGGAAAAATTTGAATAGTTGTGCAATGCGTACATAGGTATTCCCGCTAAATAGCATACAGGAAGCCAATAATAGATTCCCAGCTGCCATTCTATTTATGAGTGGCTGTGAATGCCATATGAATTTGTGGTTATTGAAACAGCAGAAACGTACAACATACATGCTTCTACGGATGACGGTGTCGGTGATCATCAGCGGCAAATGACAAATTTGGCACACTATCATACTCGTTAGACTGGGTAAGCAACTTTTGAAAACAAAGTACTTTGACTTAGCAGCAACACCTTCACCACAATCAAGGGAGTTCTGTACAGGATCCTCAGTGTCCCCATCTGAATTGTCTGCAGAGGATGGCACATATAAGGACTGCTGTATTTCTCTTTGATCCACTGACTGTGAAGACGGCCTGGAAACGTTGTCCTGGACTGTGCTTTCCTGGATACCTGTGACTTTCACTGGAGTTGAAGTAAATGCCAGGGGCCGCAGTCTTACTTCCTCATAGTAGGCATCCATTCCACTGGCAGAGTGCTGGACATTTGAATTTCTGCCCCCTTCATCTTTTACGGTACATGTATGTTGTTCCAACCGTGACTTTGAGAAGTAACTATGGTCCTTGTACATGTTTTCAGGAGTCTCCGGAAACTGACATTGAAAGTCGCATCTGTCAACAACACACTGGATATGATAGAAGGCATTCTTAGAATGGCAGAGAAAGGGGAGATACTGTTGATGGGAGACCTGAATATGCCAGATGTTAACTGGAGCACATTTGCTGCAGCCACATCCAAAGCAGGGCCATTCTTGATGCCCTACAGGTGGCAGGCCTCAGACAGCTAGTTTGGAACCCACTCATGAGGGAGCAATCTTAGACCTCATACTCTCAAACGGGGCAGTGAGGAGGATCTCAGATCTAGAAGTGGGTTGCCATCTGGGGACAAGTGACCATCAAACAGTGTGGTTCACATTAAACTCAGCTACAGAGTCAAGCCATACAAAAGTGAGGGTACTGGACTTTAGGAGGGCTGACTTTGGCAAGATGTGAGAGTGCCTCAGAAAAGCACTAGCAAACAGGCTAGAAGGAGGTGTGGAGCAACAATGGGGAATCATCAAAACTGCCATCACAGAGGCAACAAGCCTTTGTGTGAAGCAAATAAACAAATCAAAATGAAAGAAAAAGCCACTATGGTTCTCAAAAGAGATGGCTGTGAAAGTCAGGAAGAAAAAGATAGCATTCCGGAAGTATAAGGAAACACAGAAGGAGCAGGACAGAGAGCTGTACCAGTTAAGGCAGAAGGAAGCAGGGAGGGAAGTCAGAATAGCAAAGGCCCAAACTGAGGAAAAGATAGCCAACTCAGTTAAGAAGGGGGATAAAACCTTTTATAGGTACATCAGCGTAGAAAGACAAATGGAGGATAGTGAGACTGAATAGAATGAGCGGTGGGTGGGCAGAGGGGACAGTGAAAAAGCAGGGATACTGAATGAATATTTCTGCTCAGTATTCACAAAGAGGAGAAGTGCCTAATCCAATTAACAGAAGCACTCTTGATAGAGGGTCGATCCCAGTCCTTTCACAAAAGAAAGGTTCTGCAAGAACTCCTAAAACTGAAGGTGGACAAAGCAATGGGGCCTGATGGAATTCACCCAGAATTCTAAAAGAATTAAGGGAGGAACTAGTGAAACCACTGGCTACTCTTTTAATAAATCATAGGAGGATGGTGTGGTACCTGAGGACTAGAGGAAGGTGGATGTGATTCCCTTTCACAAAAGTGGGACCAAGACAGAGGCAGGAAACTACAGACCTGTCAGTTTGACCTCTGTGGTGAGGCAAAGTGATGGAGTCACTTCTGAAGGAAAGAATAGTTGAGTACCTGGAGGCCAGTGGAGCACAGGACCCAAGGCAGCATAGGTTCACAGTGGGAAGGTCATGTCAGATGAATCTAATAGATTTCTTTGACTGGGTGACCAAAGTAGTAGACCAGGAGGGGCTGTGGACATGGCCTACCTAGACTTTAGCAAGGCATTTGACACAGTCCCACAAAAATTAATAGTCATATTAACCAGCCTGGGAGTGGGTCCCAGGGTGGTAGCCTGGTAAAACATTGGCTGCACAACAGGACACAGAAGGTAATTGTAAAATGGAGTCACTCTGAAGAAGAGGGTTTACTAGTAGGGTACCATGAGGTTAAGTATTGGGTCCAGTCCTTTTTAATGTCTCTTCATCAGTGACATTGCAGAGGACTGGAAGGAAAAGTATGCCTTTTGCAGATGACACAAAGATCTGCAACAGGGTTGATACACAGGAAGTGTGGAACGGATGAGAAGGGACTTGGCAAGGTTGAAGGAATGGTCAGAAGTATGGCAGCTAGGATTCAATGCAAAAAGTGCAAAATAATGCACCTGGGAACAAGAACCAAGGGAGGAATACACAATGGGTGGGAGGTAGTAACAACAACAAAAAAGGAAAGGGACCTGGGGGTAACCATATCAGATGACCTTAAGGTTAGCAAGCAATGTGAAAAGGCAGTAGGAAGGGCTGGGGGTATACTGGGATGTATAGGGAGAGGCATCAGCAGCAGAAAACAGGAAGTTGTTATCCCTCTGTACAGACAGTTGGTGAGACCCTATCTGGAGTACTGTGTCCAGTTCTGGAGACCCCATCTCCACAAGGACATAGACAGGATAGTGGTAGTCCAGAGGAGGGCAACAAAAATGGTGCAGGGTCTGCAAGAGAAGCCGTATGAGGAGAGACTAAAGGAGCTTAATAAGTATACCTTTAAGTAAAGAAGGGAGAGGGGGGACATGATAGAAACTTTTAAGTACCTCAGTGGAATCAACAAAGTCCAAGAGGGTAGCATCTTTCCCCAACCCTCCCCAGGATGAGGAGAGCAGTCTACAGATGCTCAATCCTGATCCTCCCCTGCCGACTCACCAATGACCCGAGTCCATTCCCGAACCCGGGTCGCCAGTGTGGTGCGAGGTGTGGCCTCCAGCACCTCAACTCTCAGCACTACTGGGCCCAAAGTTACATTTTAATTTCCTCTGTAAATTAAAACACTGGGTGAGAAATCTCCAGTAGCAAGCAGCTGAGGGTATCTTCTGTTTAAATCTCTTTGGTCTGTTGTGTGTACCACAGTGTAGACAAAACAATCTCTTGGCAGATATTCAATCTCTGTGTAATGAGTTGTTTTATTTATTCTTTTTTTCCTCTTCTTTCTCTGTGGGAACACACAGCTGTAAAGGGACCCAAACAGACAGACAGACTGCTTTTATTTGTGGTTTCAAATCCTAATGGGTCTTCACTCATCTAGGAGTCCACATACGCCAAATGCTGATTGTGTCCTGTCATGAACTTTGGTTGCAAACAAAGTTTTTGATCCACAGACAGCTAAGGGTTTCTTATTTCTTAAAAGACATGTCTAAAACATCAGTACTGAAGTTGAGGCTGGATGCCTCACAAATTCAAACTGATTACAGTGGTTTAGAAGATTTTGCCAATGTGGAAAAAAACAGAAACAGTCCCATGAGGGTGATTTCTGAAGACTATAGTCACTTAAACCATGGTACCAAGGAAGATATTCCTGACAATTTGTTGGTTGCAACACTATTCACTTGCTTAGAATTTTCTATAAAAAATGTGATACTCTGAAGTCAGATTACACTGCACACTGGCAAAAGAGGAGTATGTTACATGCCAAGTCTACTCAGAAAGTTAATGAGCTGTTATATCAAAACAGGACCTTGACTAAACATTGTGATTCATTACTAAGCAGTTATGAAAACAGTAAACGTAAAATGTATGCTTTGAATACCAAATGTGATAAAGCTTCTCTTGATAACAGACTAGTTTTTCACTGTGAGAAAGTCTTGCGAACTGAAGTTAGATCACTTCACAGTGTGCTTGCTCATGTTTTTTGAGGAGCTAGAATGTAAGAGTAAGGAAAATGCCCAACTTACTACTGTTTGTAGAAACTTGGAAAAACAGGTTATGTATGATGTGCGTGATACCAATTCTGAGGTTGATCATATAAATTGCAAGGCAGACATGGTGAACTTGCACCATCAGCCAGAGGTATTGGCAGGGCATACTAACTTAATGCCCAAAGACCTTGCTTCTTCTCATGTTGAAGAGTTTGATTTTGAACCCTCACAGTTTGCTGTGGGATGGACTAGAACAAAGGCTAGCCACTTGTTTTTCTGTGATTCACAAAATGGAGAATTGTTACAGTCTCAAAATGGTGGATACACGTCATCAGGTTGCATCCCCATACCATGCCCAAGATGGCCACTCATGGTCATGTGATGTTGGTCATAAACAGTAACCCATGATGCCCATGAGGTGATCCAAAATGGCCGACCACCACATCACGGAGGTTGGAGCATGCAGTCACTGGGATCTGTGATTGCTGCCATAACCAAACAAAACATACCGGAGGTTTTTGGCTTGATTAATAATGTTATCAGTAAGATTAGTGTTTCTGAGGGACAGAACATTCTCATTAAAAATGATGTTGACGTATTTTTGAATGAGGTTAGTACACAACCTGTCATGAAGTCAGTGTCTGATGCTGCAGAAGCAGCTGCTGCTGCTGCTAGCAATGTTTACTATACTAGAGCGTCCTTGATTAAGAAACACATTGCTGTTAATTATGTTAAATGTGAAATAGCATCAGCTTTCCCTGAGAAGACTGAATGTGCTGTTTTTCCTAATGCTGGGCACATGCAGCCCATTAATAACTTAAACAATGTTGCTACCATCCAGCAACCTTCCGGTGGGGAGACCCACTTTACATTTGATGGGGAAGGGGAGAACTCTGATTCTGAAAGCCCCATGGCTGTGATATTTTCAGCATCACAGGCCACATTGGGGGAAGGGTTACAGGTTTGATTTCTGAACCTGGGCTGACAGCTGTTTCAGCACTACTTTCTCCACCCTGATGGCTACTGAACTACAATCCATAGCTGGAGAACTACGTGCAACTTGCACACCACTTTTCTCCACTGTGCAGGTGCCCCTGATAGTGCCAGCACTGCCAGCACATGATGCAGAACCCCCTCCACCAGTGACACCTGGATCATCCCATACTGTGTCTACAATAGCAGACACAAGCCAGGAACAGTCTGGGTTATTCCCAGCACATGCAATAGCAGACACAAGTCAGAAACATGGTACACAGAGAACCATGACTGGGATGTTAACATACCAGGGTACATAACCTACAGGAGAGACAGGCAGGGGAGAAGAGGGGAAGGGGAAGCTCTCTATGTAAAGGAAGGGATAAAAGCAACTGAACAAAAGAGTAAACAGGGAGGAGAGGAGGCACTGTAGGTCACCTTGGAGACTGGAAAGGGCACCACAATCCACACAGGGGTTGTGTACAGACCCCCATGTCAGGGGAGGGAATGGACAAGGATATGATAGAAGGCATTCTTAGAATGGCAGAGAAAGGGAGATACTGTTGATGGGAGACCTGAATATGCCAGATGTTAACTGGAGCACATTTGCTGCAGCCACATCCAGAGCAGGGCCATTCTTGATGCCCTACAGGTGGCAGGCCTCAGACAGCTAGTTTGGAACCCACTCATGAGGGAGCAATCTTAGACCTCATCCTCTCAAGCGGGGCAGTGAGAGGATCTCAGATCTAGAAGTGGGTTGCCATCTGGGAACAAGTGACCATCAAACAGTGTGGTTCATGTTAAATTCAGCTACAGAGTCAAGCCATACAAAAGTGAGGGTACTGGACTTCAGAAGGGCTGACTTTGGCAAGATGGGAGAGTGCCTCAGAAAAGCACTAGCAAACAGGCTAGAAGGAGGTGAGGAGCAACAATGGGAAATCATCAAAACTGCCATCACAGAGGCAATAAGCCTTTGTGTGAAGCAAATAAACAAATCAAAATGAAAGAAAAAGCCACTATGGTTCTCAAAAGAGGTGGCTGTGAAAGTCAGGAAGAAAAAGATAGCATTCCGGAAGTATAAGGAAACACAGAAAGAGCAGGACAGAGAGCTGTACCAGTTAAGGCAGAAGGAAGCAGGAAGGGAAGTCAGAATAGCAAAGGCTCAAACTGAGGAAAAGATAGCCAACTCAGTTAAGAAGGGGGATAAAACCTTTTATAGGTACATCAGCGAGTGTAGAAAGACAAAGGGAGGGATAGTGAGGCTGAATAGAATGAACGGTGAGTGGGCAGAGGGGGACAGTGAAAAAGCAGGGATACTGAATGAATATTTCTGCTCAGTATTCACAAAAGAGGAGGGGGAAGTGCCTAATCCAATTAACAGAAGCACTCTTGATGGGGGGGGGTCAATCCCAGACCTTTCACAGAAGAAAGGGTTCTGCAAGAACTCCTAAAACTGAAGGTGGACAAAGCAATGGGGCCTGATGGAATTCACCCCAGAATTCTAAAAGAATTAAGTGGGAACTAGTGAAACCACTGGCAACTCTTTTTAATAAATCATGGGAGGATGGTGTGGTACCTGAGGACTGGAGGAAGGTGGATGTGATTCCCCTTCACAAAAGTGGGACCAAGACAGAGGCAGGAAACTACAGACCTGTCAGTCTGACCTCTGTGGTAGGGAAAGTGATGGAGTCACTTCTGAAGGAAAGAATAGTTGAGTACCTAGAGGCCAGTGGGGCACAGGACCCAAGGTAGCAAGTGTTCACAGCGGGAAGGTCATGTCAGATGAATCTAATAGATTTCTTTGACTGGGTGACCAAAGTAGTAGACCAGGGAGGGGCTGTGGACATGGCCTACCTAGACTTTAGCAAGGCATTTGACACAGTCCCACACAAAAAATTAATAGTCATATTAACCAGCCTGGGAGTGGGTCCCAGGGTGGTAGCCTGGGTAAAACATTGGCTGGAAAACAGGACACAGAAGGTAATTGTAAATGGAGTCCACTCTGAAGAAAGAGGGGTTACTAGTGGGGTACCGTGGGGTTCAGTATTGGGTCCAGTCCTTTTTAATGTCTTCATAAGTGACATTGCAGAGGGACTGGAAGGAAAAGTATGCCTCTTTGCAGATGACACAAAGATCTGCAACAGGGTTGATAAACAAGGAGGCGTGGAAAGGATGAGAAGGGACTTGGCAAGGTTGGAGGAATGGTCAGAAATATGGCAGCTAGGATTCAATGCAAAGAAGTGCAAAATAATGCACCTGGGAAAAAAGAACCAAGGGGAAGAATACACAATGTGGGGGGAGGTAGTAACAACAACAAAAAAGGAAAGGGACCTGGGGGTAATCATATTAGATGGCCTTAAGGTTAGCAAGCAATGTGAGAAGGCAGTAGGGAGGGCTGGGGGTATACTGGGATGCATAGGGAGAGGCATCAGCAGCAGAAAACAGGACTTGTTATCCCTCTGTACAGACAGTTGGTGAGACCCCATCTGGAATACTGTGTCCAGTTCTGGAGACCCCATCTCCGCAAGGACATAGACAGGATAGAGGCAGTCCAGAGGAGAGCAACTAAAATGGTGCAGGGTCTGCAAGAGAAGCCATATGAGGAGAGACTAAAGGAGCTTAATATGTATACCCTTGAGGAAAGAAGGGAGAGGGGGGACATGATAGAAACTTTTAAGTACCTCAGTGGAATCAACAAAGTCCAAGAGGGTAGCATCTTTCAGAAAAAGAGACATGCAAGAACAAGGGGACACAATTTAAAGATGGGGGCGGTTCAGGGGCAATGTGAGGAAGTATTATTTCACAGAGAGGGTAGTGGATGCGTGGAACAGCCTTCCTGAGGAGGTTGTGGGGTCTAAAACTGTGGGAGAATTCAAGAATGCATGGGACAGACATAAGGCAATTCTTGTGGGGGGTAGGAAGAAACAGGCTGTTGGTTAACTAGGATCTGCGGCCTACTCTGTAAGTAGGGAAATGGGGAGACTAGATGGGCCAAGCAGTCCTTATCTGCCGTCAAAGTCTATGTTTCTATGAAACAGTCTGGGTTATTCTCGGCACAAACAATAGCAGGCACGTCTAGTAAGAAAGTACAAGGTATCCTAATACTAATATCATTGTCTTTTCTTTTGGGATCACTGATCATGGTCCCAGCATTGGTTAATCCTAACACAGTTTTAGAGTATACTGAAACTGTTACATCAGAGATAGCAATCTCAGCAGTTTTAGCCCTAAAATGCAATGGACACATCAGACCCATTGCTTATGCATCCCAGATGCTCTCCCCAGTGGAGCAGAAATACAGCCTTTGGAAAGGAATCTTTTGGCTACATACTGGGCAGTGAGATACTTTATGTACATCATTGGATATGCACCCATTGTGCTGCATTCCAATCATTGGCCAACTAACTTTCTGTTGTCAGACAGAGTAAAAGATGACTCTGCATCCAATGCCAGACTTATACACTGGTTTCTCATTTTTACAGGATCATGACATCACTGTCCTTCCTATCAAAACTCCATCCTTTTTGGCCCATGGCCTACAATTTGCAGGAGAGACCCATGATTGTTCACTCCAACAGCCTGACCTACCTGTCCCAGGGACCTTTCTGACAGAACCCCAGAAAGTGTTAAAAGACAGCACTGTGTGTCATGTTTTGACTGATGACTCAGCCACAGATACCAAGGAGGGTCAGATAGCAGGGTTTGGAATTATTTTACTTCCTAGTAATGACAGAATGTGCATAATCGTATATTTACGATTCACAGGCATTGTTAAAACACGCCTGGCAAGAATAAAATGAAAAGCAGGGAAGCGAGAAGTCTCCTTATCACCACAAATGTTTGTGGATGGTTTAGAAAGCTGATAAGTCCTTGAGTGAAACAGCTTGTTCTAAGAGAGGAATACAAAGTTTGTTTTCCTTACATAACATGATACCAGCACTCCACGAGAGGGTTAAGTTCTGCACGCTTTAAGAAATGGCTTTGATCTAATTACAAAAGCACAGCAGAAACTGTTTTTTGTTTTATTACAGTTTCTAATTGGGTATGTTTCTCTCTGACTGAATTTCTTTGGAAGAAAACAAACTTCCAATACTATAATAGTACCTCTGTGAAATACAGAGACTTGTTTGTGTACATCACAACATTAACCTAACCAGTTTTAATCAATCAATCAAAACCTTTATTTTGCCAGGTGGAACATCATTGAGACAAGCTCATTTACAAGATGGACCTGGGGCAAAACAATTGCCAACAGGGTTAAGACATAACAGGTTGAGTGAACATACATAACAATTACATAGTAATAATAACAACATAATAACATATAACCATCACATGTAACAAGATACTTCCACCAGAACATAGCAATAGGTTCAACAGGAGGTAGTGCCATTTAAATACAATTGCACAGATACAGATATATGGACATAAAATAATGAGGTACAGTTTATAAAGTTTATATACAAACTATACATGCATAAGGTTCAAGCATTGTGTAAACTTGAACCTTATGCTCCAAAAGAAGGACCCTCATTTGAGGGCAGTGTATAGGTTCCTTAATAAAGGAACTGAGGAATAACTTCCAAAAATAAGCTCTCATACCCCAATTGTATTGTACGGTAAGAAAGTGAAAATGATATTCACCTGTCCAGTGATGGCCTACTCATTTGGAACATCACTGCTGTAACACTCATGAAAAGTTACAGGTAATTCCTGAACACTTGAGAGAAGATTTTATCTACTGTACCAAGTACATGATTCTCCAACTGGTGGATACCAGGGAGTCAATAAAACACTAAACAGACTAAAATCCTTTGTCTTGTGGCCACACATGAGAAATGATGTAGAACACTACATTAGTAACTGTTTGATCTGTGCACAGAACAATCCTATACCAGCTAGGAAAATGCATTGTTACCCCAGAGGCAATCAGGCCCCTAAAACAACATCCAGACTGACTACATTGGCCCCATGCCAACCGCTAAGAACAGCCAAAGTGACTGGAAATGTCTTGGTAAACCAGCTATTTACCAGGTGGGGGTTACCCCTAAAGGTAAATTATGATTACAGGGATCCGGCTTTATACCCAAAGTAATGTAGGAAACTCTGGATTTGTTATGGGTAAAACAAAAGTTTCATATCTCTTACCACCCACAGTGATCAGGACAGGTGGAATGGGCTAACAGTCAGATTAAAGTTATGTTATCCAAACTTGTTCAGAAAACCCCCAAATGACTGGGATTCATTATTGCCTTTACTCCTTATGGCAATAAGAGGGACACCCTCTGCAGGTACACAGCGTACCCCATTTTTGAAATCATGAACGGACGATCCATGAGACTCCCAGAACATTTACTTCCAGACCTGTGTACTGCCACTGCAGATAAAGCATCAATAGTTAAATATCTCAAACAAGACATACAAAAGGTACACTTGTTTGCTGTACAATGTATGGGCAAGGCCCAACAACAGGCCCTATCCCACTGTAAACAAACTCAGTCCAGCAGTCTACCAAGTTAGACTGCCTCACAATAACAGTCATTGATAAATGGCTACATGCCAGTCAAATGAACCTGTTTAAAGGAGATTAAATTACTTTTCCATACCCCAATGGGCCGAATAGTACTAAACTATGTTTTTTTCTTTTCTCTTTCCTTTTAGGTTCCAGAGAGAGAGAGAGAGAGAGATGCTTGCCTTTATCCTTATTATTCTGGTTTTTTTTTTAAAGTATGGGGTTTCTTACAAGCCCAAACTGCACATCTTATTGCAGATAAGAACCAGTGACCTAAACCTAAGCAGCTTGTCGAGGCAGAGTACTTCACAAGCCCACGTGATTTAATTGCATCCTGTGGAATTCACACTAAAGTCCTAAAATACATGTTCATCATCCAGAAGGGTAGTGAGGCCCTACTGAATGTTATGATCATTGCTTTGGATCAATCCTAGCAGCTAGACTTGATCTGGACTCCTGTTTACATTTTATTGATAATCAGGAATTTTGCATCCAAATTATATGGCAATAAAAGCCATTAGACCTTAAGGTTTTTACCCTATGATGTCTCATAATTTGTGACACCTAATACTGAGTGCCCAAAATTGAACCCTGGCCCACCCAGTGGTCTAATAGCCACTTCCAAACCAGGTACCCTAGTTAATAATGTGCAGCTCATGCACAACCCAGTGATTTTAAATCTCACCTTTAAAACTTGGAATGATTTGTTATATGTTTCACAACAAACATTTCACACTTTTGTTTAATAATGATGTGATTGGATACCCTGGGAGCATACCAGGTACTCATTAATGACCTCCTATGCAGGGATTGACACAGCACACACACACAGGATTTTCACATCCTGACAACTAATGGTACATCTTATAATAGTAAACCTACCCAAACGCACTAGGCATTTTGTTTTGTTTCTGTTTTTTTATTTATTTAAAAAAAGACACAGGTTTAGCCTCGGGCCTATTTGGCTCTGACATATCTGTTTGAAATAAGGCTGGTATAGCCATTCTTCAAGCACATATGTTAAAGGTTCATAATAGTATGAAATATAATATTATACCACTCCCACCCATTGCATGGTATACATGATTTTGCTTATAAAGAGTGATTTACATCTACAATGTTAAAGATATTGTGAAGAGGTTTGACCTGACAAATGTTCATATTAATGAATTATTTTCTGCTCACATTAAGGAAGCAGATGAGCATCACATAGCTAGGAAAGTCCTTTACACTGCCTATAGCTATTCTGTTCTTACAACCCTTCGGTTATCTCTTCCGGGATCTGGAATTAGGACATACCCTTGATCTCATACATGACTGATGTATGGGTCAGTGGCATAGCCACATTTTGCACTTCTATTGCATGTGTTAACAAATGTTTATCTGAATCTAGCACTATTCCTTGTCAATGGCAAGGAACCTCGGATATGTCACCACACACACCAGTATTGCTCCATGTTTCAAAACTTATTCCTGCACAATCCAGGAAGCCATGTTTGTGACTCTCACAGTGTCATTGCCACATCTTCATCCGGCAACATCCATCTCTGATCATCTGGCAACCGTCCATTCTACTGATCATCTTGATGGGAACTTTTATCGTGAAGGGTTGAAACTACCTCCTTTCCTTGTTTACCATGAAGTCTTGGAATCGTGACTGACTCTGAACTTTGATTGTTGTACCTGAAAGGAACATCACCTTTTATGCAGATGTGACATCTTCCAACTTGTCTTACTAGCTTGTGAATACTGGCCTAATAATTGAAATTAGGCTTCCACTTGTGAACTTTCAAATAAACTGTATTCAGTCCAGCCAATTAAGATTCTACAATCAAGTTCATTGTTATGCATACTATGAAGCAAGTCTGGGGTGGGGGCAATCCCCTAACTTCAGCAAGAAGACTCTTCTTCATTTGATCTACAATCAAGAAATCCATTTTCTTCACTGCTTGTTTACCAAGCCCAGCTGGCACCTCATACAAACTGAGTACTGTCATAAACTTTTACACTTTATGCAGCCGTGTGATCATCTTCAACTGAAGACTTTTGTTGTTCCATTGTAAGACGCAATGTGCAATCTAATGCACCCCCTGCTGAGGCCTCTGAAAATACTGCTGCCTTCTGAACATTTACCTCTACTTTTGGAAAATCTACATACATCTAATTTGAAAGATGAATCTTCATCTAACACTTGAAGTAACCCTGGATTTATCCCTAGAACTGTTCGTAATTTATGTCTTGTGGACATTGACATTTTGTGTCCTGTCTAACTTACCAACTGAAAAATGCCATCCTCCAAGATGGTATATTCTGCTGATGTGGAACATTGTGTGGTGACCAACTATACATTCTTCTGGTATGGACTAAAAGTTATGGAAAGTGAACTTTTCTAAACTTCTATTTTTACTTCCTAAACAGGTAATAGGTTATATGGTAATCACACCTGTTCCCATCCCGGTACCAGATATCATTATGTCTAGTCCTAACTATCCTGATGCTCTATCTCAATTTTACTTAGTTTTAATATCCATACAGGCAACTTAAGTTTGTCTCTTCAATTTCTTCCAAATAGGATGGATACACACCTGATACATATCAGTAATGATATTGTTTTGATACTGGAAAACCCCATTGTGAAGTTTTATTCAAAATGTTTATAGTAATGCAAGGTTTACTAACATTTTCCCTTATAATTACATTTTGTTGTTTAAGGAAAACCCTGAAACACCACAGTGACCAGTTTAAATTCCTCTATCAGGCTCGTGCCTTGGGTCTGTAGATGAATGGTGCCTAACCGTTGTCTTTTTGTTGTGTTGCCACTTTTGCAATTAAGGCAACAAAGAGGGGCCTGTTGTGCCTGGATTATGCCCCCTATCACCCCACATACACCTTACACTGTATTTCTGGTCTATTATACTGTGATACTGCTATTTTGCACTAATATATAGATTTAGGCATCCATCTTATGAGCATGAGTGCCAGAAATGTGCTTTGCTGCTAATATTTGCTAATGTTTACATCCTTCATAGCAGTAGATCATGTATGACTATTATACCTCACTATAATGCATTATGTTTGTCTTTTACATATATTCTATATATAATCTACCTAATCACTGATGAGATGACTCTGAGGGATCATCAGTGATTAATTTATACACCATATATATATATATATATATATATATATATATATTCATATACACTAGGGCCCAGATATTCAAAAGGGTTGCATTGCAACCACTGATGTGCCGATGCGATATTCAAATGGATATTGCGACTGGCACAAATCCTTATGTGCGGGCGCATCAGTAATGTATCTCTGCGAAGGCGCAGGTAGAGGCGTGCCCATGCATACTCTGCACATCCCAATATTCAGCCGGGATGTACTGAGTCAGCCATGCACAACCCTACTTGCACCGCACAAAGTTGATCAAAAAAAAAGGATCAATGGCTGGCCACCCACAGGTGAGCTGCCATGTTGCAGGGCGCAACACAGCAGCTGCCACCTGTGGGTGGCCACCCAAGCTCCAGCTGCTCCTCCATGGTGGCACCCCCCCATGCCCGATCGTGGGCATTGGTATGAAAAAAGAGAATCCTATATCCCCAGTGGTCCAGTGGACTACTGTCAGCCCGATCGTGGGCTTAAGTTAAATAAAACTGAATCCAATATCCCTGGTGGTCCAGTGGACCACTGTCAGCCCGATCGTGAGCTTAAGTTAAATATAACTGAATCCAATATCCCTGGTGGTCCAGTGGACCGCTGTCAGCACGATCGTGGGCTTAAGTTAAATAAAACTGAATCCAATATCCCTGGTGGTCCAGTGGACTGCTGTCAGCCCAATTGTGGACTTAAGTTAAATAAGAACATATCCAATATCCCTGGTGGTCCAGTGGACCCCCTTCCCCACCCGCACACTGAGCCCCACCACCCCACTCCTCCCCGGTCAGTGGTGGGCGGCAGCACCCCACCCACCTGCTGCCCTGCCGCCCTGCCGCCCATCGACTGACACCATCAGTAGGGCTGTACACCCATTGGTCCACAGCGTGAGCCAATGGGTGTGCAGCCCATACCTACTACATTCCAGATATGGAATGGATCCATTCCGTATCTGGAATGTGTAAGTACAATCAGAGCTGCATGCCCATTGGCTCACACTGTGGACCAATGGGCGTACAACTCTACTGATGGTGTCAGTTGATGGAGTGCGGCTGACAGACGAGGTAGCTGCTCGCCACCGCTGGAGCGGGGAGAGGGGCAGTGGGGCTCAGTGGGTGGGTGGGGAGAGTCTGCTGGACCGCCAGGAATAAATGAATGTTCTTATTTAATTTGAAGCCACGACAGGCCGATAGCGGTCAACCGGACCACCAAGAATATGAACCGATTTTATTTAACTTAACCCACAATCAGGCTGACAGCAGTTCACTGGACGACCAGGGATATTGGATTCAGTTTTATTTAACTTAAGCCCATGATCAGGCTGACAGCGGTCCACTGGACCACCAGGGATATTGGATTTGGTTTTATTTAACTGAAGCCCACGATCGGGCTGCCAGCAGTCCACTGAACCACCAGGGATATTGGATACATTTTATTTTACAAATGCCCGCAATCAGGCTGTGGGGCACATTGCTGCACTGCAGGGGGCGTTGGTCCCCGATGGCTGCTGCCTGGCAGGGTGCCAGGTGCAAGTCACTGGGGATCGGCGCACCTGCATGCAAATGGGGCCATAATGACATGCAAATGGACTCATTTGTGCCTTGCATACATTATGGCCTCATTTGCATGTGCACTTTTGAATATCGCGGTTGCTGCGCATAGCACAACGGAACTTGCGCTAGCGCATCCCCCTGCTCCACTCTGGCCACTTGCGCTGGTTCAGTGCCACTGCGCCATGCACACTGTGGGTGGCCAGGGTGCAATATTCAATGATGCTGAGCCATGGCGCAGCTCCGTTGAATATCACCCAGTCGACGACCCTGCGCAGCCAAGTTGCGCTGCACCCAGGCTTGCACCATAGCCTGGCGCAGTTTGAATATCTGGGCCTATATATATATTCTCATATAATCATATGTAGTTGTGGCCAGTCAGCACTTCTCTTTGTCTAAGCAAGCTGACACAGAGAGAAAACCTTTGTTATGTCTTATACACAGGCAAGAAATGCCACGTGTAGTTTGAACCCGTCAGCATTTCTTTTGTCCAAGCTATAATGCAAACATAAGCATATTATTTGTCTCATATGATACTCAGTAATTCTGTCTCATAAGTCATTATCAAATACATATTGTTTCTCATATCTGTAACTATGAGGTAATCTCTGTAACTGTTGCTATGCTGTTATCTGTAGTATATAGCCTTCTGCAACCTACTGTAGCTCCAGGAGAGTTCGGAGAGAGAACGAGATCTTGGAGAACCTGAGATCCTATAATTCTGGAGATTATGTACATTCTTCAGGAGAGTGGTGAGAAACCTATCTCCCTTGTGGTTTTCTTTGTCACATGCTTGGCGTAAGTAGTACAATAAACATTTATTAGTACTCTTGCTTGTTTATGAATTTTTCTTGACAGACTCTGAAGACATAAGAATCTGTATTACTAGTATTATTATTATTTACCCTACACACCAAGAGTGTTTAGGCAACAGGTGGACATGATCGAGACGTTTAAATATATCAAAGGGATGAAGAAGGTGGTCACAGGGAAGTTATTCCACAGAAAGGAGGCAAACATAACAAGGTGGCACACACTGAGACTACGGGGGGGGGGGCATTCCGGGGGAAATGTGAGAGGTCAGTTTTTCACGGGTTCAATTCAATTTATTTATAAAACAGGCGCTATTCCAAAAGATCATAGAGCCTTTATGATTAAAACAACAAAACCATAAAAACAATCAATACCAAATAACAATCCTAAACAGAGCAATCAAAAGCAAGTTCAAATAAATGTGACTTCAAAGCAGAGGGTGTCATAGAACTGGAATAGGGTTCCAGAGGAAGTGGTGAATTCGGAGACTGTAGAGGGATTCAATACCACTTGGGACAGACATATGTGGTTAAAGGAAGGGGAGTGGTGGTTCAAGAAACAGAATGCTGGATTACGGGGGTTCAGTAACAGATTGAATGGGCCAGGAGGTCCTTTTATGCTGTCAACTTGTATGATTCTACTATTGTATGATCAGGGTTAGTTCAGGAGCAGCGTGAACACCTGAGGAGAGCCATACAGGAGGTCTTAAACCAATACATCAAGATGGTTCACAAAGTTAAGAAAAGGAGTATGCCTTTATGGTTTCATGGGGAAGTGGCACAGAAAGTAAGTGCAAACAGGATGGCTTTCTAGACGTTAAAGTACAGAGAAAGTGATGAAGCCAAGAAAGTGTACTGAAAGAATTTCAGTGAAGTTTTGAATGCTGTGAGGAGCGCAGAGGAGCAGAACATGGAAGGATTGACAAGGACACGAAGAAAGGAGACAATACATTAATCAGGTACGTCGGTGAAAGAGAGAGAACCATGGTGGGGGGATTGTTAGACTCTGAAGTGATACAGGAGGTGTGAGGAGGAAGACCATGGAAAGGAGATAGTCCTGGTGAAGTTCACAGTAGTAAAGGTGGACAAAGCGATGTTGCCAGATACCAAACAATAAACTAAATTAAGGGAACTGCAAAGCAAGATAGCAGCATGTCTGACATGCATGTTCAGCAAGTAACACAGAAATGCAGTGGCCCAGGAGAAATGGAACAGGGCACATGTACTTCCACTACACAAAAGTGTTAGCAGAGAAGAGGCAGGGATGTATGGCCCAGTCAGTAGTATATCAACAGTGATGAAGATCATGAAGGCCGAAGTTTAAATAAAGGATAGGTTCTCACTTGTGTAACCGCACAGTCCTCCCTGGTTAGTACCATCCCATTAGTGGCGGACTGTGGGGTGCTAAAATCACATCTGGAAATGAGATCATTAATTGTTTTGTTACCTAATGACATCATTGTTTACTCAGTTCTCCTGAGTGTGAATAGTCAGGTCATTAACAATTGTCGCAGCTTAATAAACATTTTTGAGTTAGCTGCTCATGGTAAGCTTCAAATGTTCTGTTACTCTGACTTTGTAAGTCAGACTGGAAGGAGGTATGCCACTTGGCTGTGTGTGAGAGAGCGGTGTGATTCTCAACCTATTTTGGATGTAATGTACAATTACCTGTAAAGTGGTGTGGACCGTTTGATGCTGGATTCCTTTGTTTTCACTACAGTGCGAGTGAAAGGGAATGCATGTTTCAGTGGAGCTAATTAGCAATGCACTGTTGGTCCTGAGTGTGTACGGCTGCCTTTGAGAAAGATGGCTGTGGGAGAACTTTATGACAAAGTACGAAGGAGCAACAACATATGTGAGTACAGATGCAGAAACTGTCTCAGTAGGTAGTTAGCCAAGGTGTGTGTGCCCTACAAATGACAGGATCTCACTGGTCATGATACCTCCTATACATAGGTGTCATTTACAGTTACAGGTCTGAATCTGTATAGCACTGCAGTGGTCGGATACCGCTATTTTGCTGTATCCATGAAGGAATGGCACAGTTGGTTGCTTGGGGCAAGGGTCATAGGAACTGCATCTGGAGTGTACAAGGCTGTGCTAACTTGTTCTTCGATGGGTGCCAGGTTTTCCTGAGCAAAGCCCATTGCTGCATATATTACCCCTGTGCATACAGCAATATGCACAGGGCTGATATACATGCCTCCAGGACAGGCAGATGAACGGGACAGTGAGCTAATGGAGGAAGTACACTAGATGGCAATGAAAGATTAAACTGTATTGATGTGGGATTTCTATTTTTTTCCAACTGTTTTTCTCACCTCTCCTTCCATTAGCCTATCTCTGGTGTGGGTGCATGGTGCTGTGACTTCTCCCATCTGCCTGAAGCACTGGACGACCAAGTCTGGTGTCAGCACCCCAATCCTGGCTGCTAGCCCGACGCCCGGATCTGAGTCCCCCAGCGAGGGATAGCCAAGCTCCTTAGGTGCTCTATCTACAGTGTTGAAGACTGCAGTCATGGATGGGACTGGGCTGCATGACCAGATGCCCGGTGGTGATGTGGGATCATGACCTCTGGCCCCACCTTGGCCTACCAATGGCGAGAGGGTTTTTTTCTTGATTTTTTTTTTGCTCCGCCTCCTCCCCCCAGATGTGCAATGACGTCCTTCAACATCCACAGTGGCTCTAATCCCTCTACTGCTGCCCTAAATGGTGCAGTACCTCCAACTTCCACCGGGGGCCACTGCTGTGCCGGGTAGACCCTAGATCTCTCCCTGAGAGAGGAGAGCTGTCCTCTGGATGCTCGATCCTCTCTCTCCCCTGCAGACCCTCAGAAGCCCAGGCTCGGTCCCGAACCTGGGTTGCGGCATGAGGTGTGGCGTCTAGTACCTCAACCCTCTGTGCCACTGGGACGGCTCTTGATGTGGGATTTCAATATGCCAGACATGGACTGGAACACCAAAGTGACCACTTCAGCCAGAAGCAGATACGTCCTTGAATCATTCCTGGAGGCTGGACTCAGGCAACTTGTACTTTATCCCACCAGAGACAGGGCAACTCTTGATCTGGCAATGGCCAAAGGGGATCGAATCACAGATGTCCAGGCAGAAGAACAACTAAAAGACAGCAATCAGAACATTGTGTGGTTCATCCTAGGGACAGACACTCACTCAAGTGATACATAAGAACATAGGAATGTGATGGCAGAAAAGGACCGCCTGGCCCGAGTCTGCCCTGTCTGTCTAGATATCTACTAGGAAACATAGAAACATAGAAGTTGACGGCAGATAAGGACCACAAGGCCCATCCAGTCTGCCCATTTTTTCTACCTCATGAATGCGCCATAGGCCTGTACCCTGTCAATGGCCTATCTATTCATACTCACCTTTATTGCTCCCTTATGCTTGTCTGGAGCCCTGCACTGTATTCATAACCACCACTTCCTGTGGTAGGCTGTTCCATGCATCTGCCACCCTTTCTGTGAAAAAGAACTTCCTCACATTCCCCCTTAATCGGCCTCCCTCTCATCTCCAGATGGGCCTAACCAGTGTCTTATAAAGAGGGATTATTACCTCCCTCTTATGACTTGTGATACCCCTACTAATACACCTCAACATCCCTCTAGCCTTACCTACTGCTTTAGTGGTCTGCTTGGATGACTTCAGGTCATCTGTGATGATGTTGCCTAAGTCTCTTTCTTCCCTTGTGATTGCCAGCAACTCCCCTCCCAACCTATAGGTGGCTTCAGGTTTTCTCTCCCCTATGTGCATGATCTTGCACCTCTTTGCATTAAACCCCAGTTGCCACCCTTCCGACCATTTTGCCAGTTTATCCAGGTCTCTTCTCATTCTGCCCACCCCATCTGGATCATCTACTCTATTGCAGATTTTGGTGTCATCTTGCAAACAGACAAATCTTACCCTCCAGTCCATCTGCAATGTCACTGATGAAGATATTGAAGAGGACAGGCACCAGAACTGATCTCTGAAGTACCCCACTTGTGACTTGCATCTCTTCTGACTGTATACCATTTACTAGCACTCTTTGTTTTCTGCCTGCCAACCAGTTTGCCACCCAGCTGACCAACTTCTGACCCAGCCTGAGCCTACCCAGCTTATTTATCAATCTTCTATGTGGAACAGTATTGAAAGCTTTGCTGAAGTCAAGGTAGGCGACAACAACTGCTCCCCCTTGGTCCACCACTCTGGTTACCCAGTCAAAGAAATCTATGAGATTAGTTTAACAGGACCTTCCTGTTGTAAACCCATGCTGTCTTGGATCCTGTGCGCCTATGGATTCCAGGTGCTGCGCTGTCTTTTCCTTAAGGAGTGCCTCCATAATCTTGTCCACTACTGAGGTAAGACTAACTCGTCTGTAGTTCCCTGCCTTCTCCCTGCTACCACTCTTGTGGAGCGGGATCACATGAGCCCTTCTCCAGTTTTCTGGGACCTCTCCTGTGCTCAGAGACTCACTAAACAGTTCTGGTAATGGCTCTGCTAGTTCCACCCTTAGCTCCTTTAGTACCCCGGGATGTATGCCATCAGGTCCCATTGTCTTGTCCACCCTGAGCTTAGCGAGCTCTTGGACCCTTTCTTTTGTGAAGGGACTAGTGCACACCTCCATCCCCCCTGTGTCCATGGTGTTGAGCTGTGAGCTCTACCCTACCTTTTCCTCAGTAAATACTGAGCAGAAGTATCTATTTAGGATATATACTTTTCCTTGGTCCTCCTCCTCCTCACAGTCCTCCTTATCCCCTTTGATCTTAGCAATACCCCCTCTAGACTTTCTTCTTTCACTAATGTATCTATAGAAAGTCTTGTCACCTTCTTTTACTGTTCGTGCTAGTGTTTCCTCGGTTTGGGCCTTTGCCTGCCTTACTACCTTTCCTGCTTCCCTTAGGGAAGTTTTATATGCCTCCCTATCTTCGTCCCGCTGTGTTTCCTTATATTTCCTGAAGGCCAGCCTTTTGGCTCTGACCTTTTCTGCTACTGTTCTTGAGAACCAAAGTGGTTTCCTTCTTCTTTTGCTCTTGCTTTTTCTCTAACACAATAGGGATGTTGCTTCAAGTATTGCACCCTTAATGCTTGCCCACTTTGTCTGTACTCCCTCACCTGTATTTCTTCTTGCCAGGGCTAGCTTAACTCTGTTGGCCATCTTATCAAAGTCAGTTCCTCTGAAGTCCCATATTTTTGCCTTGGAATGGGATGATTTTGTTCTAGTGGCCAAATTGAACCATACCATGTGATGGTCACTGGCCCCCAGGTGACCTTCTACCTGGAGATCTGTGATCCTTTCCCTGTTAGTCAGTACTAGATCTAGGATAGCCCTGTCTCTAGCGGGTTGTTCTACCAGTTGTTTGAGGCCCTCCCCCTTCAGGGAATCCACTAAGTGTCTAGTTCTGGCAGATGTTCCTGCTGGTATTGATCAAGCTGTATCTGGCATTTTGAAGTCTCCCATTATCTGAACCTCCCCTTTAGCAGTCATGTTTTGTATATCTTCTAACAGTAATGTGTCTATGTTCTCCACCTGGTCTGGAGGCCTGTAGACAACCCTAGTTCTTGTGGCTGTCCCATTTCCTGTTTCCAGGGCGACCCACAGTTATTCTGGCTCCTTATGTGTATTCTGACTTTCTGTAGCTTTGATATTTTCATTGACATAAGGGGCCACTCCATCCCCCCTTTTTGAACCTTGGTCTCTTCTGAACAGTACATAGCTGGGTCCTGAAGTCTCCCAAGTATGATTACTGGTGAACCATGTCTCACTAATGGCTATTATATCCAGTTTAACCTCTATCATTATTGCCTGCAGGTCTGGGATCTTGTTTCCAAGACAGTGAGCGTTTGTGTACATGATTTTCCATTGGTCAGATTTCAGTGTGTTAGTTGTGGGGGCGAAGTCCGGTGTTCCCCCGTGCGTCGTATGTGGGGCCGGACCTTTTTCCTTACCTGGTGATGCAAATAAACTACAAACAAGCTGAACTCCTGTTTGATCACTAGCTGAGGGAGATGGGGTGTTCTTTCCATTTGACGTATAGGGTGCTGCACCCCTCTCCCCATTTGCTAGTTTAAATATTCTGCAAAGACATCAAACTTCTGCCCCAATGCATTGACTCCCTCCTTAGTCAGATGCAGTCCATCGAATTTAAAGAACTTTCACTCCCAGAACTGTTGCCAGTTACCTACAAATTTGTGTCCTTTTTCCTGGTACCAGCTCTTGAGCCACATGTTTGGCTCAGCTATCTCCCCTTCTCTGACCTTCTGTCCATCTGCCCTGCTCTCCCAGACTGGCAGGATCTCAGAGAAGGAGATGCCTGATGAAATGGATGACAGTTTGTCACCCAGCCTGGTCAGGTGTTCATTGGTCTCCACAAATGACCAGCTGGTAAGATCATTAGTCCCCATGTGTACCAGGACATTGATGTCTTCTCCTGCTTCCTGCATGATTTTAGCAATGCGGTCAGTGTCTCTCCACGCTGATGTACCTGGGAGACATCTGACCATTACCCCCCGGCTTGAAGTAGGTATCAACTCCCCGAATCATGGAGTCTCCTATGATCAGAAGTGTTTTGGATTTCCTTTTTGCTTTTTTTATTTTGGTCCCTGTTTTGGGTGAGTTTTGTTGTGCTAGCTCCTGAGCTGCAGTGTCCTCTGCCCCTTTTTTGATTTCAGAGATAGAGGCAGATACCTGTCTGTAGTTTTCATATGGTTTGTGGAGGTGATACGCTGGAGAGCATTGAGTGATAGGGCACTTGATTTTCCCCTCCTAACCACCCGCCAACCTCCCGGACCAACTACCCTCTGCGGTCAAGGTGCTCCTGTTGGAAGTTGGGGAAATGGCGAGTGGTTCTTATAATATATTTCCTCCTGAATATGCGATTTGAGGTGTGCAATCTCTGCCCATGCTGCCTGGAGCTGAGCCCTTAGATCTCCAATGGTCCAGCATGTAGGACAGTGTCCTAAATCCTGTAAAACTACCCTTTTTGAAAAGAGTCCCATAATACCTGCAGTGAATAATGTCCATTCCAGATGAGTTGCTGGGTTTATAACCTGGTCAGAGTAATTAGAAGGAGGAAAATGAACGCAAAAATTTGATTTTGTGTTTTGTTTGTTTTTGTATAACTTGTTATAACAAGTTAAATTACTTGCACCCCTGTAAATGAGGTCACTGTGTGGATACTGCTCTGATCCTCCCCTTCCTGCTTTGCAACAGGAAATGTCACAACTGTGCTACCCTATAAAAGGAGTGTAGTGTGGGGTGGTTGGGGATGGGGGTGGGTGGCTAAGCCCTTCCCCTGCCAAAAAGAAGAACCACGAACAAAAGAAACAAGGAGGTAAGAGCAAAAACAATCAACCAACAACAAATGCAGTAGCCCTGAAAGCTTAGCCTAATGATAGATAAAACTGTAAAACCTGTAAAGCACCACCTGTAATAATGTCACAGAAGATACACCCTGTAAAAAACACTTTGCTACAGAGAAAAATAAAGCAGTAACTGAAGATATACCTTGCAAAAAAATGTTTGAATCAGAAGAGTACAGCAGTAATCTATAAGCAGATACATGTAGGCACACCCTGTAATAATGCAGCTGAAAGTATACCCTGCAACAACAATTTGAATCAGAGAAAAATAAAGCAGTAAAATGTTAGCAACAAGCAGTAACAACCCCTGTGAGTACAAAACAAAATAACACACAGTGAATCTGCCAAGCAAAAAGCTTTACTCTTTTTCTTTGCTCTAATAAGGTTCCTTGCTCTGTCCTTACAAGCAACCTAGAAGAAAAGAGCTCAGGTGAAGCTAGGTGCCTCTGCTAGCAAACCTAGACCTCCACCTCCACTAGGCCTCTTCTTGTGGCCACCCTTTCTTACACCAATAATCCCCCATGCATATCCCATGCCCTCTTGAACCCTAGCACCGTGTTCTCCCCACCACTTCCCTCGGCAGCTCATTCCATTTGTCCACCACCCTCTTTGTGAAAAAAATGCTTCTTGATGTTTCCTCTGAATCTTCCTTTCTCTATTTGAAAACCGTGGTCCCACACCCTAGGGCGCTCCTTAACTTGTAATAGTTCACCCACTGGCACTTTATTAATACCCTTCAAACAGGGGTTCAGTTCATTTATTTTTTTGTGAAAGTCAAATACTTCCATGAGTCAAAATCTCGAAGTCATTCCAATTTTTGGAAGTCAAAATACTTCCCAGATCCCACAATTTGAAAGCCAGTATTCTAAGAAGGATCAATTTATTGATTTTAATACAAGTATTAGTGGTAAAATACAATTTCTTTTAGAAAAAATCCATGATTTATTAGCTTCTGTGCCTTCAGTTTCAGAAGTCATCCAATTTTGTTGTTTACATTTAAAAGTCAACGACTTCCCATTTATTTTGGAAATTTTTGCTTTATTTTGGGGAGTCAAATACTCCCAAAATGGAGTTAACTGAAGCCCTGCCTTCAAGTACCTGAATGTTTCAATCATGTTGCCCCTTTCCCTCCTCTGGTCCAGTGAGTACATGTTAAGGTGTCCCAGTCTCTCTTCATATGGTAGGTGGTCTATGCCCCTTACCATCCTTGTCACCATCCTCTGGATCCACTCCAACCTCTGTTCATCTCTCTTGAGGTACTGTCTCCAGAACTAGACCCCATATTCCAGGTGTGACCTAACCAACTGGGTGTACAAGAGTATTATGACCTCCCTCCTTCTGCTGGTGATCCCCTTCCTACGCAACCCAACATCCTGCTGGCCCTTGTCACTGCCATTCCACATTGCCTTGCTACCTTTAGGTCCTTTGAGATGATGATGCCAAGTTCCCTTTTTTCTTCGGTCACCCCAAGGGACTCACCCCCAACCAGTACGTTGCCTTTCCATTTTTTCTGCCTAAGTGCATAACCCTGCATTTTGCCATATTGATTGATATTTGCCACATTCCGGACCACTCTTCCAACCTACTCAGGTCTCTGCACATCACCTCCAATCCCTCATGAGTATCCACCTATTGCATACCTTAGCATCATCAGCAAACAGATTCACCCCCCCTTCCAGTCCCTCCGCTATGTCCCCTATGTATACATTAAACATCAGTGGAATTAACACTGATCCCTGGGGCACCCCACTGATGACCTCCTCCCTTGAAGGTATCCCAGTGACCAGCACCCTCTGCATTCTTCCCTCTAACCAATTACATGCCCACAGTATCACCACCTCACCCAGCCCCAGCAACTCAATTTATGCACTAATCTCCTATACGGCACTCAGTCGAATGCCTTCCTAAAGTCCAGAAATGCCATGTCCACCGCCCCCCGATCCACCACCCTGGTGACACAGTCAAAGAAATCTATTAAGTTTGTTTGAGAGGATCTGCCCTCGGTGAAACAGTGCTGCCTATGATACCAAAGCCCATTCTCCTCCAGGTATCGGATGATCCTGTTTTTGAGCAATTTTTCCATGAGTTTACCCACCACAGAAGTTAAGCTCACTGGCCTATTGTTTCCCACCTCCTTCCCCCCCTCCTCTTGTGAAGGGGTACCACATCCATGCATTTCCAATCATTAGGTACCACACAAGTTGTTAAGGAATGGGCACTCAAGGGAGATGCCAGCACCCCTTTCAGTTCCTTCAATACCCTGGGGTGGCTCACATCTGGCCCCATGGCTTTGTCCACCTTCAGACTCTGCAGCTCCTTCATGACCTCTTCTAGCCGAAAGGAGCTCACATCTACTCCCTCCACTCCAAAGTCAGATGCACTTGAGTAACCACCCATCCATTCTTTTTCCTTCGTAAATGCTGAACAGAAATAACTGTTCAGTAGCTCAGCCTTCTCCCGATCCCCAACCACACTCTTCCCTAACTTGTTTTTCAAGGTGGGTATCCCCTTCCTTGTTTTCCACTGCCCCAATATATTTAGAGAAGGTCTTGTCCCCCTTTTTGACTGCTTGGGCAATACGTTACTCTGTCCTTGACTTTGCTCATCTTAGCAGCCTAATCGCTTCCCTCTGCCGTACCTGATACTCCATCCAGTCTTTCTCTCCCAGCATCATTTTAAGTCTCCAGAAGGCTCTCCTCTTGGCTCTTATGCTCTCTGCCACTTCCCTGCTGAACCACAGAGGCTTTCTTTTCCTCCTATTCTTGCTTACCCTTTTTGCGCATGGGTTTGTAGCCTCCACAATGGCCCCTTTTACTGACTCCCACATATCCTCCACCCTTCCAAGCTCCTCCACTCCATTCAGTGCCTGCCAAGCTCACCCTCTCATCTAGTTGGAAATGTGCTGTCCTGAAATCAAGTACTTTCACCCTAGACTGACTTGCAGTGGCTGACATACATACTGTGAACCACACCATTCCATGGTCACTGTTACCCAGGCTCCTCTCACAGATACCTTCCCAATCCCTATCCCCAGTTGTCAGCATGAGATCCAACACTGCCCTGTCCCGAGTCGGTTCCTTGACCAACTGTCTGAGTAGGGCTACCTGAATGGAGTCCAGGATTGCTCTACTCCTGTTTGAGGCTGCCGACAGTGTACCCTACTCCACATCCGGCATGTTGAGGTCACCCATCAGCAGCGCCTCACCTATGCTGGCCATCCTTAGGATCTCCTCTATCATATGGTTGCCTTCCATCTCCTACAGCCCAGGTGGCCTGTAAACCACTCTGGTGAGTGGCTTACAGGCCACCTAGACAAATTGTTTTGGATTTTGAAAAAGGTGACTTTGCTGAAATGGGGAGGGGTATCAAAAGAGCCTTGGAGAGAACAGGAGCAGGAGGGAGAGTGGAAGAACAGTCAGAGTGTGTAAAGGAACCCTTACTGGAAGTAACAGACCAATGCATCAGATTGGAATCCAAAGGCAAGAGAAGGAGAAAGCCACTGTAGTTCTTGAGAGAGGTGGTGGAAAAGGTCATGGCAAAAAGTAAAGTGTTCAGGAAATATATGGAGATCCAAAGGAGGACAGGAAGGAGTACCTAGAGTGTCTAAGAGAAGTGGGTAAGGCAGTAAGGAGAGCAAAGGCACAGACTGAGGAAGGTTTAGCACAGTCAGTTAAGAAAGAGGACAAGACATTTTTCAAGTACATCGAAAGCAGGAAAACTTGGGGGGAGGGATTGCTGGGCTCAAGGGAGAGGTAGGAGAATGCAAGGAGGGTGACACTGAAAAGGGAGAAATACTGAATAAATATTTCTATTCAGTAATCACTGAAGAGGAAAAGGGACAGGGGTCACAGCAGTACAGCAGTTGCCAAGGGGGTGAAGAGGTGGACAATAGTCCATTCACAGGTGAAAGAGTCCTATAGGAGCTCATTAAATTGAGGCTAGACAAAGCAATGATACCAGAAGCACTATATTCAGTGGTGGAAACGCAGGACAGCGCACACAACAACCCACCACCCTGCCAAAAAAGGTAAATGTGACAACATATTTCTGTCCCTTGATTGTCCAGTTACCAACTTCAGTTCCAAGGAAGTGGTGGTCTCTTGATATTCACCTCAGGGCCCTGTAGTGAATATACCCAGCTAACAACGTTGAGGTATGCCAACCTTCAACTTGATCCCTACTGTGAAATGCATCTGCCTCCAATTGCTTACCTTTATTTAAGGTGCATCGCCCTATAATTGGCTTGTGTAGCTTGTGTTCTCCAGCCCATGTGCAGCTAATTAAATAAGAAAGCCATAGTTCTCCATTTACCAGCTTTATCTAATCTAACTGCTCACTCGCAAACTGTAAATGTCATTGTAAATGATGGGTGCCACTGCATATGGCATACAAACAGAAAAAAAAAAAAAACAAGAAGGAGCACGCCTTCACCCCTCCCCCCACACACCACCCCCACCAATGAGTAAATGTAAAATGATATTTTCAAGCCAGGATTTGCTACTTACTAATTTGAGCTCAAAAGGAGTTTGGGTCTCTTCATATTCACCTCAGGGCCCTGCAGTGAAGTCACGCATCTACCAACATTGAGGCAGGCCACCCTTCAGCTGGGTCCCCACTCTGAAGTGCATCTGCTTACAATTGCTTACTTTTATATAGGGTGCACTAACCCAAAATAAGCTTAAGTACAGTGTTTTCCTTCGTCAATGTGACCACAGGTGCCGGGTTGTATGGGCCCGTGGGGCATGGGCCCCATCAATATTTATTGAGCTGGGCTGAGCCCCAGCAATATTTTGCTATGCTGCTGCTTGTTTTCTCCCCTTTGGGCCCTTTAAATTGCTTTCACTGTGTGTGTACGTGGCGCATGACCCGTGCCACGCCAGCATGATTCGCCTGCCCCCACCCCGCCGTTTAAGTGCTGGGGCCACCACGGTGGCCTGGGTGCACTGGCATTATTTAAAATTTGTGCCAGGATTAGGTGGTTCACTGGTTTGTTTACCTTTGAACACCCCCCCCATCGTATGACTACTTGTTCTGGTTGAGTGGTGGCTGGTGGCATTTTTCAATTTGCCAGCGGTTGCTGCCTGTGATTGGCCACTGCAGGATTTATTAGGTGCCATATGCGTGGGGTGAATCTGAAGCGAGTTGGCGTGTGCAGCACAGCACAACTAAGAAGACAAGACGACGGTGAGAGCGAGAGAGACGACGAGTTCCCAACTTCCCTACTGACCGAGCCGAGTTGTCTTGGACCGGGTGACAAGATCAAGTGAGAGAGGCGTGGGGACATACCCGAACCTGCCGGGTACTTGTATCTGGGGAGTCTCAGGAGCGGGGGACTCAGTGGGAGTGAACAACTGGAGCGAATCACAGTCGGGACGCCAGCGGTGAGGCGCAAATCAAAAGGCCAGCACCGGCTCCAGTACCAATACCTTTTTGGCTAGAGCCTGAGCAGCAAGTGGCACTGGCAACAGGCAGCGCAGCAGCCATGCAGCCGGGGGGTGTTGAGCTTAGATGCTTCCGTCTGATCATTGATTCGGTGGATAGTGTAGTGTAGTAGCTTCTTCTGCCCTGGTGATTTGGAGAGGGTAGAGCGAGAGGAGTCCAGTAGTCACAGTCAGAACCTGCCCTACTGGGTGGCTCAGAGTTGCGAGTCGCGGTGCGAGCATCGGTGGTGGTGTGTGTCAGTCGGCCGGCGTCGCCAGTAGGTCCCACTCCCTTGTGGTTGCTGCCAGTCGGGAGAAGTCTGACGACCACTCTGGGTCCGAGACTACTCGGGAGTGAAGAGAAGGAGAGGAGCGCAGCAGGCTGAGGCTCAGTGAGCGAGAGAGAGTCAGCAACAGCATCAGTCTCTAGATTGCATGCCAGTGCAGACAAGAGAGGTGAGTGTCACTGGGTTGGTAACTACTGGGTCTGGCTGTGGAAGTCAGGTGGCTGGCAGCTGTGCTGTTGTTTAGTTTAACCTAGAAATTTATGCAAGCTGAGTCAGTGGTACATAAACCTTTGTATTGGGCAGTGCTTAAGCATTTGGAATTGGCAGTTAGTCACACTTTTGCTGCTCTAATTGAATTATGTTTCACAGTGAACAGCAGGCTTAGTGGGTGATCTACAAAACCAAGTGACCTGAACAAGTTCCCTAAAATCAATTCACATATCAGACTGTAAGTTGGACGCTGTCACTGCTGCACGTAGTGTTGCTTCAGACAGAAGATCAGAGAGGGAGGAGTTGGACTGAGAGAGCCTGAGCAGCGAGTGTGAGACAAAGTGAGAGCAGCAATTCTTTGTTGATACTGACCTCTGCTACCCAACATGAGAGGAAAACAGAGGCCTGACAGAAGCTGAAAGAATCTGATGGTAAATTATTTAGGCCATGTTGTTTTGTCAAAGGGACAGGATTATTAGCACCAGAGAACCTGATTCAGGCAGAGACAGAGTGCAGTATGTTATGAAAATGAGGCGATACAAGGGGAAATGAAATGACCGTGAGGTACTGGCTCAGGGAGGTTGAAAAACTAGCATAACCTATTCAGTGGTGAAAATGGGTGGGCTGGGGAAAATCTGTGTGCTCAGTTCCAGGAGCAAAATGGAGAAGTATCTTACTGTGTAAAATGTACCATCTAAAGGCATAAAACAGATCAAATACAGTGAAAAAATGCAACATGTATTGTATAATGAGGCCGGAATCAATGTGCCCCACACCCCTGACAGGAATGTTCAGTCCTCCTGCATCATAGGTAATGAGATTCCTCAGTGATTTTTGATAGTCTCCAACACTGAACCTATTCTTTTCTTAACTGCATCAAAGTACCTCTGAAGGTACACAGTGTTGGACCTAGGATTTTAAAAAGGGACCTGCAGTAATAATGAATATGGATAGAAAAAAGGGTCTGTCATCAAGCAGGCAGAAAATGTCTGTTTCTGTTATCTTGTACTGTAATAATAATAACTGTTGGTAGGGGACCATGATATGATTAATTTTGGGTGTGTTGGAAGTGTGTTATATTATGTTGGATTGGTTGTATTCATGCAAAGGTCAAAGACGGGTCCTATTGCTGCAGCATCTTAATATCTTTATTAACACTGGATCTACCAATGAAGGTACAGAGTCAAACTTGATATCAGAAAACTATTTAATAAACAGAGCTTTCAGTGCAAACAGTGGTTGAGGAATAGTAAAAACAGATTTGTAGAAGAGCTTCCCACTAGAATCTCATGCCTGATCATTCACTGGAAAAAGCTTTAGATTAATTTAGTTGCAGTAGAGGTACACAAGCTAAATTTATTTGAGGTCTATTATCTCTTTATTTGACTATAGATCATAATAATGCAACGCATGGTTCCAGGGATTGTACCTTTACCTGTAAGGGCTGGACTTCCTGGTCTGTCTCACATGGTCTGATGCACTGTTTCCTTTCAATACTATGAGCTCACCATGGATATTACTGAGTCCTGGTAGGATGAAACACATGTCTATGTCATCTGTTAGCACCCTTTGCAAACTGTGTGAGAGGCCTTTTGGTACCATGCAATTCTGCTTAAAGTTGAACCAGCATAACATTCTGTGGTGATTTGCATATGCAGCCCATGATGCTTTGCATTGTGTGGGCATGTGAGATTTTGTATTTTCTTGAAACTTGGCTTCCCAGCCAAATGCCCTTTGGGGTAACCCTTACCTCAGTGTTTGCGCACAGAGGTTCTTTGTCTTTTAAATGGATATTACTGTGGCTACCCTGGCCTCACGAGCTTGACAATGTTGAGGAGCCTGGGACATTTAATCTCCTTGATTGGGGGTTCATATTCAAGGTCAAGATAGAAAATAGGGTGGTACATCCACCCAGAGAAAGGTTAAAATGGGCATGGTGAAAGAATGACAACCCCCAGGATGCAGTACCTACCCACCCAACCCACTAGGTCACCCCACACAGGAACCATATCAATGCAGACGATAATCTCAACAAAGCATGTACTTAATAGTTAATACTGTAAAACAAATAGTGATCAAACAAGGAATTCAAACAACAAAACAGGGACTTACTTTGTGTTAGCTTCAAGCCCTAAAGGGAAACAAAAGGTGTAATTAGCTGTAATGAGTTAGTACATAATGTGGTAGGACAAGGTTGAGGGACCTGGGTCCTTTAATTTCCTTGTTGGTGAGTTCATATCGAAGGTTAAGATAGAACCAACATGGTACCTCAGGGGGTCTAAGGTGCCATGCTATTTTCTGTCAGTTAGCAGTGATGAGATAGCATCCTATGGCTCATCTTCTGTGCCCTTCTAGATGCAACAACATGTGCTTATGTGCCCTTCCAGCCTCAGCCCTCAAACTGCCCACCTCCACACCACAGTTCTCAGTATAGTTGCTTTGCTTAGCCCACCTGCACTGGGAGTGCCAACCTTCATCCTGGTACCAGTGCAATGCCTTTAGTTCTACACAGTGAGCTCCCTTTGCTTCACTGGGTACCCAGCCATGGAAACAGTGTAGGCCTGATAATGTTGCATGTGGTTGGCTGATTGTGGGTGCACGTAAATGAAATGGTGAGCAATGCTTTGTGAAATCAACCCTCCTACCAAAATGCTTCTTAACTTGAACTGAGGTAGTAACGCTCGGTCAGATGGCCTAGTCCACTTAATGGTGAACAGTCAACACTAAGAGCCCCATACTCAGCAAAGTGTCTGGTCCCAATTTGCACAAAATAATTTTACTTGCTGTTTACTGCAGTATAGTACATTGCATCAAGCTGATTCTGCTGTCTCTCTCTCTCTCATAGTCCTGGGGTGCTAGGCCAAGAGATGGCTAGCCCAGCTCTGGCTGTGTCTGAAATGATCCAAAAGAAAAGTCCAGCACTCCAACAAGCATGCTACTACTATTTTCATGCAGCAAATATTTTAGATGTAATTTGATAGACAAACTTGGCCAGTAAAGGAGGCTGTTACATCGAATGTTGGAAGCTCGGAAAACAGCCTGGCATTTTGTTAACATTGAGCTAATGGTGTGTGTCAGAGGGCAATAGGGCATTGTGTTGTCCTGGACTTGGTTTGGACTCGGAGTCACTATTGTGTTGTTGCCTGTTGGTAACTTTGTTCTTTCTCTCTCTCTCACTCTCTCTCCCCTGTCTCTCTCTCTCTTGTCAAACAGCAGAGAAGAGCCAGCCAGAACTTGATGTTGCAGAGGTTCAGTTCTCCACTCTGAAAATGATGACCTTTTTTTATAATTTATAAAATCTCCAGTAGTCTGTGTGCTGTGCTGTGCTGTGTGGTGTTGGTTGGGTGGGTCTGGGTGTTTTTTTTTTTGACTGGCAAAAAAAGAGGAAACTTCTTGCTTTGTACTGTATACCTTTTGCTGCCCTTGCCCTAACATTTGAATGGGCCTTGCCCCTTGTTGCCTTGCTGTGTTAAATTTGGACCATACATACCAAACAGTAACTAAGTTTAGAAACAGACATGTGCTTCTGGAGGTCCAGCCAGGTGAGAAAAGTAGAACATCCACGTGGCTACTCCTTTTCTCCAATAGAGGGCTGGGCTCCTATTCCACAGTGTATATCACACCGCCCCATGGGTGACTGCAGGAGAAGATGAAGGGATGTCAGATTGAGGGAGGATGTCTCAGATATTGACAGAAGAGCCAGTCTTGACATGGTGACACCAAGTTCAGACATTGTTTGGGAAGACAGAACATGAGGGAGAAACAGGGTCTGGATGCAGGCTCCACACCTGACGACCAGGTACTGCTCCAAATAGAATGCAGTGGTGCCATCCCTGTGACCTCATTGGGGGGGAACACCATGGACAGTATGGTGCGAGGTAAGACTTGGAAGTGGTGGGGTGACACACAGGGCTAGGGACACTGGGAGATGGGGGGAACGTAAACAGAATAAAAAAAAAATTTAATTCCCAATGATTCCACTGCTCTGACATCCAGGCGGGGTAATATCTTCCAAATGGAAGGATCCACATACATAAAAGCTGCTTTACTCTGTGAGAGCCATTGCCAATGCTTGAAACTGGGCAGAAAAGTGACCATTACCAGAGCATAAATCAGAGTCTAAGACTGGCTCGTAGAACTATGATTGACACAAATTCCACAGCTCTCTATAAACTAAAACTATCAGTTTAACACTTGAATGACAATGACCTATTCCTTAGTCTGAGTCAGTGTAAGTCCTAAAATAACAGGGTCATCATCACAGTAACCTCAAGGAGCTGGAGCCAAATAGGCCAAGAAGGGATTTTTGACTGGCAGTTGTAACGTTCCTGTTTTTAGAACAGAAAGGTATAACCTGCATTTCAACTGGGGGCCATGAGACTCATCCCTCTCACCACACATAAGCAATGCACGGTCACACAATCAGTGCCTAGTGTTCAGATGCCTGGCCCTGGTCATACTGCATAATGTGTGTACTGCTTGGCTTCCTGCTGTATTGCTGTTCCATTTTGATTCTTGTGCATGCTTCTCTCTCACTCTCTGCCCTTTTTTAACTTGCGCTGCTGTTTGTGTCTTTTCTTTGGCTCCATTTTTCCCGCTCATTTTTGCCCTTCTTGTTTGTTGCTGTCTGCCCCTGTGGTTGTGGGTAGATGACTGGATGGACCTCTGTGCCCTTTTCTAGCAAAACAGGCTAATATAGACAATACTGGATGGGCAAGTATGCACAACCAGTGTGTTCTGCCACAGAGGGGTTTTGATTCCCTCTGACCTTCAGAGCAAAGTTTGAGAGATCCATGGGAATCTGAACCCCCAGGTGACAGAATACACAGGTTGTGCATCGAGAGTTGATCATCCTGTATTTTTTGAAGTGTATAGTAGTACTGTAGTAGTATGTGAAATGTGTGTATTGCGTGTGATTTTCTATTTTTCATAATGAAATGGATTTGTTAAGTCTCTAGAGGCTGTAGAATATATTGTCTTACCATAGAATTAAATAGAGGAAAGCAAGAATGTGCCAGCATCCCAAGTGGTTCTGCTGCAGTAGTGACACCTACTGCAGCAGAACAACATAATGATGTCACTAGTGCAGCAGAACAAGCATATACCAGGCATGGAATTCCATGCATAACAGCATTCCACTATACACTATATTTATGTAATGTTACTGTATCTTGTATTTTCTCCCCACATAAAGGGTAGCAGTGTGCCAGCTAGGATCTACTAGAGAGTGAGTACCGAGCAGTGCACCAGGGCAGCCAGCCACTCCAGACCAGCAGGCAGCAGCATCCAGCATCAGAGAGGGACAAAGTGGAGGGGACTGGGAGTCAAGTTAGTAGCGGGCCAGCACCGGGTGATAACGTAACCTCCCCCCAAGACAACCATCAGTCTGTAGCACACCACTGATCCTCTCAGCCAGTAAAAATCCGAAGGCCCAGTCAGACAGCAGTAACCAGGTAAGGTGTGGTGGGGATGGGAGGAGGGTTGGATTTTGTACAGTCTCAAGTCATTGATTTTAAGACTGGCAGGGGTAGCACTTCCTAAAGTTTCAGGAATTTGCCAGCAGAAACAGATCACCCAGTCTATCTAAGTCTGCTCGTGTGTGCAGTTAGCCTAGCATCCCTAGTTTGCAGCTGCCCCACCCTTCCCCTTTGTCATCCCAAATGCCACCCCCCACTTCCTCCACCCTCACTCTCCCCTGTTCCCTGTCCCATGCCCTTATAAAGCTGTTCACAGATTTACATGATACCATCCATTCTGCTAGTGCGTTCCATTTTGCTACCACCCTCTATGTGAAATAGTGTTTCCTCATTTCCCTCCTAAATCTTCCCATCTTTATTCTTAGCCTGTGCCCCTTGGTGTCCCTCCCCCTCCTTAGCCTAAAGACCTCATCTGACCCACCCTTACTGATTCCCCCGATACTTGAATGTCTGTATGATGCCCCCCGTTCCCTTCTGTGCTCTTAGATGTATAGTAGTAACACCGAATTAGTCAAAGGATTTTTAAAAATCCCTATTGAGAATTGTGAAACCTTTAGTTAGGGATTTTGTTTCATTTGTTAGTGTGTTCACTGCTAGGTGTCATGTCAGCATGGCTCAGTTGGTAGCACATCCGCTTCTGTACCAGAAGGTCGTGTCATCGCGTGGGTTCTCGTCCCATACCGGGATTGAACTTGCACCTAAAAATGCTGGCATCCGTGTGCACTATTAGGGGGGTGCTGAACTGCCGGGGTGTGCCATCCTTCAGATGAGATGTTAAACTGAGGTCCCATCTACCCATCCTGGTGTTGTCCTGGTGGGTGTCTAGGTGGACATAAAAGAACCCAAGGCACTCTTTGCAAAGAGTAGGAGACATTCCCAGTGTCCTGGCCAACATTCCCCTTCCCATAAACTGGTTCAGGCAATCATCCAGGCTGTGTCTGGGTGTTGATGTTCGATATGGCCACCACTACACATTCAGTCACTTCACTACCAGTCTATCATCGCTTGTAAAGCACTTTGAGATACACTGTGTATGAAAAGTGCTATATAAATGCTGATTATTATTATTCTTCCCAGAGAGGGTTGTCTCATCTGGTAGTATAGTTGAAAATCTACTAGATGGCATGTAAGTACTGTAATAGGAACTGGCCTCTTTCTGTAGGTATAACAAAAAGAATTTTAGAGGATTTTTTCCCTAAATTTTGTGAAGGACAAATAGAAAATCTCACAAAATTGCTTGACAAATTCAGTGTTACTACTGTACATATTCAGGTCTCTCAGCCTGCTGACATAAGGTGCTTTTACACACAGGTTTATGTAACAGAATAACTGTTACGGAAACAGTATTCCGTTATATCCCTTTTGTGTAAAGTGCATCTGTTTCGTTCCCTTGGTGAACGTTTGTCCAAACTGCAATCTCTGCTTCTCGTGGTTTGCACCAATGTGTTTCGGTTCATCTGGCTGTGTAAAACAGTTATTCTGGTAGCACTGCAGAAACTGCCATTAGAGCAGCAAACTCTGGGGGAGCCAAAACAAATGGAGGCGGGATTGGCCGGAATACTCACAGGGTGTAAAAAGAAACCAGAATGCAACAGAGTACAATGGCGCCACATAGATAACGCTTATTTCGTTTTAAAAACTTGTGTGTAAAAGTGCCTTTAGTCTCTCCCCTCCATTCCACAAATCATCTTTTGTCCTATTACGTAAAAAAAAAGTGCGGTGTGGGGGCCTGAGGGAAAATGTCTGAGATGTGTGACCCACCCTGGCTAACTTGTTATGGCCTAGAGATTGTGTGAATTTGTTAACATTGACTAAGCAAGGGCTGCAGTGACCAGTCCAGAAGAAGAGACCCAAGAATACGAAAAGTGCTGAAGCAGAATCAAAGGTGGAAAGTGTGAAGCAAGTGTCAAATTGTTTCTGCTTGAACAGACACATTTAAGAATCACTTCAGCCTTAATTATGCAACATTAAACCATATAATGTTAGTTCATCTCTGTGGGTGGCTGCCTTCACATGGAATCTGACTCTGAGGCCAGGGACTATTACAAGTTGTCTGCTCTACTGAGGCATGCATGCCAGTAAATGGTTCCAACTTTCAGATGGGGGGTTATGGTGTCTGTCTGTGGGAAAAGGGATGTAAAGAAATATGAGGCACACATACATACACACACACACACACACACACACACACACACACTCTCTTATGGTCCTCTCACTTGTTTGTGACAGCTTGACTACTGCTTCAAAGGTAAGCAGCTGAGCTGAGCTTAGTTGTTTTATTTGTATCACACGAGCAACATTTTCATAATGTACCAAAATTTAATTTACAGGTGGTTGTAAACCGAAAATGCATGTAATTGAATTGTTGTGAACTGAAATAGAGGATGTGTAGTGCTTTGAGAAAAGATACTGCAAATTTGGGAACAATAGGCCTGTTACCCACTATTATTAATGGGCAGTATATGTGTGCTGGCAAAGAAATCATGGTATTTCTGACATGGTATGATCATGCCATGCTTAGCATATTTAAAGAAAGTTTCCGATATAGGGCAGCTACTCACATATTGTGGTATCTGCTTCCCACAGTGATAGATTGATAGTTATTCCTCCAACCTGGTTTAAAGAATTAATTTTTTGTCATACCTTAAGATTTTCACTTGGAATTTGAGATTTCTCTATGCTGTCCAACTGATTCTGAAAGCTCTGGCACTGGTGACATGCCACCGCACTCAAGCCTGTAATGAAATGATGATATGATCAGGGGAGCGTGGGGGCACGCCCCATTGAAATGAATGGCCCCTGATGAAAGGATTACTCCTGAAGTGCTTGGGCTACATGGCTGTGGTGTGAGGTCCTGCTGTGGTCAACATTTGCTGTTAAAAGCTTTAAATTGCATTGGACTTGTGGAGCTTCATTTCTACTCCAGGAGTGCAGCCTGGCACTTTTGAAGTGAACTTGATATTTTCTCAGGCTGCCAGCCTTCACCTGCTTTATACCTGGGCCACTTACAGTTGTCTTTCTGGATATTTTAAAATGAATGGGACTGGATTTCATATTCATTTTTTAAGATTAATAATGGCCACTCACAGATTATGAAGGACACCGCTTGGCGCTCTACTAACATGACCCTTGTTAGTCGAGCAGTGCCTCTACTTAATCTGTAACTATGTGTCATCATAATCTTACAAATGAATATGAAATCCAGCCCTTCATTTCAATAGAGTGCACCCATCTCTCTGGTCACATCACATGTCATTCATGTGTTGAGTGTGGGCGTGTCACCACCAGAGCTTTCAGAATCGGTTGGGCTGTGTAGAGAAATCTCAGATTACAAGGGAAAATACTAAGGTATGACAAAAAAAGGAATTATTTGAACCAGGCTGGCGGAATAAGTATCGCTGAGGGCAGATACCAATCATACCACAATATGTGAGTGGCAGCTGCTCTCAGCTAAATAGGAAAATCACTTTAAGCAACAAGGCACAACAGGGTGTGGGTTATGGGGATACACCCACAAAAGAAGTGGGTAAATCACCCAATAACTCACACCCTGGACTCAGAGTGAGTGATGTATTGTGATTATGCACGAATGGATGGACCCATGTGTAAAATACATTTATAACATGTTTTATAAAGGCTGCACTTCATCTCTTTTGTCAAGCCACAGAGTGACCACTGGACACCAGGTAAGGGAAGTAGTTGCACTTGGGGGTGGTGGTCACAGGGGAGGATAATACCATACTACTCATGTCGCTTATTATACAGAGGTGGTGTCAAAGACTGGGGGCTGCCATGCCAATACCACCAGGGATACCCCTCTTGGATGGGGCAGCAGAGGGTTGGTTCTTGGCACTGGCAGGGAAATGCTGTGCCTTTTGCGCTTGTCCACATGCTAATGAATCTATCAGGCTCATGTTTTCATTTCTTAATTCTGCAGAATTCCACCAGGAATAAAGATATTTCTGGGGAATATGCTAACTTTTTTTGAATTTTTCACTTTTATCCCTGCACTACCAGTCTAGCATTGCTTGTAAAACATGTTAGATACATTGTGTATGAAAAACGCTATATACATTCTTCTTCTTCTTCAGTGGCCTGGGGAATACTTCATCTTGGTATGCTGATGCTGACTCTGTGATACTTTATTTCCCCGCTCACGGTCTGTTAACATTAACCCACTTGATTCCAAAGCAAGTGCCTCTGTTGATCAAACCCACAACTAACTTATCAAGTCAGGGCTTTACCAAATGCTTAGTATTTGAAATCCATAACTTTGGCTGTTAACACGGAAACAATAATCTTAGGGGACTTCAATATGGATTGGCTCACTGCTAAATCCCACTGCTAAAAGCCATCTGTGATGAGCTGGGGCTTACACAGATAGTAACTGAAACCACAAGAATCAATGCTTCTAACTCTGCCAACAGCTCACTCTTAGATGTCATCTTAACCTCGCATCCCCATAAAATCTCGCATTCTGCAGTTTTCCATAATGACATGAGCAACCATGGTATCATTGTATGTACAAGATTCCAACCTAAAACCCAGCAGCACCCTAAATTCAGAATCAAACGCTCGTTCCGCAAAATTCAACTCAGTAAACTTCCTAACCGATCTAGCTACGATCAGGTGGCAAGACCTATATCTTGCCAAATCTGCTGATGCCGCCGTCTCTGTCCTAAATGACAACCTCACCACCCTAATTAACAAGCATGCTCCTCTTATTAAAATGAGGTTGCGGAAAATCTTTCATCCATGGTTCACCCAAGAGCTCAAATCTGCACTTACCAATAGAGACAAGCTATGGGTTAGGGCCAGGCACACAAAGGACCCGGCAGACTGGCAGGCATTTAGAACTGCCAGAAATGCCTGTGTTAAAAGTGTACATGCTACTAAAGCAAACTTCTACATCTCCACTCTGGAGCAGGCCAAAGGGAACTCACAAAAAATCTGGAAGACACTGAGATCCATTGAAGGCCATCCTGCTGCTTCCTCCCTTCCCACCAAGATACTGGCCAAGGACGGGATGGTTGAAAATAAACTGCGAATCCTCGAAGAACTTAACCTTCACTCTGCCACTGCCGGGTTGGCATTTGACTCCTCCCCATATGCTAGCCGAGTGAATAGCAACACTAGCCCAGATACTATACATGCTACTCCACCTCATCCCTTCCAGTTGTGCCTGTTTATCTACAAAGAAGTCGAAGACATAATTCTTGGCCTTGACACCAAGAAAAGTGCAGGGAACAATGGCCTTGAATAATTTTTCTTGCGGTTAGGCTATGCCCAGGTCATAGCCCCCATCCTTCACATCTTCAACCTCTCTATTACCACAGCCACTGTTCCATCCTGCTGGAAATCTGCCCATATTCTTCCTCTCTTCAAATCAGGAGATCCTTGTCACTTAAACAACTACCGTCCTATCTCTATCTTGCCCATTCTCTCCAAAGTGCTGGAAAAACTTATATACAACCAACTAAAAAAATCACCTCGAAGTACACTCACTCCTAAACCCGGACCAATCTGGCTTCAGGTCGAAGCACAGTACCATCTCAGCCTTGGCTAAAGTCTCTAATGACTGGATCCATGCTATGGACACCAAGAAGGTTACTGGTGCAGTCTTTCTAGACCTCAGTAAGGCCTTCGACACTGTAGACCTTCACCTCCTAATCACCTGTCTTGCCTACATAGGTGCCACTCCACTTACCTTACAGTGGTTTAACAGTTATCTCACAGGAAGGATACAAAAAGTCAAAGCTGATGGCCTACTATCTGCTCCCCTTCCAATTGCCAGAGGAGTCCCTCAAGGCTCCATCCTAGGACCAATCCTTTTTCCCTGTACATCAACAACCTTGACTCCCACTAAGAACTCTAGCATACATTTCTTTGCAGGCGATCACGGTTTATGCGCATCAGGCTCGTCCTTAACTGAAGTCAAGGAAGCACTCCAAGCTGACTTTATCCAGTTAGAAAGCAACCTTATCAATGCCAAGCTTCTCTTAAATGCCAAAAAAACCAAGACAATGATTTTCTCGAGACTTGCCTTGTCTGATGCCCTACCTACCCCACCTAAAAACTTCATAGTTACCTCCCTAGGTGAACTCTTGGAAGTCGTACCTAAATTTAAATATCTAGGTATGTGGATAGACAACAAGCTTTCCTTCAATGACCACATCAAGGATCTATCAAAGAGGCTTAAAGCACGCTTGGGTTTCTTCTTTAGAAATAGGACCCTCTTTTCTCTCACAACCCGCAAAAGACTTGTCCAAGCAACATTCCTTCCCTTGCTTGACTACGGAGACACTATCTTTATCTCCTCCCCAACCTTGAGCCTATCTAAACTGGACCTACTCTATCACCGTGCTCTTCGCTTCATTACTAACACTGCATACAGGACCCAGCACTGTGATCTTTATGCAGCAGTTGGGTGGACCTCTCTTGCCACCAGATGCCTCCTGCATGCTGGCATTTGGACCCTCAAATTACTACTCCACAAACTGCCTGTCTATTTAACGTCTCTCATACACATCTCGCATAATGCCTACTCCCTAAGGAAATCCGACCTTATCCTACTAGATGTTCCCAGGACACATTACCACAGCTGGCCAAAGACTGTCTCATACACCTCCCAAACATTTGGAACCAACTACAAGCCATGCTTGAAGCTAACCAGCATCATATCAATTAACTCCTACAAAACACTAGCTATCTCTAAATTAAAAGACATATGTAGGTGCTACTAGGCCCCCAACGCCAAGTCAACTTCTTAGGTACCAACTGGCCCTCTACTTATTAAGCTGAAATGTGATGCATAATTTAGGGCAAGGTTAAAGCTGGAATGTACTGCATATATATCATAAGGACTTCTATTGTGTATACCTCTCGTATTATATATCTTAGAGGACTTCATGTAATTGTGTCTATGTCTATGTAATTGCGAACTGTATGTGTATGTGCCTCAGGACCTCCTTGTGAATGAGCTTGCTCAACGGACTCTTTCCTGCAATAAACTTGAACTTGAACTTGAACAACATAGCAAGCTCTGGTAGAAATTTTTAGGCCAAGCAGTATTGCAGTCAGTGTGTGTGCTGAATAATTCTTTTTGCCTATATTTTTAATTGAACAGCCAACTGCACAATATGGATAGATACATAATAAAAAAGTGCGACAGAAGCAAAGTGACACAGCAGAAGAAGGACAAGGTTGCTCCACTTCTAATAATCCAGTACCCTTGCAAACTGAAGTATTGGAGGAAGAGACACATGCAGAAGATGCAGCCTCAAAGGCAAAGACAAAGAAATTTTCAGCAGTCTTGTTTAGCGAAGTTTACTTGGCTGGAGTATCACAAGCAGTCAGACAAAGTGTTTTGTTCCATTTGCAAGACATACTCATCAGGCAGGTGATACTAGTGAGGAATTTAAACCCCGATATGAGGATGTTATGTTCAAAAAACGATTCCTCAGTGGAATGCTTCCAGAACTACAGTCGCTCCTAGGGGCCACAGTAGCTGAAACAACCACCTACCCTAGACTCATAACCATGATCAAACAAGCAGAAACAATGCTTAAGGCCACTTCTTCCACCAAAAAGGGTCCGGTAGCAGCCGTGGAAGGACCCCCTCGAACCAACCCTAACCCACAGCAGGTGATCGTCTGCTATAACTGCAGACAGCCTGGGTGCATAAAACCCAGATGCCCCTACCTGCAACCTCCAACCCAACAACCCATGCCACAATATCCCCCCCAAATGTACCATGCTCCTCCAGGTGCATTAGCACCAGCTTTTGCTTAGCCATCCCAGTTTAAGCCTCAGTCACTGGGAGGCGTAACACCCACCAATGCTGAAGTTCTTAAGAAATTGAATGAAATGACCCAAATTATGCAAAAGTTCTCCGCTGTGCAAGCGGTAAGTGAAATTACTAATCCCCTATAGGGATGTCTGGCCTCCCTACAGCTGATAGTGAGATTTCGGAGGGATGACTGGAACAGACCTATCATTCAAGCTGCTGTAACAGGAGGCCTGCAGCAGACAATGCTTATTGATACGGGAGCTTCCATGTCCATTATACATACCCCACAACCTGAAACGCACCTGCTTGCAACTAATGAAGTTATTATGCTACCTGCTTTTCAAGGATCTGATGCTACAGCAATTAAGGCTAAACCAGCTAAGATAACTATAAATGGATGTACCTTTATTAGATGCACATTTAATGAATCTGCCTGATCAAAATGGTATTTTGGGGTCAGACTTTTTAAGGTCCACAGCAGCTGTAATTGATTATACAAACAATCGCCGTTGGCTGCACACAGGTTGCAAGACAGATAATGAAACTGTTGTATCAGATGTGCATGCTATTTCTGCTCTTTAAAATCCAGATGTTTTGCCCCTTCCCAAGCATGATTCTCCTCTTGTAAGCCAGATAATTAATCAGCATGCAGAGGTTTTTGCTAAAAACAAACATGCTTGTGGTTTGTTAGAACAAGAAGAAGTTATAACTGGAAAAGCTCATGTAGCACAAAAAACAGCACAAGATTCCGGAAGAGTGCAATGCTGATGTAGATGTTATTATGCAGTCATTACTGCAGCAAGAGGTTTGGAGACAGTTCGAGTCCACTACTAATTCCCCTGTTTGGCCCGTGATTAAACCAGGTGGTACTTATCGCCTTACTATTGATTACCGAAGGCTGAATGCCGTTACCCCAGCATGTGCCCCTATAGTATGAGAGACTCCATCACTACTGTCCCAAACCCCTCCCTCAGCCAAGATTTTCAGCACACTGGACATTGCAAATGGTTTTTGGAGTGTGCCGATACATAAGGCTTCTCAGTACAAGTTTGCCTTCACCTGGGACAATAGACAATTGACCTGGAACAGCTTGCCCCAGGCTTTCTGCAATTCCCCCCCTGTGTTCCACAAAAGAATGGCTGCCATTTTAACCCATTTTTCCAAGCCCGAAGCTGTTTTACTACATGTTGATGATTTATTACTGGCCACTGAAACAGAAGAGGAGCATTTGAAGTTACTAAGTGAACTGTTGCAGTTGCTGTAGAGGGTGGGACTCAAAGTTAATCCTAAGAAGTGTCAGCTAGTAAAGGAGGTAGTGACTTTCCTTGGCATCACCATCACCCCCAGTGGAAAGCAACCAGACGCTGAGAAGGTAAAGACAATTCAGAGACTTGATCAGCCTGTTGCAAAAACAGCATTGCGGTCCCTTCTTGGTTTAACTAGCTACCACAGAGACTTTATTCCCCTTTATGCTGAACTGGCGAGGCCACCCTACAGCCTACTCAAAGCCTCTGTAGATGATGACATCAGACCACACTGGAAGGAAGAACATACTGCAGCTGTAAAACAACTCAAAGAAGCAGTAGCAGCAGCAACCCTCCTTGTACAGCCTGATCCAGCCTTGCCTTTCCATCTAGAAGTGTCTGCATCACCAACTGCCATCGCTGCTGTTTTGTGTCAAGAACAACAGAACAAACTCAGACCACTTGACTATGCTTCAAGACTGTTAACTGAAGTCGAAAAAAAATTTTCAGCTTGTGAAATGCATCTGCTAGCAACTTTTTGGGCGGTTAAGCATTTTACTTATATCACTGGACTGCAAAAGACTATTATCCACACCCTGCTCAATTATTTGTTAAAACCAGGAGAAGCTGCTGTTTCCTCACTGAGACTGTCACAGTGGACTTTAATGTTGTTGCAAAGAGACTTGGACATTACCCCTAAGAAGACAACCTTGCAACCTGCCAGTCTCCTCTACATGGGAGAATCCCATGAGTGCAGACTGACTTTCAGCCTCTCTCATCCTCTTGCATGCACCGCCCCGATACCCCTTGCATAAAATTGGTATACAGATGGGTCATCATATCATGTGAACAGTAAGCCAAATACTGGGTTTGTAGTGGTCACATCACAGCAGACTCATTCCCACACTTGTACTACACACTCTTCTCAGTATGCTGAGCTAGCAGGTGTTGCTTGTGCTTTAGAAAATATTAAGGATTGCTCAGTTAATGTGTACACAGACAGTGCCTATGTAGTAAATACTGTTGCCATGCTTCCATTATATATTGCAAACAAGTTTTTAGCTTCAAATGGAAAGCCTTTGTCTTATGTGTTTTTGTTACAGTATATAGTGCTTCTGCTTAAAACCTTGTCCCACCCATGGCTATCCTTAAGGTTAAGGGACATTCCACTGGTACCCCACAAGCAGAAGGAAATCAAGCAACCCACAATGTAGCTCAAGCTGCAGCACAAAAAGGTGCTTCCTGGTGCCCTCCCCCTTCATTTGTACCTGCACCAGTTATAGCATTAAACCCTGCAACCCCCTCAGATCTCAAATCCTTACAGTTTACCTATGACCCTTACCAGATAGTGGCTAATTGGCATCTGCAGCAATGTCCCTTCCCTGCCCCCACTCCTTGGGCAAGCAAGACTTTAATGGGTGGGGCTGACCCCCTTAATCCAGTCTTAATGTATCAAGAAAATGAACAGTCTTTTCCTGTTGCTTGTATTCCCCCTGAACTAGCAGATGAGGTATTCCACCTCTATCATGCCTATTCCACAGGAAGGCATTACTCACTAGATACTACATTAGAAAAGGTTAAGGCAGTTATGTGGTGGCCGACCCTGCAACAAGACCTTAAAGATAAATGGCACTGCTGCCTCCCTTGTTTACAAACCAACCTTCCCCATACCTCCAGCAGAGCACTACTGCAGTCAACAAAAGCACCTGATGGTCCCTGGGACCATATACAAGTAGATTTTATCACCGGATTGCCTAGAACACCAGGTAACTACACTAATTGTTTGGTTGCTATTGATGTTTTCTCAAAATGGATAGAAGCATTCCCCATGAAAAACAAAGAAGCCTACACAGCAGCTCGTGTATTGTTATACGAGTTATTTTCCAGGTGGGGACTGCCACGGGTAATTTCCTCAGATAGAGGACCTGAATTTACAGGAAAAAATGTTTAAGCAGCTGCAAGCAATGTTAGACATTAAGCAGGAACTACATGGCATTCCACCCACAGTCATCAGGAGTAGTAGAAAGAGGAAACAGAACCTTAAAAACAATCTTAACTAAATTTTGTGCTGATAAGCCCACACAATGGACTAAAATGTTGCCCTTATGTTTGATGGCAATCCGATCTACACCTAATAGAACTACTGATGTTAGCCCATATCAGGCTATGACTAGGAGGTTAATGAACACCCCTGGACACCTGCTGCTATCAACGGCGACCCCCCTCCTACAAGGAGCTGTAACTGAAAATTGGGTAAAGCAAATGCAAGATTACATTGTAGAAGTAAATACATTTGTTGCTGTTAATATTGGCAAAACAAAGAAGCAAACGAAAAATATTTTGATAAAAAGGTACATCCATTTGAATACCAAATTGGGGATGTAATTATGGTAAGGAACTATGCTAAAAAGGAACACTGCTTTATACCCACATGGAAGGGGCCTTTTCCTGTGATAGACAAGGCAAGCCCTGCTGTATATCTAATTCAGCTGGCAGGCAAGAAAAAGCAGTCTGCGTTAAAATGGTATCATATTAACCAGTTGAAAAATGTTCAGTAAATAGGAGCAGGTACTAATCCTGATCTTCTTTTGTAAAACAGATTAAAACAACATACCACGATGAGAGTAGCTAAAGGTTACCTGCCCTTCCCCATCGCTGCCATTATCCAGACACTTATTTTGTGTCAGTGTGTAATCTTGCTCCACGGACAGAGAACAGTTTGGTTCCAGGGCCATAAAATAGGGGCAAATGATGCAAGTAAAATGGAAAGAATGCAAAAGGTTGAAAGTAACAGGTATGATGACTACATATATAAGGTGTGGTCCAAGCCAGAGCGATATGGACCCATTCCATTGGAGGACAATTCACTATACCAATTAAGGACACTAGAGGCAATTTAAAAGCATGTACCCTACATTGCTGTCCATCTGAGTGTGCTCATCATCGCAAGGCTGTTAATTCTGTGTGGGGAGCAGCAGGGGGGTATAGCTATGATGCTGTGGGACCATATTATCAAAAGAGAGTGTTAATTGAGTACAGAATGCAATCATACCTATGGTGGGTAAAAGTAAAAGATGTACAAAAAGATGATTATGGTGGTGTAGATACAAGGTGACCTTACCCGGGTGGCAAGGAACAGATGAATATGTGGTGCAAGTGGAAATAATGCCCAAAGATCCATTGGGAATCCCTGCACAACCTCCTAAGCCCCGGGTTCAAGTAACCAATAAAACACAGGTTACCTCTACTGAACACATATTTCCAACCACAACTGAGCACTCCTCTAATGATACATCCCCAGAGTGTCCCCAGTTAACACCAGGGCCCCCTAGTAGATTAACTGCTACCTCAATACCTGGAACCCTTATAAATAATGTACAATTTATGCATATACCTGTTGTCTTAAATATCTCCCATTGGAATATGGCTGAGTTTGGACACTGCACTCAAACTAATGTGTCCTTATTTTATGCCTCCCTGTTAATAGATGTAATAGCAACCCATCATCAGAGGTCATAAGATAGAATAGCAGGGCAAGAAACTCTAAAAACATTTAGGTCCAGATGACTTCATGGCTTAGGTTTAGTAGCACTAGGAGGAATGGTGGGAACAGCTACAGGTCTGTTTGGGTCAGGCATGTCTATCTGGAATAGGATAGATGTGGACAGAATTAAAAATCATAAGAGGTATTTTGAAACCAACCAGGCCCAAGTGATAGATAAGGCCGAGCTGCATGGAACTGAAGGTTTGTCACAAGAACAGCGATTTACAATCTTTAATATGCATGACATAGCGAAGTTATTTGAAGAAACTAAGAAAAAAATAAATGAGCTAGTTGAGGTTAATAATAAAGATGGGCAGGAGAAGAGAATAGGAAGAGAAATCATTTGCACTGCGTATGGTAGGTATGCGCTTACCACCATAACCAAATTACTAGAAGACCTGGAGAGTGGATGCCTCCCAGATCTTATTAAAGATGGGCATCTGGCCCAGTGGTATTGTCCCCAGTGTGTGTCCAAAGCAGGAAAGGCAAACTGGCGATGTGTGCAAGGGTGTAGTTCTCTCTCCCCTGGCACCATTCATAATTTAGGTTATGTGACTCCACACCCCAGTACAGGACAATATTATGCACAAGGGTTCTGCACTGTGAGAGATGTTATGTATGTCTCTTTTACAGTGTCCCTTCCCTTGTTTGACCCACAAACTGCAGTATTTGATAAAATAGCAACTGTCCACTCAGTAGGTTATTTAGAAGAAGATGTGTATAAAGAATGGTTAGATCCACCCTCCCTGCTAGTATATCTCCCTGATTTGCAAACTTGGGTTACGCCCCATTTATCATATTGTGCTATAAAAGGATATCAATATCTATGCAGGTGTGCTGTGTTTGATGTCACCACCCCGTATGTGGATATGAGAATGAATGACCAGATGATTACTATAATCCAAATACCACTGTCACCTGCCCCGTTAAATTAACCAAATGGCGTAGACCCATGGCTAAGGCAACATATAATGGACATGGTCAATACTGTGTAGCTACTAATCAAAAAACCTTTTCATATGGGCCCCTGTCATGTCAAATAAATATATCAAATTTTTGCTTTATCCCCACCCAGCATACTGTCATTTGGTCAAACCATTTTAAAACCTATTCCTGTTTTCAAGGAAGAAACCATCCAAAGTGACCCTGATCACCAGAAAACAGAGGAATATATGCCCTACTTTAATGTGCCTATTGAAACCCTCACCCTAAACCTCACAGCCCTACTGGGCAGAAAAGATACTCACTTGGGTGAAGTTGGAAATTAGATGTATAATACAGGGCAAGTTATGAAGGACATGATTCACCAGGGAGATTTAAAGTTAATGCTTACTGACAACAGGTTAGATTCAGCTTTTAAGACATTTGTTGTAATCCAGGCAATTCTTATTGTGGTACTAATTATTATGCCATGTTGTCTTAGAAGTACTATTAAGAGTCATAACAAACAACTGCGTGGTTTGAGAATGGCCTAGATTATTCCCATGGCCCAAATGTCCAAGCTCTGAGAAAATGTCTGCATAATTAACTATCAATAGATCAAAATTATGAAGCTGAGTAATCTACTGACACCTGATGATCTTGTATGGTGGTATAATAATGTGTGTTAATATAGTAAATTTAGGTTTATATTTACATAATAACATATATGCATGTTATATTATTAAAATAAAACAAATTTAAAACATACTTATCATATGTATATCTACTAATATTAGCTAATATTTTCAAAAAAGGTTCATTTAATTTTTATTTAATAATTAGCATCTATATTTTTATGTTTAATTTTGGGAAGGTTCGGGGTCCCCCAGAGGTTCCCCTTACCTGCAAGGTGGAGAACTGTTGAAAGTGACCAGTGACAAAAAGTTTATACAAGTGTACTAATAACAACATTTATATATAGTTAATTAACTAAGAGGTTGAGAAGCTAGAAAATGTGTAAAAGTGGCTAGTAAAGGGCTGCAAGTGGCTAGTGAAGGGCTACAAGTGGCTAGAGAACAACTAAATGATACCACTGTGTAAAATTAATATGCATTATAAGTGCAAGGGTGTTTAAAAGATAATTGTTGAAACCATGCAAATGATAATGATACCACCATGTAAATTAATATGTATATGGGTGCACGGGTTTGAAAGGTAGTTGAGGCCCTGTAGATGATACTTGTAGAAAAAAAAGGGGAAGGAGCATAAGCAATGTTTAGAAACAGAGGTTTTAAGCAAAAGTAGCTTTGATCTGCTCAACAGAAATACTTCGTACAAAACCTGTCTTTCTGTAACCTAAAAGGTCATGGTCAAGATAAGATGCAGCTGCTTCAAGTAACCACCGTCTAGCCTTAGCTAGTACATTTCCTCGTCTTATGATTACTTGTGTTTAAAAATATGTATAACAAAGAGCTGATAAGAAATAATTATATCCTTGCTTTGGCCACTATCTACTGAAATTTTTTTTTGCAGTTCTAAGCAATTTATTTTAAATAGAGTAAAAGCTCTATTTTTTGTTTCCTGTCTCCTAAAGCATGTTATTTTTAATGATGTAAAATCCCCTGACCATCCAAGGATAATGATAAACAAAACTCCCCTGTCTTGACAAAGTGCCAAATGTATCTTATGACCAAGGTATTTTATGGCCAATGTACTTTCGAACCCTTATCTCATGATTTTATTGAATGGCATAATGTCTAGGCTAAAATTTGCTGTAGTAGTTTTTGGAAATTTCCACCATGCATTTTGATGTAAACAATTTGGGTGTAAGTACAGGGCCCGGATGTCATGTCCAGTGTCTCTTCGAGAGGAAAGAAGTCTGAGATCTGACTATCCATAACGCTCGAAGGATCCAGAGAGAAGGGGAGTATGTTTCATTTTCTCTGAAAGTCTGTAGCCCTGTAATACAAATATTACTAGCTGTTTAGATTGCATGTTAGAAACACCCCAAATAGGACTGCCCCATTGGCTGTTTAGAATTAAAATTGTAATAGGTACACCCAGGTAGTAGCAGGCTATCTGATGCCTAGAAATAATGTTAGCATGTATTGCTTTCTGTAAATTAGGATTATTAATCATGACAGGATGTATTCTTATTGTTAAAATAGGATTTTTCTGGCTAGTCTTGATACTATACTAATAAATTACAACTAATTTGGCAAAGAATACAGTGTGGTGACTTTATTGAATTACTGAGAATTACCAACCAGGAACCTGTATTGTGTGTAGCCTCACTGTCTCAGTGAGGCATATTTAGTTTATTTACACAACATGACAAGTGAGTTTGTGGGGTTATGGGCCTTAATAAAAAAGGATTCACCAAACAGTGTGTATACCTGGTGTTATGCACATGTTCTAAACGTATGTGTCGCAGATTGTACTGAAGCTGTTGTGGAAGCAAAGACACTATTTGGTTTGCTACAAAGGACATCTGTATTCATTAGTGAGTCTCACAAAAGGATGACTACCAGTACATGGAGATCGAGCATTGATGGTACAGGACATGACAAATTGAGACAACTTCAAAAGATTGGTGAAACCAGATGGTGGGCAAAACCAGGAGCTCTGGTGTGCATCTTCAGAGCCTACGAAAATCAAGAAAAGAATCTGTATGCATTGTCACTGGGCATGGGTTTAGGATAACACAATTTCAGGCAGACCACAAGTCAGGTGCATAAAAAATTCATGGTTGTGTTTATCATTTTATTTTCATCAAGTAAAATATACAGAAAGCAAAATGGTAAGTCAGACAACTGCTTAGCTTTAACAGTTTCTAAGGCTTTTCTTCTTCTTAGCATGATCAAACAGTACTAATGCATACACTACCAGGAGGTCTTCCACCTTCCTCAGTCAGTATCCAGCTGACCACCCTATCTATCCTATCTCAGCACTGAGATAGGGCTTTTTATAAGTTCACTAGAAGTTGGAAACATTTTCCACTGCCTTTTGATTAACAGCAGACATAACATAAAAATAGCCACTAGGAGCCACTGCTGCACCACAGAGAATAGTTATTTGGCACCTGGAGCCCATTACATAACTTGTCTACAACATTGTTAAAGGTCAGAGCCAAGATCAGAACATTCTGTGCTCTCTTAAACTCTCCTGCAGAGTCAAATCACTTCATGCTGTCTGCTGCAAAACATATCCTAGAAAGGCTGCTGATATTTAAATAAATTTTGCCTTGCCGTTTAGAAAAAGCAGGCAAACTTTTATTATTGTTCTGTTAAAACTGCTGTCTTAGTTTTGTTTTTAGGTTAATATGCACAGAAAGCATTATAAGCACTTAATTTATAACCAACCAGCCAGCATGTTGGACATTATACAAAACATATAAATTGCTTGGGGAAGGGGTAAAAATTTATCCAAGGGGTGTCCACTATGACAGGAGTCACCCTGTCACATGCGTCACTTCTCCAGACTTTGCTTTTCATTATACCTCTGGAAGGTTTGATGCCAAAGCTGCCAGCAAGGCAAATTCACTGCTTCAGAAATGGACAAACATTTGTTGTCATTTGACGACAAGACGGAGGTACTGGTGGTGTAGCTGAACAGAAGACGGAACAGGTTGCCCTCTGGTGCCAAAACCGGCTTATTCCTGGGCTCTGTGCCACTGATGGCTTCCTCTAGGGTGCGAAACCTTGGCATGAACTTTGACAGAGGATTGTCATTTGATTTTCAGGTGCCATCTGTTGTCTGGACAAGCTTTTACCATCTTAGGAATATCGCCAGGTTCAAGCCCCTAGTTCCATCAATGGACCTCCCCATCTTGGTGCATGCCTTCATGACATCCAGACTTGATCACTGTACTGCTCTACCTCAGGGTCTCTGGAGGGAACCTCCACCAGCTGCAGCTAGTGCAGAACGCAGTCATTAGGCTACTTACTGGGCAGCCAAAATGTTGTCATATCACTCCGGTTTTGCACAGGCTACCAGTCAGGTGGAGGATTCTCTTCAAGGTGGGCATGCTCACCTTTAAGGCCCTATGCAGGCAGGGTCCTAGTTATCTGTCAGACCTTCTTACACCTGCTGTCCTTGCCTGCTCCCTCCTGTCCTCCTCTAGGGGCCTACTGGAGATTCCCAGGATGAGGCTCAAAACCACCAGTAACACAGCATTTAGTGTCGTCGGCCACATCCTGTGGAACTTGCTTCCTTCATCAATTCAGGAGGCCCCTTCATTTGAGGTTTTTAAGGCCTGCCTCAAGGCCTTCCTGGACCTTAGACATTAGCCCCCCCCCCGGGTACCTGTTTTTCTGCTTTGAGCTTCAGTTTTTTAGAGACATTAATTGTATCTATGTATTTTGATATATTACTGTTTTTATACTAATTTGTATCTTTGTATTTATAGTATGTCTTTGTTGTTCGGCGCCCAGAGCCTCCGGGATTGGGTGCCAGAAAAATTAAATTTGCCTTGCCATTTTGGTAGCCTTTCTATTTATGAAGATCTTTACCGTGATTAGGCCAAAATCAAAGTACTTGTAGACTAAAGGACTGGACTAGCTTTCTGCATGGCGCATGGTGAATTAAACTGAGATGGAGTTACAGCAGTCTGAATTTATGAACATCCACGGAAAAGCTTCTAACTTTGTTACCAGAGCACAGGAAGAAATTGATGATTTAGCTCTTGATATTGACCTTGAGGATCATCTGCCAAACAAAAGGGTAGCCAGGAAGAAGAAAATGCCCAGGGAAAATGTCAGTGATGAAAGAGTGACAGATCCAGTGAAGTGATTTGAATGTAAAGTGTACAACTGTATTATGGATCAGGTTTGAATGAGCTTAACTGATTATTTATTTATTGAAATGTTTCACCAGCAAGGCACACTGAGCGACAAGTCTCTCATCTCCCAGTGCAACCTGGTGGGAAGGAGTACAATAGGAATGAGACATTAAACATTCAAGTTACAAGATCAACATTAACATACAGTTGTAAGGCAGGTGTTACAAACAGTGTTACAACAGTGTTGTGGACAATAGGTAAAAAGAGTAGACAATAATAAGTGCTGGGTTAGTAAGTAAACAAATGCTTACATGAAAGAAAAGGGAGAAAGGAGAGGGAGGAGTGAGGTGGGGAAGGGGGAAGAGTCGTGTCCCTGGAGACCCCTTTAGGATGCTAGGAACCCTGCAAGGGGACTGGGGGGACCAGAGAGAATGGGATAAGGCAGTATCCCAGAGAGACCCCTTCAGGATGTGGGGAACCCTGCAAGGGGGCTGTGGGGCTAGACAGAAAGGGGGATAAGGCTGTAGGGGTTTAAAGAGGAAGGCGAGAGAAGGAGGAGGTGTGATTTAATGCTAGGAGGGGTAATAGGACCTAACCCAAGAGAGGACCCTTCAGGATGCAGGGTACCCTGCAAGGGGATTGGGGAAGGTCCGTAGATAGGGATTAACTGAGTAATAGAAGAGGGAGGAGGGAGAATTGAACCCTTGAGGGGAAGAGAATTCGCACCTTTGGAGGGGATGGGTCCTAATCAATAGTCCATCAGGATGCATTGGACCCTGCTAGTAGTCATGGAAAGCCAAGATAGTGGCTAGATAGAATAAGAGAGCTATGCTTAGGCTCAGTTGGACCCCTTCAGGATGCTGAGAACCTTGCAAGGGGACTGCGATGGCCAGGGAGAAAGGTAGATGGGGGAGGGGAAGGAGAGGAGACAAGACTAAGGTACAGTAGGACCCCTTCAGGATGCTGAGAACCCTGCAAGGGGACTGTAAAGGCTAGGGGTACAGGTAGATGGGGGAGAGGGAAGGAGAGGAGACAAGTCAAGATGCAGTAGGACCTCTTCAGGATGCTAAAAACCCTGTAAGAGGACTGCAAGTCTAGGGAGCTAGGAGGGATGGTGGGGAAGGGAGTAGAGGAGAGGTACAAGCCCCTTGGGGGGATAGGAGAGGGATCCATGGAGATCATTTGGGGTCCCTTACATTCTGTGAGAGATCAAGGGAGGCCAATAAGGTGGAGCAATTTGGGGGAAGGGGAGAAGGCTAGAAATTTTGGGGTGGGGTGCACAGGGTAAAGCAAAGGTGGCAGTAGAGGGGTAGGGTTTGTCCAGGGCTTAGATGAGGGATTTAGGGAGGGCCATGGCAGGAGCATGATCAGTTTGATAACAACAAACAACTAATTATGGATACCAGCTGCATGGAACCATGTCAGTTTGAAAGTATAATTCAAGATGGCATACCTGATGAAAGTCTGCAGAAAGTGGCACTGTTGGCAGAAGTGGACCCTAGCAAACTTAAAATGGAGTTGCTGGCTTTTGCTAACATATTCAGATGACTGCAAAGATCGCTGCCTGAAGAGTACAGTGAAGATGTGTTAACTGAAGATGTTGACTTTCATGATTCTAAAGACACTTGCTTACAAGGTGAAACTGGTGACCAGAATGAGGAACAAGAGAAAAGGGATGATTTGCCAGACAAAGACAAATGCAAGTCCTGCAAGGAATGCCTACTGTGCTGATACAAAATCATGGCAAATTACAACATGCACTTGTCGGCATTTTCAACCTCGTTCGTAGTCTATGAGTACCTGCTGACTCTATTGTTTACCCAGGTGTCCCATGAGGGATCTTTCAGCAAGCTAAAGATAATAAAGACTCAACTGTGTTCATTGCTGGGGCAAGAGAAACTAGAAGCTTTTATGATTATGACCATTGAGAGAGACCTTCTTGAGAGAGTGCACGCAGAAGATGTCATCCAGAAAAGAACTGAAATATCTGAAGTGTACAAAAGAGTACTATCAGTTTGACACTAGAAGGCTACTGTCTGGCTAGGGCCGTAACTCGATGCTGGGTTCACGTACCCGGGTCCAGAAAGGTTCAGCTGATTGAAGAGTGCTGTCAGTTTGAAACTGAAAGACTCCTATCCACTTGCAACATGGAGTGCAAGATGCTCTTGTCTGAGGATTGGATGTCTTTTGCACACACTCCTTCAAGAAGGTATCAACTGTCCCCAGACTTGGCTGTAACGGGAGCTGGGGGCAGTTGATAACGTTTTGAGGGAGAGTGTGCAGAAGACATCCAGAAACTTAATTGAAGAGCTGAAGTATTCATTTTTGACTATTTCTTGCTGTGACTATAAATAAAATTGTATACACTGTTCCAGCTATTGGTTTTGTGTCTGTACTGAGACCATATCATTGAATTTGTATGTGTTTTTATACCTTGTATGTGACACAGACACACAGTTCAATTTATTTGATATAAAAATCATACTCCAGAAACTATGTTGGCAGACTTTAATGTATAACTGATCAAATGACACAATGAAAAGTATACAACAGAACTTTTACAGTGCAGCTACTATTTAGAGCTAGGGAAAGTGTAGGGAAAGATTAGGATGGACAAAATTTGTGTAACAAGACAGGTTCTTGAGCCAAACTAAAGGCCCATTTTCAAGAGAGTCCGGGCAAACCCTTTTCCTGAACCTCTTCTTACCCTTGCTGGACTTCTGACCGCCCCCCCAGCCCCAAAATGTTTAGGAAATAGTGCGCACTCCCGAGTGTGTAGTGACAGCGTTCCCCCGGAGTTCCATGGTCTTGTTTGCATTACCTGACCTAATAGAGCCTTTTTTAATGTCAAAATTTGTATTGCCCTCACTTTGTGGTTTTGTTTTCTAAGTGCAGCAGTAGTCAAAATGTTGTGTCTCCTGCATGTCAATCTTGCAGCATGGTGAGCAGTATAGGAAACGGAGGCACTGTGTGATTCATGGTGTACAGTATGAGCTGACTGTTAAACATATGTGTGTTTGTAACACATAAAAAATACCCTGATTGTGATTCCTTGTTATGGCTTCATTTTACACGTACTGGGGTCATTGTGCAGTATCTTTACTATGTGGTATGGTCAGGGATGCGAGACAGTAGTAATGTGAAAGTGTGCAATTAAATCCTCTGATGATTAGTTCTTGAAAGTACTGTGTGTGTGCGTGTGTGTGTGTGGTGAGGGGTGCGGGGTGGAGGGTTGCAATGTCATGCCTGCTACTGGGCACTGCACCTCCATTATTCCGGTTTTGTCCCTTTCAAGTATGCGCCTGCTCCTTGTCACTGTGCTATGCACATTGTCATGTGACTATGCTCCCACCAGATTGAGCACCGCACTGGTGTACACCATTTATGCAGAGCGAACGTTGTGGATGAGAACCTCTTTTCTATCATTACCAGTCATTTGCTTATCACCATCCTGTCATTTACTTTGCTCTGTCAGCTGTTTTCCTTCACTTGTTTGTCAGTTTTATTTTTTTATGCTACCCAATTGGTCTGTGAAATGCCAACTTCTATGGTAAGAGGGTGTTCAAACACTTCTGGAAAGACAAAGTGTGGACACCGAGTCAGCTTTCACTGTGTTCCATCTGAACCCCAATTAAAGAGGAAGTGGCTACTGGCAACTGGCAGACATGACATAGATGTGGACTACTGCGAACCCAAGAAGCACAACATTGTGTGTTCTGATCATTTCAGTACTGCTGATTACTTCTGGAAAGGTACTTTTTGAAGTCATATAAACATAATTTTCAATCTGAAATACATTCTGTAAGATAGTAGAACTCCATGAACATGCACTGTTCCATTTTTATGTCCATATGCCACGTATTGACACGGCCCCCCCACCACCACCACCACCAACAGCTTCAGTGAGGTGTCACCCTTGCACTGCTTTGTCACCTATGTGTCACCTCTGTGTGTCATGCCTTTGTAATTATTCACAGCTGCCATAGCCTCTCAATGTAGTGTGCTGTTTTTACTGTTGATGCAGCCATGGTGTTCACTTTACCGATAATTGGACACAACATTCAAGCAATGCTGCCACCACCACAAACCCCATGTCACAATCTTTGTTTTTCTTGGGGGGGGGGGTTGAAATGCTTAATTTCTTACATGGCATTGACAAATCTGGCTGTGGTGGGCTATTCAGGCTGACTAATGGAATTGATACTACGTTGCATAGGCTAAGATTACATCGTGCAGATTTAGGAGTGAGATGAGGGGGCATTATTTTACAGAAAGGGTGGTTGCTAAATGCAACACCTTACCAGAGGAGGAGATATCATGTAACACAGTTGGCCTTTTGAAATGAGCAAGGCATGTGACCAGGGGTGTGGGTGTTCATGATTAGGTAGGGCTGTTAGCCTTCCAGTGGTGTGAGTTGTGGATGCTTGTGGTGCACAGGCAAACTTTTAACTTCTCTTGTCACCCAATCTACATAATGTATCAAATTAGCATGACACAGCCATTCTGCTCTGAATATTTATTGCCTCAGAAACTGGGCTCCCCTGCATTCTAGTTGTGGCACCATCCTTTGTTGCAGCAGTGTATCAATAAATTGCTATGCCTCTGAGGTGGTCATCCTTCATAGTGCCACTGTTGTGTACTGTTTAATTTTCACTTCTCCTGTCCGTGTTAAGCATTCCCATGGACAGTGAGTATGTGTACATGGCTGCCAGAGGACATGCAAGTTATGTTCACAGATACCGTAAATTTCCTTCGGTGTACTCCATTTAGTCACACTGATGTAGCCACCTTCATGTTTTGGAGGTATTTCATAACTATGTCCCTTGATCATGGACAGGTGTGAACTTTTCACCCTCCATCCACTGTGCAACACAAGCATGTTCCTCCACCCTGCACTTCATAGGTGAATACTGAGCCAAAGTATGTGTCCTGTACTTATGTCTTGTTTACATCCCCATCCTTTCAATCCCCCTCCTCCACTTTGAGGAACACGTTCCCTGCCCTTCCTTTGTCATGTATCGCACAATTACCTGCACAACGTTTTTTTGTATTTTTTTTTTTCATCATTGGCGCTAAGAGCTCCTTCTTGTTCCTTGGCTCTCCTTGCAGCATTACCTGCCTTTCTGTTATGCATTCAATGTACACCTCTGTTCTCCTCCCTTGCCATCAAGTTTGATTTCCTGATATTCACTTTGTTAGCCATTGCTATGTGTCCAGCCTCTTCAGTTCCCAGCGCTTCCTCTGGAAGGGGGTTCCAGTTGTCCACCCCCCTTCTGTACAGAAAGTCTTCCTCACGTTTCCTCTGAATCACCTTCCCTCCAACTTCATCCCAACGCACTATACTCTGGGAACATGTTTTTGATGTAATAAAAACTGTATTCCTGCACCCTGTTCCTTGCTTTAAGGTACTTGTATGTCTGCATTATATCCCCTGTACCCCTCCTCTCCTCCATGGAGCACATATTTAAGTTCTTCAACCTCTCCTCATAGGTCTTGTGATGCAATCCCTATACCATGGTTTTGGCCCTTCTCTGCACCTTCTGTAACCTGTCTACGTTGTTACGTAGGTCAGTTCTCTACAATTGTGCACTGTACTCCCCTTGTGGACTCACAATTTTCCTGTATAGTTACATGATGGCCTCCCTTTTTTCTGCTGGTGATGACCCTGCATATGTATTCTATTTGCTTTACCTGCTGTCTTGTCGCACTGTTTCCCTATCTTTATGTCATTAGTGATGATAACTCCAAGGTCCCTTTCCTGCTTGGTGCGTGCTATGTCCTCACCCCTCAACTGATATGCTGTTCCATTGTTTTATATAGAAACAGAGAAGTTGATGCCAGATAAGGACCACAAGGCACATCCAGGCTTCCAATTTTTTCTACATTATGAATGTGCCATAGGCGTGTACTCTGTCAATGGCCTACCGAGTCATACTCATCTGTATTGCTCCCTTATGCCAATCCCATGCTTGTTTGAAGCCCTGCACTGTATTCATATCCACCACTTCCGGAGGTAGGCCATTCCATTCATCCACCACCCTTTCTGTGAAAAAGAAGTTGCTCACATTACCCCTTAATCAGCCTCTCTCTATTCTCATGCTGTGTCGTCTTGTCCTGCTATTTGTCTTATATTGAAAAATGTTATAGTCTTTCACCTTGTTAATGCTCTTAAGATGTTTGAAGGTTTCTCTCATATTACCTGTCTCCCTCCTTTGCTGTAGGGTATGCAAATTGAGCTCACTTAATGTATACTCATATGTTTTCTGATGCAGTCCTGCACCATTTTTGTTTACCTTCTCTGGACTGCCTCCATGTTGTTACTGTCCTTGTGCAGGTGCGGCCTCCAGTACTGTGTGCAGTAATCCAGATTTGGCCTAACCAGTGTCTTGTAAAGAGGGATTATTATGTCCCTCTCACGACTTGCGATACCACTACTAATACACCCCAACATCCCTCTAGCCTTACCTACTGCTTTACTGGTCTGCTTGTATGATTTCAGGTCATCTGTGATGATGATGAAGCCATAGTGTCTTTCTTCCCTTGTGATTGCCATCAGCACCCTTCCCAACCTATAGTTGGCTTCAGTGTTTCTGTTCCCTATGTGCCTGATCTTGCACTTCTTTGCGTTAAACCTCGTTTTCCAGTCCTCCTACCATTTTGTGACTGTATCCAGATCTCTCCTCATTCTGCCCACCACATTTGTATCATCTAATTGCCAAACAGACAAACCTTCTCCATCTGCAATGGCACTGATAAAGATATTAAAGCTGACTGGTCCTAGTACTGATCCCAGAGGTACCCAAGTTATGACTTGCATGTCTTCTGACTGTATACCGTTTAACACCACTGTCTGTTTTTTGCCCGCCAACCGGTTTGACAGCCAGTTGAATGATCTCTGACCCACACTGAGCCTACCACCTTATTAGTCAATTGTGTAGGTTGAACAGTATCAAAAGCTTTGTTGAAGTCAAGCCAGGTGACATAAACTGTTCCCCCTTGGTCCACCACTCTTGTTACTTGTTACAGGTGGTGAGGCTGAGGAGACGCCCTGGGGCGAAATGGTCACCGGAAAGGGGTCCTCCCTGTTTAGTGCCCATACCAAAGGGCTCCACGTAAATTAGTGGGCAGGTAGCTCATCCTGTGATCACCCCTCATCCTACTATGGCTGTGTTATGCAATGCCAGGTCGATGAGGAACAAGACTGCCATAATCGCGGACTTGATTGCCTCAGTAGACCTGGCTTGCATCATGGAGACCTGGCTGGATGAAAATGCCACTCCCATTTTGGAGGCGGCAGTGACAGCTGGGTACTCTGTGATACACAGCCCAAGGAAGGATCACAGATTGGGGGGGCCATTTGTTTTAAATGTGACCTGGGTCTCACAGTGCTACCTATGGGCTCTACTGAGTCCTTTGAATGTGTGGCCATGTGGGGGGGGGTCCTAGCATGGGTTACAGGATCCTCCTGCTCTATCACACCACAGGTAGGGAGGGTGCATTTTTGAGGGAGATCAGGGAGCTCATCACTGGTCGGTCGTTGGAGTCCTCGAGATGGTTACTTCTTGGGGACATCAATGATTGGGTAGATGACGGGCTCTCCACATTTGGTAACGATCTCCTAGGGAGTATGGAGGGGCTGGACCTGGCACAAAATGTAACCTCAGTGACCCACTCATGCATTGCCACACACTGGACCTGGTGTTTTCATTAGGTCTTGACACCACTGACCTTAGAGTTGATCCGGTAGTTTGGTCGGATCATGGCACCGTGAGGTTCAGGTTTGGGGCACCCCCTGAAGCAGGTGCATCTGTGGAAATGGTTTGGTACAGCCCTTTGTGGGATTTTTCCCCATCTGGGTTATTGGCAGTGCTGGACCTATCGAGTATGGGGACTGCTTGTGCGACTGGAACGGATGAGGCGGTGGTGGCATATAACGGTGCCATCGCGGCTGCCTTTCATTTAATTGCACCCGTTTGTGTCTGACCCTTATCTACTTGTAAGAGACCTCCTTGGTTTGATGGGGAACTCAGAGTAAAAGATTAAGGGTCAGAGGTTACAGAGGCGGTGGAGAAGATTTATCATGATGGAGGACAAATTGTCCCCGGTGTACCATTATAGGGATTACCAGCGGGCAATCTCCTGTCAGAAGGCAGAATTTTTGTCAAGGGAGATTGCTGTGGCAAGGAACAAACTGGCTCAGCTCTTCCATACAGTGGATGGGTTATTAAATCCTGCCTGCCCCTGTGTGGGGGTAGCAGGTTCAAGCACTAGGTGCGAGAAGTTCACTCTGTTTGTTGCTGACAAAGTGTCCGCTATCAGAGGTGAGATCTCCTCCGCCGTCACTCAAAGGGATTGTGGGGTACACTCCGAGGTGTTGCAGAACACTCCTCCTCCTCCTGTGTGGACTGACTTTGATCCAGTTAGGGTGGAATAGGTGGACATGTTTCTATCGAGACTGAAGTCAACACACTGTGATCTGGACCCAGGTCCAGATCAAGTTTTGGTTGGGTGTACGGTCCTGATTGCACCTCTGGTTGCTGAGATTGTCCATAGTTCCTTGAGGAATGGGGTCTTCCTATTGGCCCTGAAAAAGGCCTTGGATAGACCCCTATTAAAGAAAACCTCATTGGACCCGGACTGTCTCGACAACTATAGGCCGGTCTCTAACCTCCCATTTTTAGGAAAGGTTATAAAAAAGGTGGTGGCAAGTCAGCTTGAGGAACGTCTCAGTTCCTCTTCCACCGATGAGATTTTCAAGTCCCGGTTTAGGGCTGGACATAGTAGAGAGACCACCCTGGTGAAGGTGCTTCATGATCTCCTAATGGCTAAAGACAAGAGATATCATTCCATCTTGGTCCTCCTGGATCTCTCAGCGGCGTTTGACACTGTAGACCATGAGGTGCTACTTGACTGACTGCAGTTCAGGTGTGGTCTGTCTGGTAAAGTCATCAAATGGTTCAGATCATACCTGCAAGGTACAGTGCAGAGGGTAGTGATGGAGTTGGCCTCGTCTAATCCAAAACCTCTTACCTGTGGTGTTCCGAAGGGGTTGGTCTTGTCGCCCTTATTGTTCACAGTGTACATGCTGCCATTGGGAGACAATATCAGGTGGAATGGGCTGGGTTTTCACTGCTATGGAGATGATACCCAACTATACCTGTCCTGTGCACCAAGTAACCAGATAGCAGACTCTGTATTTAACAACTGCCTGTCTGAGATCCAGACTTGGATGTCTCATAACTGGTTGAGACTCAACCCAGACAAGAAAGAGGTGCAAGTGGTGGATCCGGGTCATCGTGGGGGGATGGGGGTTTGTGGAAGCCAGCTAGTCTTGTACTGGAGGGGTGCCACTGACCACATCCTAACAGGTGAAGAATCTGGGTGTGATCCTTGACAGAGGATTGACACTCGATGCTCAAGTGTCGGCCATTGTTAAAGATGGATTTTATCATCTAAAGAACATTGACTGGATTCGGAAACTGTTACCCCTAAAGACCTAGCTTCACTAGTACATGCTTTTGTAAAATCCAGGCTGGATTACTGCAATGCTCTGTACCTAGGACTATCTGGAGATAACCTCCGCTGAATGCAGCTGGTGCAGAACGCGGCGGCAAGACTACTGATGGGTGTGCATAAGTACGATCATATCACAACCTTCCTCAGCGAACTGCACTGGCTGCCAGTTAGGTGAAGGATTGCCTTCACGGTCAGGCTTCAGACCTATAAAGCCCTACATGAAGGGGGACCAGTCTACCTGCAAAATCTCCTTGTGCCTCATTGTCCATCCCTGGCTCTCCGTTACGCCAAGGGTTGTCTCCTAGATATTCCTAGGGTGATGCTGTGCCAGTCGGGTGATCGAGCTTTCTCAGTGGCTGCACCCACTGTATGGAATCATTGCCTTATCCACCCTGAGCTTAGTGTGGTAGGAGCCTTTCTTTTGGGAATGGACTCGTGCACACCTCCCTCACCTCTGTGTCCATGGTGATGAGCTGTGTGCCCTGCCATACCTTCTCCTCAGTAAATGATGAGCAGAAGTATCTACATACGATACATGCTTTTGCTTGGTTCTCCTCGTGACACTCCACCTTACCACCTTTGATCTTAGTAATACCCCTCTGGCTTTTTCCTTTCACTAATGTATCTATAGAAATTCTTGTTCCCTCGTTTTACTGTGTACGTTGGATGCATCCTCATATAGAGGACTGCAAGACACGTTGTGCATGCAGTTGAGGTACAAGAATGCAGAACAGGGGATTGTGAGGAATGGTTCATTTACATATATGGTGGTGCTGAAATTCAGTACTGTGCTACAGTAGGTGGTGTGATGGAGGAGAGAACTTTGTGACTCTCATAGGGATAAATTTTGTAAGCACTGAGATGCATAACTTTTTTAAACTAACTCCGGGGTAATGGTTCTGTGGTATTGCAGGTTCAAACAGTGATATTAAGTGAATGAAGCCAGATACAATGCCATCTGTGTTCAAGACACAGTGCTTGGAAACCATGAGTGGGTTACACCACACACGTTTACAGGTAACCACCCATATGATATCCTTCATCACATTGTGACACAATTGGTCACCAGTTGAAAAGATTACTGTCCAAATGAACAGGTTAACTGCATTGTTTTGCATAGTGCACTCACACTTTGCAAACACAGTTGTTGGTATTTCATGCTGTTTCAGGAACAGCAAGACCAGTGCCATTGCCTTGCTATGGTATCTGCAGCCAATAATCCACGGTCACACTTGCAGTTGCTGCAGGTTACTCACTGGTTTTGCAATGCCTTCCCCTGATCCACCTCCCTTGTCACCCAGTCCAAAAACAGATACCGTATAGCACAGTGGATTACGGCTATGAGCTGCTGATCTGGAGACCTAGGTTTGATTCCCACAGCAACATAGGTGCATACTGTGTGATCATGAGCAACTCACTTGACTTTCCTGTGCTCCCAGGTCACATGTGGAAACTAGCCAGTTAATGGAAGGAATGTGATCACAGACACACATTTCTCACCATAGTCAACATGAGGTACATGTCAATGGTCACATGCGTACCTAGCCACATCCAGTCAGTACAGCTGTCTCCTCGTGACCCAGTCATGCATTCTTTACCAATGGAGATTCCATCACAGTTGACATGCTCACAAGTAACATGCATGCTGCATAAACTATTTACCCCATAACCACCTTCACTGTGCATTGCACAATGTGGTGTTCATAGTGGCGTATTACGAGTTACTTACAGTTCAACTACTGTAGTAACATATTAACTTACTAAAAAGCAAGCAGAGTAGGATGTATTGTCTTTTATGTCTGCTCGATACTCAGTACCCATACCGTGTGCCGATTCTGTCCCCGCCACCACCTTGTGTTTCTCTATCCCCAGTCCAATATAGTACAATTGTATTGTTCTTCCTCACCTTCACCCTCCCCCTATTCCTGTCCCAGCCCCTCTTGAACACCTCAACAGTATCTGCCTGCACGTGTCCCTTGGGCACCACATTCCATGGTTACAATGCTCTGTCATTGAAGTCACACCTACCCCTCTCCCCCACTCAGTCTACCCCGTCAGGTTTCCTTTAACTGTTGTTCTTCTCTCCTCCCCACTCCCCTTAGGTTCTGTGCTCTCTGAACCGACTGCAGGAGTGCTTCCTGCCCCCTACCACTGCTGATTTCTCCAGTCTTGAAACTGGCATGCCCAGAGCTCTCCCCTCCTCCCTAAATCCCCCCCCCCCACCGGGCTGATTTCTATAGCTTTAACAATGGCCTGTCCAGGGTCTTGCCCCTTCTGCTTAGATTTTGTTTTGTGCACCCACATGTGCTGTACCTCCCTCAAGCCCAGGCACCTTCTCCCCACCCTGCACCTCCTGTGCCCTGGTCTCATGTAACCCATGCCCTCCCCTCCTTTGGATTTGGCTCCTTCTCCTGTACCCTGCCCCCCTCTGCTTCCTGAACAATCCTTCACTGTCAGCCTGCTCCCACCGCCTGCTTGTCTCCTCCACCTCGTCATCCGGTTGCAGCAGGGCCAAGCGATTTGTAAGCATGACGCCTGCCCCAAGGCTGCCCTCTCCTGTGTGCCTCTGGTCAACACCCTCCTTATGCAGTGATTTGTGTACGTTACTTTTTTCGTGTCCCACCCACCCCCAACTGCGCTAGTCCACCCACCTCCCACTTCTATCCACTGGTTTACACCATTGTGTCCCCGTGTAGCATCATACAAACATACAAAATTTGCCAGCAGATAAAGGCCTAGAGGTCTATCAAGTCTGCTCGAATGTGCAGCTAGCACCCCTTATTCTGCAGCTGACCCTCCCTTCCACCCTTCCCCTCCATTGACCCTCCCCCTTGTCTTGTCCCATCCCCTTTTGAAGCAGTGCACTGTTCTACTGGATACCACTTCTGCAAGTAACGCATTCCACCCAGCTACCACCCTCTCTGTAAAAAAGTGTCTCCTCATCTCCCTCCTGAACCTTCCTCCCTCCAGTCTCATATCATGGCCTCTGGTGTCCCTCCCCTCCCTTACTTTGAACAGCCCCTCTGTATCTGTCTTATTTATTCCTTTCATGTACTTAAAGGTTTCAATCATGTCCCACTGTCCCTTCTCTCCTCCAGCGAATACTTGTATAACTCCCTCAGCCGCCTCTCATATGAGAAGTCCTCCATCCCCTTGATCATCTTTGTTGCACTGTGCTGCACCCCCTCTAGTAACTTAATGTCCCTCTACAGATACGGGCACCAATACTGCATGCAGTACTCCAGGTGTGGTTTAACTAATGACCTATATAGTGGCAGAATCACCTCCTCCCTCCTCGTGGATATACCCCTTGCAATGCAGCCCAGCATTTTGTTGGCCTTTGGAGCTGCCTTCCTACATTGTGCTGAGTTGTTCATTGACCCCGTAATGAGCACCCTCTAGATCCTTCTCCTCCTCTGTCTGGGCTAGCTGCACTCCCCCCAGCTGGTAACTCCTCCTTGGGTTCTTCACCCCAAAATGCAGCACCTTGCACTTTTTGACATTAAACCCCGGTTGCCAGGTGTCTGACCAGGTTTCAAGCTTTGCCAGATCATCCTGCAACCCCTGCCATCCCCCTCGGTCATCCACCACTGCTCCCATCTTGGTATCATCAGCAAACAGATCATATGGTTCTTGTCCACCCCTACCTCTCTTACCTACCCCAAACCACCCACCACTGCCTCCTAATCCCCTCAACCTCCTCCCTGAGACCTGCCAGCTGGAAACACACTGTGCATCCTCACAGCCTCCAGGCTAAATCTAATATTATGGCTGTTCCACAGCCCGTATGCCCAGCCACCCTAACAAAGATGACAGCTCTTGCTACTTGCCATCCCATCCTCATCCTAGGTCTCAAAACAAGCAAACAAGCAATTTTTCCCCCCAACAGCAATAACAGTTCCCCTCACTCAATACACACATAAACCAATGTGGCTCCTCCCCCAGCAGTACTCAGCGCTGCCCAATCAATCAAGTCACAAAAACTCAATTTTGCTCCCCCCAACAAAAGTCAGCATTAAGTCCAACAGACTCTTTTGTGTCAAGTACACCCAATCCCAGTGTGCAGTCTTCCAAGGTTCCACCCAAACTGAGTAATAAAGGTTGGGGAAGGGGTGGGTAGGTGGGAAAGAAGTACAGCTCCTTTGTCTGTTTAGTGGCTGGGATCCCTGCCTTTAAATAGCCCATATGCTCAGTTCCAGTTTGGTGCTCTATGTGCCGATTGGTCTGCCACTCTGCCTGTGTCTCTGGCCCCTACGGTTCAGCCAATGCGCCTTTCCACTGCCAATGCTGCCCCTCGCTCCTGTGGTACCTGCTGATGTGGTCACTGGTCACTCCTGCCTGTGGCATGCCCCTTATTTGGTCACACTCCCCCGGACCACATCCAGTACCCGGACATCCCTAGTTGGCTCCCCCAACTACTGTGTTAGGAACGTGTCCTGGAATACATCCAGCAATCTCTGCTACATTGACACTGGGGACGTCATAGTCCCCCAGTCTGTCCCTGGCATGTTTAGGTCCACCATCACTACTACCCTTGCCTTTCCCAGTGTACTGTGATGCATAACAGTTGCCACCAGACTATCTTCAGAATCATCCTTCAGTGTGTGGGGTCTGCATATCGTCCCTATTTTTTGTGTCTTACCCACCAGTATTTGCTGGGTTACCCAAATTGCCTCCACAACCCCCTCCGCCTCCTCCACCCCACCAACATGTGGTTACACAGTAATAGTATTACTGGTATGGCACAGCATAGCAATGTGCTGTACCAAAAGCAACACAATGCTCAGTTATTTTGATGCCTGCTACTGTATGACATGCATTGACACTCTGTATCTCCTCGTGGTATTGTCAAATTTTACTGTTTCATTGTCAGGTATGTGAAACTGGTGGCCTATCAATGTCACTTTATTATGGAGCATTTGCAACTGTGGTACAACTTCCATACAGTATAACCATATCAATGCCTCTCCACTTCTTACAGTGCCAGAACCAGGATGGAGTAACTGATGATATGTCACTGGAGCCACATCCACTTTCAATGTCTAGTTCGCTATCAACTGCAGGAAGCTCCCTGTCAGGGAATGATGGCTGTGTCACTGGACAGACTTTCGTCAGGCCATCGTTGCTCAGTGGAATAAGCACAATTACAACCATGACATCCATTGCAACTCAGTGCACGTTGCAGACAGCAGACTTCACTTGCCAATGGCCAGAATCACCGCTGAGTGTTTACAAGAATCATGTGTATTCTAAAAAATGGTCTGTGTCCAACACCAGTGACAACTCTTGTGGAATGCAAGGTGGAGGAACACATCATGATGCCAATACCCATCCTGAACACATGGCTGCATACAAGCCAAGACTGGCATCCACCCCATCAAAGGCCATGAGCATACTAAGTCATCCGACTTTATTAACCTCTCTGTACTTTTCTCTGAGGACAAGGACACCACAGCTAAGGATGTCTCAGAGTTTCTAGTTGAATCGGGCATGATGACTGACTTGGAATCAAGTGACATTGACGACGAAAACATGTTAATGAGTAATGACACCCTTGCCAATCAGCAGAAATTCATTGTGTTTAAAACACAGCTTTTCATTCTCTTCGAAATGATTGTTTGCAAAGTGTGCAGTCTTCCATTAATGATTACTAGTACATGTTTGCGTGGAGCAATGTATGTGGTAGAATTCTGCTGTCCGCGTTCACATACCTTTATCTGGAGATCACAACCCATGATTGGGAAGATGGCTGCTGGGAACCTGGTGTGTAGCGCAGCAGTGATATTTACTGGCAATACATACATGTGCATTTCAGAGTTCTTTGCAAGTCTCCACATGCCATTTGTCTTGAAGAGCCACTACCATGCCCTTCAATGCCGGTACTTCCTCCCAGTTATCAATCATCACTGGAAAAATCAGAGGAAGGAAAAACCTTCAGCTTATGGGCAATAAACGTCTGACTGTAATTGGCGATGGATGTTGTGAATCTCCAGGTCACAATGCAAAGTATTGTACTTACACTGTGACGGACATGACAACAAACCATATACTGCAGTCAGAATTAGTTCAGGTGACCGAGGTGCCAAACTCCAATTGCATGGAGAAAGAGGGATTTATCCCTGCAATGTCAAACCTCATTGACAGTGGAGTTCACATTGGCACAATCGCTACTGATAGGCACCCACAAATTGCTTCCGTTATGTCGAAAGGCACCATGTTTCCAGGCATATCACACAAATTTGATGTGTGGCACACGGCAAATTCAGTCATTAAAAAATTAATGGCCAAAGGTAAGCAGAGGCATTGTGAAGATCTACTGACGTGGTTGAGATCCATAATTAACCACTTTTGGTAGTCATCATCCACATGCCACGGTAATGCTGCACTCCTAAGGGAAAAGTGGGTCTCTGTACTTGAACACACGTCAAACAATCACAGTTGGGTAGTAGGGTTGGTGATTAAGGCATGTGAGCATGCATCCATCTCAGAAGTAGATGAAAGGGAGACAATCTGGCTACAAAAGGGAACACCTGCGCTCAACGCCTTAAAAAGCATTGTGATGGACCCTAAACTTCTTAAAGACATGTCCAACGTGATCGAGTTCTGCCATATGGGGAAACTGGAGGTCTTCCACTCCATGTTGAATAAGTACTGTCCAAAAGTCAACATTTTTCTTACCAGGGAATGAGGGCTCAGACACAATTGGCAATGCTAGATTACTCTACTAACTGTAATCGGCCATAGGCTGCCAACACCATGGGTGCAAACAAGGGGAATCCAAAGTACCATTTTGTGTTTTCTAAATTAACAAAGCAGTGGATTACCAAGCCCATCTATGAAAAGAAGAGTTATGATTTCTTGGACACCTTCATGGATGATGTAGTTTGCTTCAAGAATGGAGACCTGGCAGACGTTCCAGACATCACAGTGCCTGCTCTGCCACGTAACATAGCACCACTGCCATGACCAGACAAAGAAGAACTAATAAAGAAACATTACTCTCGATTTGTGAGACCTTAGTGTCCACCCAACGGCATGCTTCATGATACTTTCTTTGGGGGAAATGACATGCAATATATGTGTATAGCTGCGGGAGTCATGACAACATGCAGTTCTCAGGAGATCATGTCATTATGATCAATAAAGTTACACAATAAGCCATCATTTCAGTGTGCCTGCAGACACCTCATTAAAGACTTCAGAAACCAGCTAACCAGTCAACAAAGGAACATGACAACTGTTTTGGTCAGTGGAAAAGCAATGTCAACTGACTGTTATATTTTGTGATGCTGGTGCAAGAAACATCTGGTGACAGAATGACATTTCACCACTGTGTCATGAAGTACTCCAATACTGACAAATGTACAGTGTTCTCCTCCCACACAGACCAAAGTCCACTGAAGTTGAATGTCATGGCCATCGTAGTCTCACAGCACTGAACTGGCTGCACTTCAAAGGAATTAACTCCTCCAAACAGAGAAGCAGCAGCACTTCATTCATTTCATTAGCATGACCAGCATAGCAACTCTGCAGATCCTCCTGCTCACTATCGCTGTGTGCCCGCACCCTCCGTTAACCATCACCGTGCACACATGTTGGTGGAAAATCATGAAATCGGCATTGTGTAACCATCCCACACACGGTGATGCTCATGTCCCTCTATATCTGGAAAGAGCCATAGCCATGTGCACTGCAGTGTAACAGCCAACGTCGACCACCTACAACATGGGCTCACCACCCCCTTGGCAGGATCATCAAGGGTGCACACCATCAGCAAGACGATAGGTAGTACGTGGGTTGGCACTGTGGCTGTTTGGTGGCAGGACCTCCGATCTCATTCTGTCATATACCATGATGTTTTCTATGCCTGGTTTGTCCTGTTTAGGGTAGCAAGGATGCTGGTGGCATGCACGCTGTCATGCGCACACCCCGTCAGGCATGTGCATCCCATCTGTGCCTAGATGTCTGCAGCAACAATGTGCCAGCAAACAGGTGCCGCCTGACTCCAGGAATGCACCTACAAGTGTGCGCCACAGTCACAGGAGAAGGACAGCTGTTCATGGGCCTCTTCATCCATCTCCACCCCTGCTGACCTCAAGCAGGCCACAGTTGATACCAAACAGGGATTGATGGCTTTGCAGTACCTCCAGTGTCAAGCAACTCAACCCGCTGCACCACCGTGATGGCAATGCACCTCCAGGTTTCAACATAGCCTTGTTATTACCCAAGATTATGTATTCAAATGCTGTCCCAAAAATGACATCATTAAAATACATAATTCAGCCACAGTTTTCCACCAGACCACTATAAGTTCAAGTAACAGAATACATCCACGAAAAATAAACAATGCAAGGATATCTTCGGTGGTGACAAATGCTTTTTTCAGTACTGGCAGGAACAGGGCAGTACATCTGAATTTAAAAAGAGTTGAAGGAGTGCTATTTCCAGTGAAAGCATGTTTTGGGCCAAAAGATAAAACCTCAGCATCCAGGAAGACACTTTTCGCGTTACGGAATAACATCCTTTGTCAAAAACTTCTGACAAATTATGTCGAAACAGGCAAAGGTTCTGCCTGCATGCAGAGGTTTGATTTTTCAGCACTAAATAAGCTTTCACCTGAGGTACTACTACTTCCAGTATTTCAATGATGATGTACATAACTGTTCATGAGGCTACTTGCTTCCGTGTTATAACAAGAGCACCATCATGCTACTGTGCAGTGCTCTGCTTTGTTTATGTCCTCATTTTTGTAACTGTGAATGAGTCTTGTTACCACTGGTTACCAAACAAAAGTGTTTCATCGATATGTAATAAGTCAGCAGACTGACTTCAATAACTTCATATCTGACTTTGTCCTGTGTACTGTGGTTTGACCATGTGAAATGATGGTATTCCCTGTATAATGTATCCATAAGTGTCACATTACTGACATAGTTATTTATAAGCAGGCGTGATACTGGCATCACTGGAAACGCTGTAACAGTGGGCTGTATTCAACAACAATGGTGTAAGTATGACTTTGTGAACTGATTTCAGACATCTGAGATTCATAAAAGCAGCCTGCAACATGTTGCACGCTGCCTGCACACAGGTGGAGCAATGCACCATCAACACCATTGAGACATTGCGTAATGGGGGTTAGTGGCAGGAGTTGCACAGTGCTCAGGAAGGGCGGCTAGTAAATCCACAAATTTGGATTCCTAAACAAACCCCAGTGGACATATATCCAAGAACATTTATGGTGGCTATGCACTGCGTAAGTGTTTATTGCCATCTAAGGGGTGTTTCGAATGTGACCCTATCTAGGTACCAGCATAGCCCTCATGGCCTACTGCCCCCCAACATCACACTTCCAAAAGTGTATCGTTCATCAAGCCCATATGTGGTTGTGTACCACCACCACCACCCGATGCCCACCCGAACATGACCAGACACACAATACAACTGACAGAGGAGAGCGTGGTTTGGGTCTCACACCAACACCACGAACACCGACAAGCATACCAGAAAAGCCCTTATGGGCTATGGGAATTCTTCCAGATCACATCCACAATCACATTTCACCAACCCAGAACTGCCATCAGAGTACATAACAGAATATAAAAAGAAACACACTTGTCTGAGATATCCATGTTGGACTGCTATCCCATCACCCCTCCCCAGGAACTGACAGATGTCCCTACTCCCCACAACCCACACCCGGCCTGCCACTAGCACAGCCATCCTGTCAACACCGCATTCTGCCTCCCACTGAGTTTTGCCTGGAATGCGTACACCAGATAATACACACTGAGTGAATGACAGCAGCTGTCATTCACTGAGCGCATATGTATTTTCTTATGAGTTCTCCCGAGAAAGTTCAGTCATCTTTTGGTTGTGGTGGTGAGAAGTTGGCTGTGTCAGTCACTGGCTGAGTGTGTGTAGGGTGGAGTGGTGAGGTGAGGTGTGGCACTGCCTGGTGGGTGGTGGGGGACAGTAAACCAACAGGGTGCTATCGGACCATTGTTTTTTTTTTTTATATTGTGGTATGCACAGTGATAATTTTGGGCCCTGAATCAGGATATGGGAATCGAGGATGGTGGTGTTCTGATACTGCATATAACCTGTTCTGCACCACCTGTGGTGCTTGAGGGATGTGCGCCACCTCACAGGGGCTCATCTGTCAGTTTTATTGTGGTTCCAGGCATGTGGGTTAGGGGAAACCCAAGGGTCACATCTGCCATATGCCCATCTATCAGTGCACAAAATTTTCTGGTACTGCAGCACATTCTGGATTGATGCTGCAAGTCACAAGATGCAGTTTACAGTACATTGTCCAATTCCGAATCAGGTGCTGGGACCAGGACTCATTGGACAGTGCTGCAGGTGCCATTGTCGATGGTTGTGGCCAATTGTTGCCCCACCCCCATGTGTGTCTGCCTTCTTTTGTCCTCAAAGATGTGTGTAGTGATAGTGATTGCATTACAGACGTGATGACTGAAAACATAGACCTACGAAACAAAATTTGAAAGACCTTCATTTTGTTGAGCACGGACTGACGTCCATCCTGACACTGTCACAGAAGTTGGCGTAATCATTGAAAGATGCTACTTATGTTTTTACAATGTCAGTGGTAAGATTTGTCATAATTTTGTATTTTGTCAGAAACATGACATTTATTATTCATGTATCAAGCTGTGTTACATTGCAAATCTCACAAGTATTGAAAATGATGGAATTAGAACAAGTTTGGAAATGTGTTGTATCCCTTATAAATACATGTCTGGTTTTCTACACGTCACCCACAAAACTGAAAATTCAAGTGAGATTCACACAGTAATAAATGTTTATAACACAAGGTAAGTGTCATTAATTTTTTCCTTATCTGTGTTATCTTTTATTATGTTTCTTATCAACCATGTTAAACTTTACAACCATTTGGCGATGAAAAAAAAAGGTCCTAAACATTGATAACGTGCATAACACAAGCGCGTAGAAAACACAAAACTGCTAACCATATGGATATGAACTAAACAGTCTCTAACACAAGTAGTTCAGGAAAGATTGCAGCAAGGCGTGCTCTTCTGTTTCATCTTCCTCACGGAACAAGTTATAGTTTTCACTTTCTTCAGGCCACTTACCACGAATGCATGACAACACACATGCTGGGATAACTCCGCGTACCTTTCTTTCATGGACATCATGCAGCCAGTGCGTGTACTGTAGGTATGACTCCAGATGCATAGACCCGAGTTGCAAAGACATGTGAATTTTAAAAGGAGTTTTCCGCCATGTAAGAACAATAACATTGTGATAACTGTAACAGTGAACTGAAAAAAAAAATGTTTGTGTAACTGGTCAGTTTGTTCCGATGACAGACTGTTGTGGGTGGAGGATCTTGCAGTACTGGATGACAGTAGCATGCACAAATTGTATTCATCACCAGTCTAACCACAAGGTGATCAAGACAAGCAAGAACAAACTGAGGGTTCTCCGTTATATAAATGAAACCATCCAGCTCATCACCCAAGTCCTGTGCCACCTCTTGACAGCAGAGATTCTCTCTCCCCGTTGGCATCAGGGTGCAGTGATTGCAAGAACACCATAATGTTCGATCAAGGAGTCTTGCCATCAAAACGACCCCAGTGTTATCCTTCTCCACAGAAGTACCATCAGCAGCCGGTGAAGTGGTGGCATCCTCCGTCGAAGTAGCAGCAGTGGTATGTAAAATTCCTTGTGTCACATTTCAGAGGTGTAAGTACTGCTGTGAACCTCGCTGGCGCTACTGAAAGGAGATCGAAGGTCTGAAGCAGTAAGACAGTCATGGACAGCATCATCAGTATCCATGTCTGTCCTGAAATGAAAAGGGATGTGCCTGGTCAGCAATAAGTGTCTTGGCTGTAGGATTATGACCATGTTTCAAATTTGCTTTGCAGAGACCTGTTTCTCGGTGATGCTTTGTCAGGTGTTAGCAGCCACGGAAAGGCATGTGCCATCATGGCAATGGAAAACCACAACAGATAACACAAAAAAAAACTTTGTACATTGAAGACAGGGAAAAGTGGCTATCAAAAGCATAACAGTTGTAGCCAAGGTACCTGACAGCAATCACAACATCAAACCACAGAACTATGCCAGCAGTGTGGATGGAATACTCGACCAATATCTCATACTTTGATCCCATGCCTTGGGAACATCTGCAACACTAACATTTGTAAAAGCAGATGTCAGAACACCAGACTCCACGGTAACAAGGCAGGAGCATGGAGACAATGCTGCAGCAGCAGTTTAAAACCATCACATGTTTCCAGGACTGTCTCATCTCTGAACAGTACTCCCATGTAGCTCACTTGACATTTCCAGCCATGTGGTTATGGTAACAGCCACCGTGACTGGGCACTGTTACCATGATGCATGTACACCACCCACAGAAGATGGTCCAACCTTGTCATGCATAAAGTAGAGTTCCTGAGTAAGGGAACACTGTGCTCATCGAGGTACTGGGTGGACATCATCTTTCTTATTGATAGATGATGTTAGTAGTATAACTGTAATCATACAAACAATGGCACTGGAACAGTAATGTGATGTTCACATAATGGTCAACAGTGACAAACAATTATAGTGTTAATGGACAATACAGGGACTGTGGACAGCATGTGAAATGATATTGTACATGACTACATATGGTAGAACTGAAAACCTGAGGGGTGTTGCTATTTTTGGGCAAGGACCACAATCATTATTGTATGTCGGCCCCTGACATGCCATTTGCTCCTACACTGAGGTCTGAGGCTGTTATTGTTCAGTTACCGGTTCAGATATCAGGAATTGTTATGCCATCTGTATGAAACTGTTATTGTGTGCATGCTTTCTGTCATGACTACCAACCTGTGCTGACTTGACAGTGACTCATACAGTGTAAAGAGACACAGCAACAGAACTATAATACAGACACGATAAAGTGCGTATCATACAGTCAGTGACATACACGATGCCACATGAAAGATATGGTTAGAGACAATGGAAACCAGGTATTAAAAGTGAGAAAATGAAGTTCTGACAGTAATGTTAAACAATAACAAAAGATATTTACTGTAAAAATCAAAACGAAGAGCACAGTACAGGAAATACAAAGTGAAATTACTGTCACTGGACTGTGCTCCACCATGTAATGAATACCATCATAGCACGTCCATAAAGTTCCTCGAGCAGAACACGCAATGTAGACAGAAAAAAAGGACTATCATAGGTGATCATAGTGCAGGGAGACAAGCTTAACCTACTATCCCTGTCGCCCATCCCCACTCCTGCCATCCTCACAACCCAGGATCATCACCTTCCCCGTATTCCAGTGTTGAAGCTGCACAATGTCAACAACAAGCTCACCTCTACCAGGAAGCCCACAAGAACCAAAATCCACTGTCAGTGTCAAAAAAATGCTTCATGACCTACCTGCTAGCAAGCAGGTAGCCAGCTTGGGAGTGTGTCCCAGGGTGGTAGGATGGGTAACACATTGGCTGGACAACAGTAAGCAGAGGACACTCTGGACAAAGGGGAGTTACTAGTGGGACACAACAGGGTTAAGTACTGGGGTCAGTACTCATTAATGTCTTTATAGGTGACATTGCAGAGGTGATGTAATGAAAACTGCCTGTTGGCAGATGACACAAACATCTGCAACAGGGTTCATACACAAGAAGTGGTGGAAATGATGAAAAGGGATTTGGCAAGGTTGAAGCAATGCTCAACAGTATGTCAGATTAGTTTAAATGGAAAGAAGTGCAAAGTAATGCACCTCGGAAAACAAAAAAAAGGGGTAAAAGTACACAATGGGGGGTGGGGGCCTAACAACAACAAAAATGGAAGAGGACATGTGGGTACTCATATTGGATTACCTTAAGGTGGGCAGGGAATGTGAAAAGGCATTAAGGATGTCTGGGCGTGGGCAGTGATGCATAGAGGGATGCATCGCCACTTGAAAGCAGGAAGTTGTCATCCCCCTGTACAGACAGTTGGTGAAACCCAATATGGAGTACTGAGTACAGTTCTGGATACTACATCTACACAGGGACATAGACAGTCCAGAGGAGGTTAACCAAATGTGGCATGGTCTGCACCAAAACCCACATGAAAAGACAGTAAAAGACCTTCATATTTATACCCGGCAGGAAAGGAAAGAGAGGGGGGACACGCCACTAACCTTCAAGTACCTGAATGGAATCAACAAGGTTCAAAAGGGTTGCGTATTTCAGGAAAAAAATGGCAGTGGATGCATGCAACCACCTTCCTCAGGAGGTCGTGGGCTCAAAAGCAGTTGGGGGAATTCAACAATGCATGGCAGCAACATAAGGCAATTATAGTGGTGGGGGGAGTAGAGGTAGGAGGGGGTCAAGCATGAAGTACGCTGATGGTTGCCTAGGAATCTCCAGCTTATCAAGTTGGTATGGAAATGTGAAGACTAGGTGTGACAAGAGGTCCTTATCTGCCATCAAAGTATATGTTTCTACACATCACAGGTGTAGATTGTGCAGCCTTCCTAGTACCAGAGTTGACAGTCACGAACTCCATGCATCACTTTACAGTACTTAAAACTCACAGTCAGCTTCGGTCTCTCTCTAGCTATATGAACATACCAATTCTTATTTTATATTTATTTATTTATTGAGTCTTGGATTACAACACCTTTGAGCAATACAACTCATTTACAAAGGTTCCACGTCAGTAGTACAAATACAAAACAAGGGAAACAATAGATAAGTAACTAGCAGACATCAGGAATATACTTAAAAAAATAATACATCAAAAGCAATCAAAATAGCACTGAATGTTACTCAATATAACAGTACAGTGGGCTAGAATAGAGGGAAGCCTGGGAGGCCTTCTCAAAATCTAGGAGATAAAGTACTGGGGTATAAGGTGGAGGGTGGCAGAAACAAGAGGCAGAAGGAGATGAGTTGCACAGGAGTTGGAGAGGGATGGAGCGGAATTGCAAAGGAGGTAATGGGCATAGAGAGTTGAAAGGATGGGTAGGTGGAAGGAGGGAAACGGGGTGAGTGCAGAGAAAAGGGGCGATTGCTGGTGAAGTGAGGGGGAGGAAGACAAATGAATAGTATAAGGAGAAGAGGTGGTGTTTAGTCAGAAGAGGGGAAAGCCTAGCAGGCCTTGTCAAAAACCCAAGAGAGAGAGAGAGAGAGTAATATGGGTGGGAGAGAGGTAAGAGAGAGAAATGTAGGGAGAAGGAGGGGAAGAAGTTGCAAAAGAGGTGGCATGATATAAGAGAATGGGTGGAGGGTGGAAGACAGAAGGTGAGGAGGAGCAAGGGAAGAAGTTGAAGATGCATGAGCAGAGAAGAAGAAGCGGGGTGAGGGGTGGAGGGAAAAAGGCTCGAGGGTAGCAGGGGTGACGGTTGGAGGAGGAAACACTCTAGGGCAAAAACAGACCACCTGGCCCATCTAGGTATGCTCGAGTGTGCAGCTAACACCATGGTCTGCAGCTGCCACAACCCCCTCCACCACCATTCCCCTCTTGCCTACCTTTGCCTTCGGCACCCATACCCTCCCCCTACCTTTGTCCCATCCCCGCTTGAAACATCCCAGTGTCTTACATGAAATCACTCCCTCCAGTAAAGCATTCCATTTAGTCATCAGTCACTCAGTGAAATAGTTCCTCCTCAGCTCCTTCCTAAATCTTCCCCACTCCAATCTTAGACTGTACCCACTCGTATGTCTTGAACTGTTCAATTTCAGCACCTCCCTCAGTGTTGGCTTTGTTTACCCCCCACTTATCTGAATGTCTCAATCATATCCCACCAATCCCTCCTCTCCTCCAATGTGTACATGTTCGGCTCCCTCAACCTGTCCTCATAGGCCTTTATTTCCATCCCCTGTAACATTCTTGTTGCCCTCCTTTGCACTCCCTCCAGCAAGTTAATATCCCTCTTGAGGTATGGCTGCTAGTACTGCATGCAGTATTCCAATTGCAGACTGACCAGTGATCTGTATAGGTTCAGAGTCACCTCTTTGTGCCTGGATGACAAACACCATGCAATACATACCAGCATACTACTAGCCTTATCCGCAGACTTCCTGCATTGGACTGAGTTTTTCATGTTCCCTGTCACTAACATCCCTAGGTCATTCTCCTCCTTCTCCGTGATCCCCAGTCTCATCCCCCCCCCCCCAAAGGCAGTATTCACTCCTTTGGTTTTTTGGCCCAAAGTGCATAACCTTGCACTTCTTTGCATTGAATCCCAGTTGCCACTACTCCGACCATCCCTCCAGTCTGGTTAGGTCATCTTGCAATTTCTTTCATCCACCCTCATCATCCACCACTGCCCACAGTTTGGTGTCATCTGCGTACAGACTAACCCTGCTCCAGACTCCATGGCCATATCTGAGATAAATAGCCCAAATAGTACCTGGACCAACACTGACCACTGCGGTACGCCGCTTGTCACCGGTCTGGGTGTCGAGAGCTCCTCCCCAACCACCACCCGTTGCAAACTCCCCTTTAGTCAGTTCTCTATCCAATGTGTCAGCTTATTCTCCACACCCACACCCATCAGCTACCCCCCCAGTCTCCCATGAGGCACCGAATCAAACACCTTGCTGAAGTCCAAGTAGAGGACATCTACCGCCCGACCTCTATCTAGCTCTCTTGTCACCTAATCATAATATTTTATTAGATTCGTCTGGCAGGATCTCCCCAAGACGAGCACATGCTGCCGCCCATGCTGGAAGACACTGCCCTCCAGGAATGAAACTAGTCTCTCCTTTAATGTCGTCTCCATCAGTTTCCCCACTATGGAAGTGAGGCTGACTGGCCAATAATTCCCTGGCTCGTCTATAGGTGCACTCTTGTGTATGGGCACCACATGGGCCACCCTCCAATCCTAAGGCACACAGCCCATGTCCAGGGAGGCGCTGAATAGGTCGGCCAGCAGTTCCACCAACTCCTCCACCATCTCCATCAGCACCCTGTGGTGGATGCCGGAAGGAACTGGTGCCTTGTCCACCCTTAATTCCCTCAGTCCCCTGAATACCCTACTCCCCATGATCCTTTGGTCAGTCAACTTCCTCCCCTCCCCACCCTTACCAACCACTGTGATACTGGGCCATCTTTTCCTAAGTGAATACAGAGCACAAGTACTCATTCAGTGCTTCTGACTGTTCCCCCCTTATCTTCACTATATAGACCTTGCAGTTCCTCTTTTCCCTGACGTACCTTAAAAAAAGTCCTTCTCCCCTCCATTGATGCCCTTACCTAACCTTAGTTCTCTGGAGGCTGTGGCTGTTCTCACCAGCTTGGTCACCACCATGGACCAGTTCTCATAAGTCTCCCAATCCTCTCCTCTCCTTGTACTCCATACGCAGCCCTCTTTGCCCTCACACCCTCCAGCACCTCACTGGTCAGCCAGCATGGTTTCTGACCCTGCTGTTCTTACTTGTAGTCCTGGTGCAGGCTTCCGTAGCCTTTGTTAGCCTAGCTTTAATAATATCCCCCTTGCTGCACATCCATCTCTGGCACAATAGCCTGGAGTTTGTCTCGCAGTATCTCTTTATCCTCCGGAAGTCCACACTCCTGAAATCCACCAGTTTGGCACCTGTACCTCTGTATTCCCTACCCAATGCGAGTCTGAACCACACTGTTTGGTGCTTGCCTCCAGCAAGTGGGTCCACAACCTTTTCCTCCCTCACTGCCCCCCCATTAGACAGCACCAGGTACAATGTGCTGCCCAATGTAGTAGGTTCACTCAACAGCTGTGCCAGGAGATCATCCTGGATTGCATCCAGGAGCACCTGCTCCCTAGGACTGGAGTTGGCCGGGGTGCTACAATCAATCCCTGGCAGATTGAAATACCCCACTATCACCACATTCCCCCTAATACACACCCTCCTTATTTGTTCTGCCTAGTCCCTTTCCAGTCCCACAGTCTGAGTTGCTGGGGTATACACCACCCCCAGCCTCTGCTTCCTACCTTTGGGGTCCAAAATCTGCACCCAAAGTGCCTCTGTCCTCCCTTCCTCTCTCTCTCTCATCCGTCATGCATTTGATCCCCCCTCTCTCACATAGAGAGCTACACCCCCCAAACCCCCGATCTTTCCTGTGAATGCTGTATCCTGAGACTGCCAGATCCCAGTCATGGTTCTGGGTGATCCAGGTGTCCATCACTGCAGCAATGTCCACCGTCTCTTCCGTAAAAAGCGCCTGGAGCTCTGTGATGGCTCCTCACATTTAGGGACACAACATTCCATCCATACCCGTAAGTCCACTCCCCGCTGTTCCTCCTGATCTAATCCCCTCCTCCCTTTGGTCCACCACCCTTATTCACCCTGTTAATAAAGAACATCCCGTTCGGCTCTCCAACCCGGTGCCCGTACACTCTCCCTCACTGATCCTCTTCGTCCCTTCCCTTTCCCATAGGTGGGGAGATGAGGTCACTAGTCTCACTTTTCTGTACCCTTGTCCTACCAGTAGCCCTCATGCCACCCCCCATCTACTTTAAATCCACATTCATTGTTATGTAATCCTCCAATACCCTTTTTAGTACTCCCTTCCCCACCCCGCTCAAGTGCAATCTGTCCCTTGCGTATAACTCACTGTTGCCCCATATCCCTCCCCAGTCTACATCCAACCCATAATTCCTGGTCTGGCACCAGTCCCTTAGCCACTCGTTAAACTCTTCAGTCCTTTGTTTCCTCCCGGTACTAGCACATGGTAGCAGGAGTACCTCAGAGAATGCCACTGACCCCACAACCTCCTCACTCTGCCTACCCAATTCCTCAAACCTCCCCCTTCACTACTTCTACACTTTCCCCTGCCAAGTCATTTGTACCCATGTTTATTACTATGTGTGGTTTTCTCCTCCCCTTCAAAACACTCTTGAGAAGTGCCTACACTGCCCTTCCCACTGTGATCCCGGGGATAGTCTCAACCAAGATTCAACTGTGCCTTTCTCCCTTACTGCCTCACCTGACCCTTTTCAGTATGGAACCCCCCACCACTAGTACCCCCCGTTCCGGTCCTCTATCCCTTCCCACCCCATACCCTTCCTTCTTCCCCAGTGTCCCCCTGCCATGCCCCTACAGTACCCTCTGCACCCTTTATGTCTCCTTTTCCGCCTGTGTCCGGCCCCACCCTGCCTCCCCTCCCCTCTCCCTGCTCACCTTACCCTTATGCCTCCCAACTTTTGGGCTTTCCTTATCCTTCCCCCTTGACACTGCTCTCTGACCCCTCCACTGCATCCTCAACTAAACGAATAAATACCACACTGTACATGGGACATGAAACTTGACATGTATGATACTGTGTCTGCACATGTGCAGAACTGATGCAGACATACACACAGTAAGTAAGAAAATACAATGTCATGGAGATGAATCACTAGCAATGTGACTGTAGTGATCAGATACTGGGAAATCACACTGCTATGCACAATAATGAGACTACATTTAGCCTGCAACAGAATAGAACACCTCACTGGTGAAGGAGAGAACAATGTGTGCAACTAGGTTTCTCGATAATGAAACTACACATGAAAAAAAACAATGTGCACAGCGATCCAGCATAAATGTCCCTCACTAAAAATACAAATTCAAAGCTGAAGCTATTGCATGACACACGGCTGCAACAGTAACATTTCAGGTAACAGTGTGTGCATGTGTGTGTGGGGGGGGGTACAGAAGGACAACACCAGCAATTGCCTTTTAAAATGCTATGGAGAGTTACAGGCACAAAATATAGCTCAGACTCTCCTTCTTCAAATGCTGCCACTCTAAGACCACTGCCCTTGCTCAAATGCTGCCACTCGAACACTGCATGCACACTAGTGTGCTTCAGGCTACATTAACAGTCGCAATGCTTCCGGGTACCCTGACACTCACAACGCTTCCAGCTTCACTAATAGGCATGACGCTGCCACCCACAGAACTGCACGGAATGTGGCACCGCGCATTCACAAGGAACGCTCACCAGGCATGAGCACTGAGTGCTTATTAGCATAACAGTTGCAGCGCTGGTCGCTACGGAGCAGAAGATGGCGCCGCACATGCTGCAGTACAAAAATAAAAAATACTGCACAATCGGCAGCAACATACAAATTCAGCCAGTGATATTGAACACAGTGGTAGGTAAGTAACACTACCTTTTCATCACAGGATTTGCACAGTTCTCCTTTAATGGTGGACTTGACTTTATTGATTTTACTCCAGAATTCTTGGTGGAAACTTTTTTCACTGTATACAATAAGCCAACATCCCAATCTCTTCATAGGAAATTGACCATGTCTGTCTTAGGGCAGAACATTATAAGTTACATTTTCATTTTGCTAAATGGGGCTAACTATAGTACTGTAACAACATTGTGTTGGAGGCATATAGGCTGTTTTTTTTTTAATCTTAGCATAGCACACGTTGCACTGTACTATCTGTTTCTGTTTACATCCTGCTTTCTCACAAACTGTTCAGACAGGGAAAGTGTAGGGCCTCAACCTCTGGAGGTGGTTTGCTGGGGCATTGAGCTTAGCCATTGATTTTATTTGAAACGGGAACTCTCGGCTCACCATGCAGCAGGACAGTGAGGTTCTGAGTTATCAAAACAGAATGTAATGTTGGCGGAGTACTTTTTAGTAAGTTAATAAAACAATTATTGCTACATTGGCACCATGCTTTCCCACAGTATTGCTGCAGGGGTGGGGAACCAAGTTCATGGCTAGCAGCATTTCTGCAGGGTAGCTGAGAATTCACCTTAAATCAACGGGACTAAAGCCTCCGAAATAGTTTTAACTCTACCAGTAATGGAACAGTTTTCTTCCAAATGGAATACATGCTGATATCTTATAGTCGAAAGTTTGGGCTACAGTATGCCAGGGCGTGCCAGTGTCTGTAAATATTTGGGCTACAGTTTTTACACTAGGGCTACAGTTTGTAAACTAGATATACCATGGTTGGTACCAAGGCCCCCCTGGCCCCATTTCCAGGTGGGCCCTTTGCTACCCAGTCTCACCCTGAGAGGAGCCATGAGTCTGGGGGCCGGGCAGGAGGATACTGGGACCATTGACTGTGTGCTGCGGTGAGTGGTATAGCCTGCCTGCAAGGCTGCTTACAGTGCTCACTCCGGAGCACATCCCCCAACTGAGCAGTGGTTTGGGGAGAGGAGCGGAGAATAGCTTACCATGATTGGGCTGCATTTGCACCACAACAACTCAGTCGGGTTGCTGCTATGCAATTGCAGCCATGTAAACTGGATTTTTGTCCAGAATCATTTCATGCTATTGCCCCTTGTTTGCTTGTTTACCCAAAATTCAGATACCAACTAGTCTGGCAATAAAATGCTCAACACAATGTGCTCTGGCTAGTCTGTTCAATCAATAATAAGGCGATGTCTGGTGCGCTCGACTCCCTCGCACCGGTCCGTGTATGACCCAAATCTTCTCACTTGAGGTCCCCTTGGTATGATGGGGAGCTCAAGGCGATGAAGATTGTGGGTCGGAGATTGTTGTGCTGTTGGCAGAAGTCTGATCTGGAGGCGGACAAACTGGCCCTGTGTACACACTATGGTGTGTACCACGGGGCAATCAGCCATAAGAAAGCAGAATTCCTGTCCAGGGAGATTGCTGCCGGGAGGAACCAACCAACTGTGCTCTTTCGGTCTGTGGATAGGCTTCTCCATCCTTCTTGTCTACAGCCGAAAGGAGCTTTCTTGAATGCATTATGTGAACAGTTTGCTCGGTTCTTCTCGGACAGGGTGTCCGCCATCAGGCATGGGATTCTGCCCGTGAGCCATATTTTGGCCGACAGTGGTCGCCATGGGCGTCCGGAGAGCATGCCGCCTGGTTGGGGCAAGTTTAGACTGGTGGAGGTGGCCAAGGTCATTGAGGTTGCTTCCAAGCTGGGGCACACCTTTTACGAACTGGACCCGGTGCCGACTCGTTTCTTAATGGGATGTGTTGACTCCGTTGGCTCGGTGTTTGTCTGATTGTCCAGTGTTCCTTGTTGGAGAGGGTCTTTCTTTTTTTTTTTAATTCAAGTTTATTGAAAGTCAAGAATCAGTGTACAGCCAATACAGCTCATTCTGGAGTAATGATTTACATTGCACTTAATCATTGTATTTATTATTTTATATTTCGGAACAGTTCATAAAATCAACAAAACAAAGCAAAGTCACTGTTTATCATTGTGCTATTACTCAACTCAGTTAATACCAGTATTTATTTGAGTCTCATATCCTGCAGAAGTAGGTTCTGTTAGAGGTTAGGGTGTTTTGTTTCACCTCTATAACTTTATCTGTTATACCTGCTTTCAATGACCCTTTGCTTACTATGGCTCTTTCTCCTGCATATCTCAGTATCTCTCCCTACTAGAGTGATCAGGGTGTGTGCTTGCTCCTACCTCCACCCCCTCTACCTCAGTGTCCCAGCATGGTCCATCTTGTCCATCTCCTTGTAAATATTGCAAGTCTATTATTAATCTTGTGAGTCAGTTCCTCCATTTCTTTGATTTCCTGGACAATGGAGATCCACTGTTTTCTGTCTGGTGGGCCAGGAGAGAGCCATCTTCTCATGATTGCTTTTTGGGCAGCCACTATGAGGACATTCCACAAGTATAGAGCATCCACTCCCCTCATCCCCTCCGGAGGAAGGCCCAGTATTGTGTTCTTCATTGTGAGATGAAGGGAACCCGAGAATACTCTAGAAATTTCCCTTGTTACCTTCTCCCAAAATGGTTTGATGACCTTGCAGTCCCAGAATATATGTGTATGGTGAGCCACTTGGGTTCCATAGCTCCTCCAACAGTGTCCTCCCCTGGCCCTTCCCCACTTACCCTGGATTTCAAGGGTATAGAAATAACTCACCCTCATCTTCCATGCAAACTCTTGCCATCAAGGTGAAAAGGTTGTTTTGTTGGCGGAGTTGAGGATCATTTCCCACTCCCTATCTTTTATATTTAAGCCACTGTCTCTCTCCCATCTAGTTCTCATTGCGGTAGTGGTTGTGCTGGTAAGTTGTTTGTTTTATATAGAGCCGATATGTGGCCTCTTCCCAATTTTCCAGACATGACCGAGTGTATTACCTGCATCAGGTTCTCTATAGTGGGTTCTGAGGCCATTAGTGGTCAGGAGGTAAGTTCTCAGCTGCAGATACCGAAAGTGATCCCTGTTTCTAAGGTTGAATGTCTGCTCCTTTGAAAGTCTAAGACTATATCATCTGTGATCAGCTGTCCCAACCTCTGCAGGCCCAGTCTCGCCCATAGCCTGTACGTGTGGTCTAGCTTTGCTGGAATAAACTGTGTAGACCACGCAAACCATTGAAGAGGCCAGATCGTCCTTTTAATGCCCAGCTTGGACCATGGTCTATGTGTCATGTTGAGAGTGTTCACCACCACCTGTGAGGGATCCGTCTCCTCTCTTGAGAGGGTGGGGTCCATGACGCTAGCTCCCAATGGGGGTCCTTCTGTCGTGTGGCTCTCTATATCCTTCCAGTGGGCATCATATGTCTCAGTGCTCCACAGCAGGGCAAACCTCAGGTATGTAACCATGCAATAGATCTCCAGGTTAGGAATCGCCCTTCCTCCCCATGTCTTGTCAGCTTGTAGGGTGCTCATTTTTAGTCTTGGTCTCCCAGGCACCCATATAAACTTGGATATAGTCTTCTGCCATGCCTGAAACTGTTTCTGTGTAATATTTTTTTTTTTATTTTATTTAGGTTTTGTTAACCGGGTAGGTGCACTAGCCATAAAATGACTATTTTCAGGCATGACCCGGGACAGTACAACAAAAAGAGAACAGTGAAACAACAGCAACATGGGTACAATAATACAGATAGATTAACAGTACAGCAGTGCTACAAAAATACAATAGGTAGAAACAACAAAAAATAATGGCAAGCATTATACAAATAATGGCAGTAAGATATATAATAAGAGCAGAAACCACGGACCTGACCTGTGGAGTGAAATGGTTAATAAGAGAGTAAGGTTATATAGAGAGAAATGTGAGGAATGTTCAAACATAACAAGAAAGACTGGCAGAAGGAAGGTCAGGGGTGGTAATTGGCAAAACAACAGTGGATGGTCAGTAACAAGGTTCGAGAAGGAAGAGAGCAAGTAGTCAAAAAGATATTTACAAAGAGAAGGAAAAATATGGGGAGGAGAAGAGGAGACAGTCTTGGAGCTGGATAAGAGCAGGGGTGACATTACTGGTAAGTCTCAGGAGGTTCAGGTTGGGTCAAAGCATGTACAAGTATCAGCTAAGGATAGATAATGATGATATTCACTTTTAAATCAAAAGCGAGACTGAGACAGCCAGAGGTTGAGTGGAAGAGCATTCCATAGCCTGGGAGAAGAGAAATGGAAGGCCCCTGTGCCTTTACTCGTCCAACATCTCAGAACATAAAGCAAGGATTTATCAGCTGATCGCAGGCCATGGGAAGATGGTTGAGAGACCAGCAACGGCGCCAGCTGGGATGTTTTTTCCCCCGGATGATCAAGTCCATTAGTGATCCAAGGTAGTATTGTCTATTGGCAGAGGGTGAGAGCCAATTCAGATCCTTATAAAGAAGGCAGTGATGTTTGAGTCAAGATGACAAAGAGGGAAATCGGCATATATTGTTATAAGTTACGTCCCATTTTAGTAGGGAGGTTTTATGGGCAGAGGTAAGAATAGAGGCACCATAAGTAAGGGTTGGGAGCAGAATACCTAGGGCAATTTCTAATTTCACCGAGGGTGTAAGCATGTAGCTCGTTTTGTAAGCTATTCCCAGTTTCAAGATTACAGCTTTGCACAAGGACTGAATGTGAAGATTAAAATCCAGGGACTGGTCCAGCAGGATCCCAAGGTGCTTGAAGGAAGTAACATTTTCAAGTGGAATTCCTCCTGGGTGAAGAACCTCCAGCAAAAAAGAACAGGCCTTAATCTTCGGTGCGGAACCTAGGAGCATGGCTTTCATTTTCTTTTTGTTTAGTACAAGCTTATAGTCTAGTAGCCAGTCTAAGACCTTATTGAAGTCTGAGGTAAGCAATGTGTTTATGCAGGCAATACTAGAAGAACTATTATAGATGATCAGGTCATCAGCATAGAGAATAGCTGAGCAGGATTCCAGGACCTCAGCTGCATTGTTGATAAAAATTGAGAACAGAAGGGGCCCAAGGATAGAGCCCTGGGGGACCCCAAGGTTGATAGTAGACGTGTTGGACAGGGAGGAGTTAAATTTGACAGCTTGCGACCTGTTTGACAGGTAGCTACAGAACCAGTCCACAACAGGGGTAAAGAAATGGAATTTATGGAGGGTGGAGAGAAGCAGGGGATGGTCTACAAGGTCGAAAGCCTTAGTGAGGTCAATGAAGATGGCACCTGTGAGTTTTCCAGAATCCATGTTGGACAGAATATCAGTAGTTAATTGTAGAAGAGCCATGGTGATGCTATGACCTTTTCTGAAACCATGCTGGGTGTCTGAGAGGAGATAGTAGCGTGTAAGGTAGTCAATGGTCTGTGATGCAACTATTTTCTCTAGGATCTTGCTAAGGACAGAGAGAATTGCTATAGGTCTGTAATTGGCCATGTCCTTTGGGTCACCCTTTTTTAAAGACAGGCGTTACTTTTGCAGATTTCCATAGGTCTGGCACGGTGCTATGGATAAGGGACAAAGTGTAGATTCTGGCAATTGTAGAGGCAATGAGAGGAGCAGCCAGCTTAAGGAGACGAGGTTCCAATGAGTCAGAACCAGAGCTGGTATTGGTAGATATGGATCTCAGTAATTTTAGAACTTCCGCTCTTGATATAGCCTTGAAATAGAATGGTGGTGCTGGAGGAGCATCATATGATAGGGCAGTATGGTTGTCTGATGGTAGCGTGGTAGGTAGATTGGAGTGCGATCCACTAGGTTGTAAAGCCAAGGTATAGTGTGACAGATCAGAGAAAAGATTGTTAAAACTGTTTGAGATGGTCCTAGGGTCATTACAAAATGCCCCATTTATGATCATTTCCTCAGGAATGACCGACTGTGAGGTACCCAGAAATGTTTTGACATGGGCCCAGAATTTCCTTGGGTCGCAGGCTGAGCTTTGTAGAAGGTCCTTGCAGTAGTTGCTTTTAGCAGCTCTAACTTGTCTCTTACATCTGTTCCTTAGTTCACGATAGACAATAAGGTCTGACTGTAGGCCAGTTTGTTTGTAGAGAATCCAGAGCTTGTCCCTCTGGAGCAGATTAGCAAGGAGGTCTTTATGTAGCCACCTCGTCTGTTTTCCTCTGACCCTCCTAGTAATGTTGGGGGCATGTTTGTATTGAATGGTAAGAAATTCATTTATGAATATCTGTAGAGCAACCTCCACATCCTTTGTTTGATAGATACCTGTCCAGTCAATATTGGAGACATTATAGAGAAATGCATTCTGGTCAATATGAGCTAGATTTGTAAACGTGATTAGTCTTGATGGAGGAGATGGAGGCGCAGCCATAGATAGGATACAAAAAGTGGGTGAGTGGTCTGTTAGTGCATCCGCAAGGATTCCTGCTTTCGACACATGTTCCATATGGTTAACCATCACCCAGTCTAGGAGTGTACCCATTTGATGGGATGACGTGGCTCTAGTTGCTTCAGAGATCAACTGGTGAAAATTATAACTAAGAGTGAGTGACTGCAAGTATATTTGAGCTGACCCTAACCAACTGAGGTTAAGATCACCTAGGATGACAGCCTCATTATGATTTATAGTTTGGGAGGTGATGTCAAGGAGTTCTTGAAGACCAACTATTCCTCCAGCAGGGGGATTATAGGCACAGATAATACGAAGCTTCTTTTCCCCCAATACAATAGTTGCCTGTATGAATTCACACACTGCGGGAAAGGCAGATGCCAGGACAATAGAGATGTTGAGGTGTTTTTTGAAGAATAGGGCAACTCCACCTCCACACTTGGATGAGGATCTATCCTGCCGAAACAGGGAATAGTTAGGCAAGGAGCATACGTCATCAGGTATACCGGGTTTTAGCCAAGTTTCTGTGAGACAGAGTACATCAGGATTGTAGAGTTTCACCCAGGCCTCCAGTTCTGCATGGTGACAGGTAAGACTTATGATATTGATATGGGCAATTAATAACCCTTCCTTGGACATGCCAGATGGCTCATTTGGGGAAAAGAAACAGGTAGGTGGACCTGGATTTAGTTTGACGTCCCCATATAACAGAATAATGATCATGGCTAGGAACCAAAGCCTTGCAAAGTGGCAGGTTAGGGTGAAAGCACATCTCCTTGTCAGCTTCCTTCTGACATGTAGAGGGTGATAGATGCTGCCTCTAACAACTAACAAGAAGGATAGGGTTAGGCTGAAGAGCAGGCTTTGTCTCTGCAATCAAGTTAGAGAAACTATAGTTGCGGTAAGCCTCTGAGGAGTCTTTTGCCATTTGGTTACATGGGAGAGCCCATGTGGCAGTATCCAGGCTGAGTAAAAGGACAAATGACAGGAGTGCCCATAGCAGACTATACTTCATCATTTATTTATTTATTTTATTTAGTTTTTGTTTACCGGGTAAGTACACTAGACAAGTTTTATGCCTATTTTCAGGAACGACCCGGGAGAGTACAAAAGGGTACATCAGGTACATTGATACAGTAATTGGTTCAGACGAATACATTCAGGTACAAAAACAGGAGAAAAGACAATTTTTACAGTTTTTACATTTACGTGGAAGGTACACCCAGATACAGTGCTGGGGCAAGGTATAAGTTAGAGATAAATTCAATGACCAACAGGGCTGGTGAGGATTATGACCATAGTAACATCATAGCGTCGGTCAAGCAAGGGAGGGGGGATTTGGACAATCATAGTGTCACTATTTAACTTGGCAGGAAGGCTAGTGGTATACTGAGACAGAGGATTAGTTCTTTGGGATAAAGAGATAGTGTGTGTAAAATAAAGACTGCCAAGGGTGACTGTGTTACACCGTTTTAACCCTTGGCCAAAATTAGAGATAGAGCAAAAACAATGAAGTGTTTCCTGCTAGTATAGCAATTATTTAGAAGAAGTGGATCAGAGAAGCAGAAAGTAAAGCCCTGCAAAGGTTAATTAGGAAAGCAGACCAGCCGGAGGCTCTACTTGTGGTGAGGATTACAGTGAGGAAATAAAGACCTTTTCAAGATATGTTAGAAGGCACCCCTAGTGGCGGAATTTTATAAGGAACCAATGGGAGACTAGACAGATAGCAGTAATGTTCGGCAAAAGTAAATGCAAAGCAGAAGGCGCCGAAGCCCAGAGACTGATAATCTGACAGAGAAAAGGCAGGGCAAAACAGTGGCCGAGCAGAGAGCAGCAGTCCAATTAGAGGAGGGTGGCAGCAGGTGGCCGCCTATCAAACCCGCACAGTGCTACCCCGGAGCAGCCGGGACACTCAACCGGATTTGAAGGTGTCCTGTTCGTCAGGAGGATGGAGGTGTGGGCAGCTGGCAGGATTAGCCGCGCTGCTCACTGGGAGCCCAATCAGGCGCAGTGGATCTATTTTAAGATATAAAATGTAGGTTAAGATAAGGCGTTTTAGCTAGGACAGGGGGTACCAAGGCAACTAGAAAACTATTCGGGGTAGCAAGGGAGGAAGCTCAGGTATGGAACTGCACAGTAGATAACAGAGCAGGTGCTAAGCAAAGCTGCTAGACAAGCAGATGGTGAAAATAGGAAGATGTCTTTAAAGGGTAGACAGGACAAGTGTTAAGCCTAACAGCTGCACTCTGTATCTTTAAGAGGAGTTACAATATTAGTGAGAGGGGAGGATGAACATTGCTATGGGTGGTGCCAAAGGGGGAGGGAGAGTATTTAATAAAGGCGGGAGGTGGGCGATGGGAGGGTGGGCGCAAAAATTCAAGCAGCAAGGAGACAGAAAGTGAAAGAGAAATTTAATTATTTGCAGGGCAAAGCTTACAGCTGTGACCCAAATGGAATCTGGTCTAAACAGGAAAAACTGTATCACTTTAAACTTAGTTTCTGATCCAGGGTAGCTTACCACTGGACCTTAAAACAAAGAGAGCTGTAATATTTTACAATCTACAAGCCTGCAGCCTAAATGAACTTGCACTTCAAACTACCCTTGGAGTGCAAAATTGCTGTAAGCAGGCTTAGGTTCACGTTTAAGTTAGGATTAACAAGACAATTTGGAGAGACTTAACAAGTACCACAATCAGAATATAACATTAGCTTAAGGTCCAGAGGAAACAGCAGTAGCAAAGAATTAAAGAACTGCAGCAGCCCGTCAGCAGCCAGAGTCAATGGTTCTGGACAGTCAAGTTTCTGCAGCGTACCTTCGGTCTGGTGATCGGCGGGCAGTACAGCGAGGAAGGCAGCCGTCGGACAGAAGGGGCCCGCCCAGCTGCTTGCAGCAGCAGAGGCACCCATGTCAAGGGTGAAGCTTCGGTCTGGTGATCGGTGGGCAGTACAGCGAGGAAGGCAGCCGGTGGACAGAAGGGGCCCACCCAGCTGCTTGCAGCAGCAGAGGCACCCGTGTCAAGGGTGAAGCTTCGGTCTGGTGATCAGCAGGCAGTACAGCAAGGAAGGCAGCCAGTGGACAGAAGGGGCCCACCTGGCTGCTTGCAGCAGCAGAGGCACCCATGTTAAGGGTGAAACTAATATGGACTGGGAGGGATTGAAAGAGATACAGGAATCTTGGGAGAATGTTCATAATCACTGTCTGTATCTTGGAATGCATAGGGAGTTTTAGTGTTTGCCATTTATCTATGTCTCATTTGATTTGGGCTTGTAGGGGTCCGTAGTTTGCCTCAAAGGCCCTCTCAGGTTTTTTGTAATCCGAATTCCTAAATATTTTATTCTCTGTTTGTTCCAATTTAAATGTAGGAGATCAGTAATCAGGGGTGTGGGGTTATAAAAAAAAGCTAAGTATATCTGCCTTGTCCTTATTTAGGGAGTAACCCAAGTGGGATCCCTATTCCCGCAGGGTCCTCCATATTTCTGGGATGGATTGATTGGGGTTAGTAATGTACAGGAGGACGTCGTCCGTGTAAAGCAATATTTTGTGCTCCACCTCGCCTATGTTGACTCCTGTGATATTCGGATTTTCCCGAATAGTACAGACCAAGAGCTCTATATATAGATCGAATAGGAGTGGGGAGTGGGGGCATCCCTGTCTCGTACCCCTACCTAGGGGGAATCTGTCTGTTATGCTCCCATTGACTCTAACGTAAGCCTGGGGGGATCAGTATAATGCTTTTAGGGTTTCTATCATGGGTGCCGGAAATCAAAATCTGCTTAGCACCCTAAACAATAAAGACCATGAGACTTTGTTGAATGCCTTTTCAGCATCCAGACTCATCAGGCAAAGAGGGGTCTTTCCAAGGCTAGCCCTGTCTACTATGTCTATAGTGCGCCTTACATTGTCAGAGGCCTGACGTCCTGAGATGAATCCTGTTTGATCTTTTTTAATGAGCTGGGGGAGGAGGAGGAGAAGCCTCCCGGCCAAGATCGTGGTGAAGATCATATAGTCAACATTTAATAGGGAGATGGGTCGGTATGCAATATACTCAGTCGGGTCCTTCCCCTCCTTGGGTATAATTGTAATGGTAGCATAGTCCCAGGATGGTGGCGCGTCCCCCCCTCCACCCAGATCTCATTGATGGCCTTCAGTAGATGTGGGGCTATTTCTTTCCCTAGGGATTTATAAAACTCCCCACTGAAGCCGTTCGGGCCCGGACATTTCCTAGTTTTTAAATTTCTGATGGCTTCCTCCACTTCAGCTAGGCGTACAGGAGTGACTAAAGCCTCTTGTTGTTGTGGGTAGTGTGGGAATCTTTAGGGATGTTAGATAGTCAATTTTGTCCTGCGGGGGGGTCTCCGTCTGAACTCGATAGAGTTGCTTGTAGTAAGTGACAAAGGCATCTCTAATCTGATCCGCCTTGTGCACCAATAAGCCTGTTTTGGGGTCTTTAATTTTAGTGATAGTGGCTTTAGCCTGTCTTTGTTTAAGCCTCAGGGCCAGCAATCACGTGGCCCTGTGGTCCCCTTCATATTACGTCTGTTTAAGTGAGTGCTTTTTCCGTTTGGCGAATTTTTCATATTCGTTCTGTGGTTATTTTAATTTCTATGTCCCTTTGCTTAGTCCATTTTTGTTGTTGTTGAGTCTGAAGATTTTTTAACTGGCTATCGAGCTGAGCCAGGAGGGCTTTTCTCTCTCTTTGTCTGTAGGAACCCACTGAGATGAGCTTCCCCAACATAGTTTTAAGGGTGTCCCACAAAATTTGGGGGCCACCACAGGTCTGGAGTTGTATTCAATGGTTTGATTCACCACCGACTTAAGTTTAGTCATGACCTCTTTGTTCCGTAGAAGGGAGATATTAATGCGCCATTGGGTTTTCTTTTGGGGGATTCCCAGATCTATCTCAACAAATAGGGGTTGGTGATCCGAGTGGACTGCCGTCCCCATCCAGGAATGTCCACTTTAGAGATCTCCGGCCTGTGTCAGGAACAAGTTAATTCTGGAATATGTTCTGTACCTGGGAGAGTATCACGTATAGTCTCACGCCTGTGGATACTTTTCCCTCCATATGTCTACAAGCCCTGTGACTTCCAATAATCTGTTGAAAAGCTTTGCCATTCTTGTCCCTGGAGCTGGGATCTGTGAGGTGGTATCCATCTGCCTATTCAGGACCAGGTTCCAGTCCCCTCTAATAGCAGGGTTCCCTTAGCCTTGTCCTGTACCAACTTTATGACTTCTGAGTAGAAAGCAAAGGGAGACCCCAGGGGAGCATATATGTTAGCTAAAGTTACTTGTGTGTCCTACACCTTTCCCCTGACAATGACGTACTTCGCCCCCGGATCTGTCAGTATCTCTTCCTCCTCAAATGGCAGGTTGGCCGCAATGAGGATAGCCACTCCTCTTTTTTCCCCCCTTCTAAGGAGATGCTGTAGACTTTGGGGAAGGTTTTAATTTTAAGCTTTTCCACTTCCTGGGGAGTGAGGTGTGTCTCTTGCAGGAACATGATAGGGGTATTTTGTTCTCTCAGAAACTTTATGACCCTCTTTCTTTTAATGGGACTATTCAGTCCATTGACATTGTACGATATTAGTTTAGTGTTTAACTTTGTCATTTGCTATTTTCTGTTCTCGGTAGTTAAGGTATACAAAAAAAAGGGGGGGGGGTGAAGGGAGTAGTAGCCAAACACTAATACTGGATTCGATATGTGACCTTGCTTTTCTCTTTCTCCTTGGTTTGTACTCTGTTTCAATCTGATTTTACTCTTAATTCACTCAGAATTATTATAACAACCAATTCACACAATCTATAAACAGTTAGTTGCAACTTTTAAGTTTAACTATATACAGAAAAAAAGATACTAAGAAGTTTCCTGAAGTTATTAGACAGTTGTGTTGTTATTGAACTGCCCTTCCAAGATCAGGCCTGTGAAACCGGCCTGGGTTGTGCCTTCCCTTGGCACTAGATGCCCAGTCGCTCTGCTGGATTTGTACTCTTCTGCTAGGGTGAATTACGATTCCCTGGGGGTGTACCTACGTCAGCTTCTGTTATAAATTCTAGGGTATAACTGCTGCCTATCCCATATGGGCCGGGCCAGCCTCCCGATAATACATTGGGTATCCCAAAAATGCAGTCGACCTGTGTGCTCTGAACATTCCTCTACCTCTGTAAAGAAGCATCCCAGGGCACCCTAGAGCCCCAAGCCAGCCAGGTGAATATGGAGTCTCCTCTGTGCTCACTAGTCTGCCCTGGCTTTTTATCTGGGACTAGGTACTGTGGGAGACCAGTGGGTCCAATCCTGTGTTTCTGGCTAGATGGGTATCTAGTCCACCCGCTCCCGGGTGCATGTCGTTGGCCCTGGCATGGAGAGCTCTGGGTGTGGTAGAGTGCCTCATAAGGTTTGGTATTTTCTGACTTCTGCCGTGCCCCTTGGTAGTCAGACTTGCCAGAGGGGATTCGGCATACTTATACTCTGGTGAGTACCCCCCCCCCGTGGCATCCTTCTCATTCTTCCTTTGGGATTTGACCATCCATATAGCAATCCCCCCCCCCACAGGAGTCGGCCCAATGCCATTATTTGCTACCTGTGTAGCTTTCCCCACCCGATGGTCCCTGGAGGTCCCCTGGCCCCTTCGCCCTCTGGTCTTTGCCTACTGTCCTTCTCTTAGTTCAGATGGTTGCTTCTGTTTTGCAGAGGTGGAGCATTCCTGGAGACTGAGGGGCGAAAGTTCCGCGTGGATAATCCTGTCTACAGGCCCTCAGTGGCTGGGCGCTCTAGTGATCCAGCCAGATCGGCTAAGGGTCCAGGGAGCTTATTCGGTCGCTCTTTCCCAGATGCAAGCAGCAGTGACCTTACCTCTCTCATCGCCGTTCTAACAGCAAACTGTGTGACCGAGTCCCCCTGCCTGCGACCTGCTCCCCGGGGTAAATCTGCCGACCCCCGTCCCTCCCACCTCAATGCGTTTCCATCCAAACTATATGTAACACTAAACAATCAATCAACAGTCAACAATAACATGTATAGGCAACTTAAGCTGTATCTAATGTCCAGCTCTTTCAAGCAGTCTTACTCATGGATGGGACTGCCTGGGTGAGGGCTCTCGGCCTCAGTAGCAGTCAGCGGCAGGGCGGACTCTTCTCGGCCTAATGTGGCCAGTCAGGGGGTAAAGGTGTGGCCGACTAGCTGAAAAAGTTTAGTAGCAAAATGTACTTGCGTTAACTGCTCTGGCTGCGTTGAGTGGCAGTCGTCTTCTGGGGGGGGGACCTCGGATTCCTGGCGCTTATCTCCTTCACTTTCAGCATGTGTCTGCATTCTCATTCCTGGCGTGTATGCTCTGAGTAAGGCCGCGACGTCGGAGCGGAGGTTAGTGTGTGGAACAGGCTGCTGCATTCCTTTGTGTTTGAACCCCTTCTGTGCCACTTCCCATGCTGCTTGCATAACCTCTCTCTCTCGAGCTGCTCTTTTACCATTGGGGGAGAGGTAAAGCCTAGTTCATCGAGAAATGGTTTCACCGCTAGTAGGTCTGAAAAGACTCTTGGGCCTCTATCCGTATCCGCTCTCAAGCGGGCGGGAAACAGGATCTGCGCTCAAACATTCCTACTTCTGAGCTGTTTGACTATGGGCCATAGAAGTTTCCTTTGATCCTGGACTTGTGAGGTAAAATTATAATCTATAGTGATTCTACAATCCTGGTATTTGACGTTGCATGGTCTCCAAGCTCTATTGAGCAGCTCTTCTTTTGTGGAGTAGTATGTGAGTTTCGCTACAAATTATCTTGGTCATGCCCCCACATTAGATGGCTTTGGGGCCAATGATCCATGGGCCCTGTCCATACTTATGTCAAGATCCTCTGGGAGCTTAAGGATGTCCCTTAAGAGAGTCTGGATGAAGGCAATAGTGTTTGGGGCTTTGTTCTCCGCGCCTTCCGGAACTCCGTATATCCAGATGTTCTGTCTTCTGTTTCGGCTCTCCAGGTCATCTAGCTTGGCATTTAGCACTCTCTCCCTAGCGAGCAGATACAGGAGCAGCTGGTTCTGCCGATTGGCCTGTTCTACCACTGCTGTCATGCCCAGTTACATCTGATCCATTCGGTGATCAATTCCACTTAGCTCCGAACGGAAATCGGTAAGTGTTTTGTCTATTTTGTTGACCATCTGAGCTGTTTGAAAAATAGTAGACATTAAGCTCTTCTACTTCCATCTGGGGTTCTCAGGCCTCATTCTCCCCTCCAGTCCCCATGGTCAGCATTCCTCCTGTTTTTTCCCTGTGTAGGTGCTCTCGGAGTTTAAATGCTGGTGTCTCCGGTTGCTTGAGCATTTTGGCTTTGGACCGGCTGGCCTTAGCCGGAGATTGCATCTTATAGTTGGTCGATGTATGTTGAATTAATTCAGAGGTGGCCTGGTGTTTTAGGATTAGGCAGTCATCTTGATCCTGACATCACTGGAAGTCCATCGAAAGGGGTCTTTCCTGATGTCTTGAAGGAGGCATTGGTGAGACCCCTTTTGAAGAAACCATCTTTGGACCCTGACGTCAAGGCAAATTACCATCCCATCTCCAACCTTCCATTTTTGGGTAAGATTGTGGAGAAAGTGGTGGTGCTTCAGCTTGAGGAGCACCTTGTGGCCCATGATCTATACGAGCTGCTCCAGTATGGGTTTCATGTGAGGCATAGCACAGAAACTGCATTAGTTCAGGTGCATAATGACCTCCTTAGGGCAAGAGATCAAGGGGCGGGGACAATTCTCATCCTCCTCGATCTCTCTTCAGCATTTGACATGGTGGACCATCGTGTGTTATTTGACTGCCTGAGGGAATTCTGTGGACTTGCTGGCACTGTCATCTGCTGGTTTGAGTCTTTCCTTACTAGCAGGAGGCAAAGGGTAATGATGGGGAATTTCTCCTCCTCCCCTAGCCTCCTGTCATATGGAGTTCCCCAGGGTTCAGTCTTGTCACCGATGTTGTTTTTCGTGTATATGCTGCCCCTGGGAGAGCTCATTAGGAAGTACAGCTTGGGTTTTCATTGCTATGCCGATGATACCCAGCTGTATCTTTCCTTTTCCCCAGAATGCCCAATGCAGTGGAAGTGCTTAACAGCTGCCTTGCTAAGATCAGTGACTGGATGGCCTTCAGCTGGTTGTGACTGAACTCTGATAAGACGGAGGTACTGGTGGTGGAGTTGAACAGAGGGCATGACAGGTTGGCCTCTGGTGCAGAAACAGGGCTTTTTCTTGGGTCTGTACCATTGACAGAGTCTTCTAGGGTGTGTGATCTGGGCATTATTCTCGACAGAGGACTGACACTTGAGTTTCAGGTGTCGTCCGTTGTCCATACCAGTTTTTATCATCTGAGGAATATCGCCAGGATAAAGCCCCTAGTTCCACCCCTGGACCTCCCGACCTTGGTTCACGCCTTCGTGATGTCCAGGCTTGACTACTGTAATGCGCTCTATCTCGGAGTCTCTGGAGGTACCCTGCGCTGGCTGCAGCTGGTGCAGAACGCAGCAGCCAGGTTGTTGACAGGACAGTCTAGGTACTGTCACATCACCCTGGTGCTGCATGAACTGCACTGGCTGCCGGTCAGGTGGAGGGTCCTTTTTAAGGTGGGCTTGCTCCCCTTTAAGGCCTTACATGGCCCTGGGCCCTGGTTACTCGAAGGACCTTCTTACACCTTCTGTCTCAGTCCACTCCCTCCACTCCTCCTTTAGGGGCCTCCTCCTAGCGATTCCCAGGATGAGGCTAAAAACAGCAGGTGACAGAGCGTTTAGTGTCGCCACCCCTGTCCTGTGGATTTCGCTATCTCCAGCTGTAAGAGAGGCCCCTTCTGTTGAGGTGTTCAAAGCCCGCCTCAAGGCCTTCCTGTATAATCAGGCCTTCCTGGACTTTGCTATATAGTTCCTTCTGATCTGTGACTACCGTGCTTAATCTGGTCCCTGGCTGTATTTTAGCCAGTAGTCATTGCTGTTCATAGTATTTAAAAATGTTATAATACTGAGTTATAGTGCTGATTATCTATTTTATATATTGTGCAGTTATTTTGTATTTATAATTTACTAATGGTATTTGTATGTAATTTTACATGTTTGGCGCTCAGAGCCTCCAGGATGGGTGTCTTTTTAAATAAAAATTGCCTTGCCAAAATTGCCTTCAAAAGTTTGAAAAAGTATTAGGTTTAGGCATTTAAATGTGGTGTTTAGTATAGAAGCTTATGAGGAGCTGTATTCTACTGATGCTGCTAGGTTTAGTCCTTAGCTCCACCCCCTCAACTTCTTTTGTATTCTGAAATGCAAGTCACATTGTCACAGAGCTATCATGGGAACCAGATTTAGCTGCATGCTCCATAAAAGACTTTGGCTCATGTTTCCAGTTTGTAAGCCCCCGACAGATCAAGAACTCCTGATTGGTTCTATTGCAATTTGTGCTACAAATGTGGCACGAAAAACAGAATGTACAATCCAACTCAACTGAATACTCGAGCCATGAACACAGTTCAAACACTTAGGCTGAAATGATCATGTCTCTAAACCAAAACAAATGACAATGAATATTACAGTATACAGTAGAGTGTTGTTCTGTACAGAATTCCATCCCTTTCAAAATGTTGTTCTACCACAGTCCCAAAGGTCATGGAATGTGATTCTACCCTACTGTGGTAGAACAGCATTCTAGAATCTCAAGAAACTGCATGAGTCAGTTTCATTTTGAAAGCAAAAGAACTCACAAAACACATATTTCACACAGTACTATACAGTATAAAAAATACAGGATGAGCAACTCTATGCACAACCAGTGTGTTGTGTCCCCTGGGGGTCCTGATTCCCATGGACCTCTCGTGCTACGCTCTCAAGGTCAGAGAGAATCAGAACCCCTCTGTGGCAGACCACACTGATTGTGCATAGTTGCCCATCCAGTATTCTCTATATAAGAGCTTAGGCTGACGTGGTCCCTTTTCTTTATCACAAATGTCTTACAGCAGTTTTCTTTGCACAAGCGTTTTGGACAGGTGTAACAGATGGTAAGAAAGACTGAAAAGAAGTTGAGCAAAAACTGTTACCTGTATTTGTTGCAGACTCCCCATCAGAACCTTGTTTTGAACATTTCTTCTGGAATCTGTCACTGATGAATGCTCCACTACCCATATTTCAAATTAAAACCACAAGAAAACATTTTAGATATACCAGAGGGATACTGTCACCCTGAAACTAGACAACTGTTGAATACTGCTCTGGTTCTAGGCAAACAAGCTCCGGGGGGGGGGGGCAGCTGGTTCTCATTACTGCCATGAATGTATTTATTGTGAATATGCAAAAACGGGCAGCAAATTTGGAAGTGCTAACACCAAGAAACAATGTGAAGTGAGACAACTAACTACATGTGACACCTACAGTGTCATTTGTTTGGCAACATGTGCTTGTGGAGCTCGTTATGTTGGCAAAACAACAAGTCTGTCTAGGAGAGCACCTTAAAGCTATTGATAGAAAATATATAACTTATGCCACTGCAGTACACATGAACAATTGTACCAATATTGCAGAACATGATATTACCTTCATGGCAATTGATAAAGAAAATCACCACTCTTGAGGTGGAAACCTTGATGATTTGGTAAAAAGGAGGGAAGCTTTTTGGATCATTAACATTGGGGCCACTAAAACTCCAGGTTTGAATCATGGTTTTGATCTTAAACCATTTCTTAAAAATACTCTAAACTAACCTTGTTCAGTTACAAGATTACCTTATGTACTACGAAGCGTTGTCTTCTTATGCGTTCCTGTGTCTCTATACTTATAACAATTTTTTTTGTATTTCTTGCAATGTTTTCTTCTTTTGACTAGCTGTATTTTAACTCCCCCCCCCCATTCCCCATCCCTCTTTCTTCTTTCCTTATCCCCCAGCCCGGCTCTTCCTTTCCATTCCTTTTCTTCCTTCCCCTTTGTCTCTGGTTTTATTATACATTTTTATGGCTTTAGTGCCATGCACTTTTGTGACTTTTGCACTTGGTATAAGGTATGTGTTTGTGTATAGGTTTTAATGCATTTATATGTCTTTTAATCAATGAATATAAAAGTTATGTCTTATGTCACTATGACGTCACATTTTGAAGTGTGTATAAGGAGTGATTTGCATGATTTCTGCACTGGGCTTTGAGGAAGGATTATCTGTCCAAAATGCATCAGGTGTGCAGCATGAATTTTGCTATTAAATAAAATTTACCATTCGTTAATGCTATGCCAAGTGTCCAGTTTTAGTTAGAGGTGGTGTGTGCCCATATGTTTTTTTTACACTTTATCATTACAAAAACAGTGGCTAACACTGCCTTATCCTCACGATATAAGAATGGAGGGATCTTACGAATCATATACATCTCATGGAAAAACATACATCTGACAAACCACCCATATTCAGCTTTTGAATGGAAACTGAGACACTGGGTACTGCATACTGTATCATGACAAAGAAACCAGACTTTGTTCCTTGAAAACTTTTCTTTATTGCACAGGACATTCCTTTTCTTTGGACAGATCTCAACACCAAAGAAAATATCAGATTCTTCTTGTTCTAAAATAAGCTCCAGGGTAAAACAATGTCACTGTAGCAGATATCAATAAGCATCTTATAATGTACTCTTTTTATATATACAGCAATGTTAATGTATTTGTACTGTCTTACTGAAAAGACTTAAAATAAAAAGATATTTGCAAAAAAAAAAGAAACACAAGGAAACAGAAGCAGTTAATTAAAGAGCTGCTTTAGAAACAACAAAGTGATCATTGCACAACTTCAGTTGTCTATGAGGTAGAATTCACAGTGGGTCACTGCACATGTTTATATGGCTTAGACAAGTTGAAACTTTGATTGGTTGCAGGCTAAGTGTAAGGCCACTACACAGATTTAGGCACTAAGGTCATAGAAACATATACTTTGACGGCAGATAAGGACCGCTTGGTCCACCTAGTTTGACCGTTTACCTACCTAGTGGACAAGCTGCAGATCCTAATTAACCAACAGCCTACTTCTTCCTACCCCCCCACCAGAATTGCCTTATGTATGTCCCATGCATTCTTGAATTCTCCCACTGTTTTGACCCCACAACCTCCTCAGGAAGGCCATTCCATGCGTCCACCACCCTCTCTGTGAAAAAATACTTTCTCACATTGCCCCTGAGCCATCCCCCCTCTATCTTCAAATTGTGTTCCCTTGTTCTTGCACATCTCTTTTTCTGAAAGATGCTACCCTCTTGGACTTTGTTGATTCCCCTGAGGTACTTGAAAGTTTCTATCATGTCCCCCTTCTTCCTCCTTTCCTCAAGGGTATATGTGTTAAGCTCCTTTAGTCTCTCTTCGTATGGCTTCTATTGCAGAACCTGCACCATTTTAGTTGCCCTCCTGTGGACTGCCTCCATCCTGCCTATGTCCTGGTGGAGATGGGGCCTCCAGAACTGCATGCAGTACTCCAAATGGGGTCTCACCAACTGTCTGTATAGAGGGATAACAACTTCCTGTTTTCTACTGGTGATGCCTTTCCCTATACATCCCAGTATCCCCCCAGCCCTCCTTACTGCCTTCTCACATTGCTTGCTTACCTTTAGATCATCTGATATGACTGCCCCCCAGGTCCCTTTCCATTTCTGTTGTTGTTAATACCCCCCTCCCAATTGTGTACTCTTCACCTGGATTTTTGTTTCCCAGGTGCATTACTTTGCGTTGAAGCTAAGCTGTCATAGTTTGTTTTTTTTATATACTTTATTTTTATTATTACTTTGTTCCAGGAGTTGGGCGATACAGTTTCATTGAACAAATCTGTATATAGCATTTTTGAATACATTGAGCAATACTTTACAATATCAAAGAATGTGGTAATTAGTTACATTGATATCCACACAACTAAAAAAGCTGCCATAGTTTTGACCATTCCTCCAACTTTGCCAAGTCCCTTCTCATCCTTTCCACCTACCTTTGTGTATCAACCCTGTTGCAGATCTTTGTGTCGTCTGCGAATAGGCATACTTTTCCTTCCAGCCCCTCCACAATGTCACTTATAAAAACATTAAAAAGGACTGGACCCAGTACTGAACCCTGCGGTACCCCACTAGTAACTCCCCTTTCTTCGGAGTGGACTCTGTTTACTATTACCCTCAGTGTCCTGTTGTCCAGCCAATTTTTTTACCCAGGCTACTACCCTGGGACCCACTCCCAGTCTGGCTAATTTGCTTATTAATCTTGTATGTGGGACTGTGGCAAATGCCTTGTTAAAGTCTAGGCAGGCCATGTTCACAGCCCCTTCCTGGTCTACTGCTTTGGCCACCCAGTCAAAGAAATCTATCAGATTTGTCTGACATAACCTTCCCGGTGTGAATCCATGTTGCCTTGGGTCCTGTGCCCTTCTGGCCTCTAGGTACTCAACAATTCTTTTTTTCTTTCAGAAGTGATTCCACCATTTTCCCTACCACTGAGGTCAAGCTAACAGATCTGTAGTTTCCTGCCTCTGCTTTGTTCCCACTTTTGTGAAGGGGAATCACATCCGCCCCCCTCCAATCCTTAGGCGCCACACCATCCTCCGATGATTTGTTAAAAAGGGTAGTCAGTGGTGTCACTAGCTCTCCCTTTAGTTCTTTCAGAATTTTGGGGTGAATCCCATCAGGCCCTATTGCTTTATCCACCTACAGTTTTAGGAGTTCCTTCAGAACCCTTTCTTCTGTGAAAGGACTGGTATCAACCCCCCTATCCAGAGTGCTTCTACTGACTGGATTAGGTACCTCCCCCTCATATTCTTTTGTGAATTCTGAGCAGTATTCATTCAGTATCCCTGCTTTTTACCATCCTCTCTGCCCACCCACCCTCCCTTTATTAAGCCTCACTATCCCTCCCTCCCTTGGTCTTTCTTTGCTCCGTAATGTACCTATAAAAGGTTTTATCACCCTTCTTAACTGAGTTGGCTATCTTTTCCTCGGTTTGGGTCTTTGCTATTCTGACTGCCTTCCCCGCTTCCTTCTGCTTTAACTGATACAGTTCTCTGTCCTGCCCCTTCTGCATTTCCTTATACTTCCTGAATGCTATATTTTTCTCCCTAACCTTCTCCGCCACCTCTTTTGAGAACCATAGTGTTTTTTTCTTTCATTTTGATTTGTTTATTTGCGTCACACAAAGGCTTGTTGCCACTGTGATGGCTGTTTTGATTATTCCCCATTGTTCCTCCACCCCTCCTTCTTGCCTGTTTGCTAGTGCTTTTCTGAGGCACTCTCACATTTTGACAAAGTCAGCCCTCCTAAAGTCCAGTACCCTCACTTTTGTATGACTTGACTCTGTGGCTGTGTTTATCATGAACCATACTGTTTGGTGGTCACTTGTTCCCAGATGGCTACCCACTTCTAGATCTGATATCCTCTCTCTGTCCCCATTTGAGAGTACCAGGTCTAAGATTGCTCCCTCCTGAGTGGGTTCCAACACTAGCTGTCTGAGGCATGCCCCCTGTAAGGCACTGAGAATGACCCTTCTCTTGGATGTGGCTGCAGCAAAGGTGCTCTAGTTAATATTGGGCATATTCAGGTGCCCCATCAACAATATCTCCCCTTTTTCTGCCATCCTAAGGATGCCTTCTGAGGTCATTAAACATATTCTAGTACTAAGGTTACTATATTGATTCCGGTGCTAAGTAGAGGATGAAAGCATGCTTGGTCACTTCCCTGCTTTAAATAATGCACATCAGGCTAAATTGCCTAACAGGCTGAAATCACTGGGTCACTAGACAGATTCAGGTGCCACGAGACAGAGCACAGTGCAGACTGGGTCACTTCCCTGCTTTAACTCAGCCCCAGGCGGCCAGTTTGAATAAGGTTATGCACAGAACCTTTCGACTAATATTTACACTATGGAGCTAAGTGGAGTTCACAAATGCCCATCATGATAAATCGCCTAACAGGCTGAAATCACTGGGTCACTAGACAGATTCAGATGCCATGAGACACAGCACAGTGCATACTGGTCACTTCGATGCCTAACAGGCAGACAGCACTGAATCACTACACAGACTGAAGAGACAGAAAGCAGTGCTCACTGGGTCAATTCGCTGTTGAAATAATGACCACAGGCCAAAATGCCTAACAGGCTTAGAGCATAGGGTCACTACAGAGTTAGGTGATAAGAACAGTATGAATGCACAGAGTCACTCAACAGACCGAAACACCTAATAGGCAGACAGTACTGGGTCACTACACAGATTCAGATGCTAAGAAGAGGAGGAACGCATGGCCAACAGGCTGAAATGCCTAACGGGCTGAAAGCACACTGAGTCACTACATAAACTCAGATGCTAAGAGACAGAACACAGTGCATACTGGGTCACTTCCCTGTTTTAAATAATGATCTCACGCCAAAAGACCTAACAGGCTGAAATCACTGAGTCACTACAGATTTGGGTACTAAGAAGAAGATGAATGCACACTGAGTCACTTCCCTGCTTTTAATAACAACTACAGGACAAAACTCCTAACAGGCTTAAAGCACTAGGTCACTACAAATTCAGGTGCTATAACATGGAATGCAGTGCACAGTGCATTCCTTCCCTGCTTTAAATAATGGCTACAAGCCAAAACAGCTAACAGGCTGAAAGCACAGAGTCACTAGAAATTCAGGTGCTTAGAGCCAGAATGCAGTGCACACTGGGTCACTTCCCTATTTTATTGTCTAATTATTTTAAAGGCTGAATGCACTGGGTCTGAGTCATACACAGTCACTAACTCCACATGTTTGGAATGCTACCTAAGCCTAGACTAGTGATATGATAATTGAAGAGGTGAGGGAATGATCAAGAAACTGAACTCTGTTCTGTCATGTACTGTTTACAGTGTTGTCTATGGCAGTATACTGTAAGCACTTTTAAATAACGTGACTTGCCCTAATGTCCTCCCACAGAAGGCAATTTAAGTAACGCAACTACGAGGTTTCGAGTACATACCACACTCCTTAGAGGGACACAAAAATTGCATGGAGCAGGAATACATCACATAAATAAATGTATTATTCCATATAAAAAAACAGGACCTCACCTGACATGTTTTGGACCTCCAGACAGTCCTTTCTCAAACCCTTTGAGAAAGGACTGTCTGCAGGTTCTAAACATGTCAGGCGAGGTCCTGTTTGTTTGTCCTGTTTTTTATATGGAATAATAAATTTATTTATCTGATGCATTCCTGTTTCATGCAATTTTTGCATCCCTCTAAGGGGTTTGATGTGTACTCAAAACCTCGTAGTTGCATTGTCTAGTGAGTTTCTTGAGCACCACATTTCTGGTGTGCACTTCTAATTCTGCAGTTTAAGTAACCTACTAGTAAGAACACAGAGCTAACTGTGTGACCTTCTCTGAACAAATCACTTAACCTCCTTGTGCTCAGCTATTTCATAATTCACGTGGTCACAGAAATCGAATCTCTTTCTTAGCCTTTATAAAAAAGGCTTGTTTTTCTTTAATAGTGTTATACTACTGTCACACACTGCAAGAGCAGTGCCAGAGCAGAAAGTGATATTGATTTTTTTGACTGCCCTGTCTTTAAAAACAAGACACAGCTGTTTCCACATAGCTGCCCTGCAGTCTATTTTTCTGTACTTTTTATTTAGGGATTTTAGGATTTACAAAATTACAGCACACACCATAACACACAAAAATGAAGGGTAGGGTATGCAGACCCAAACAAGAAGCATACAGGCATTCCATAAGTAAACAAAAAAGGACAGGTTATAAAGTCCATTCATTGTTAGGAGCTGCCAGAGTCCAGCAATAAACAGGAGTAAAGTCCAGCCTGATAATGCTGTAGAATGCAATGCTCTCACCACAATATATTGTAAATCAGGCAATACAACAGCATTCCAAGCTTCACACAGGTTACTACATTTCTGTGGGTGGGCTGATAGGTACAGTGAAAAAGACAAAAAGAGAGCATAAACGAAAGCCTGGGCTCAGTTCAGTTGTGGTACATCCCCACAGTGTTTGGCAGAGCATTGTTGCCATGTAAGGTAACAGGCATATAAATTACTAAGAATACAGTGAAAGTTCACAAACTGAATGGTGTGATATATACCACACCAAAACATACTACTTTCTCTTTCACTGGACCAATGGGTCTATTATATTGAGAACTTCAACAATAAAAACAGCAGAACACAACAAACAGTAGAATAGTGATAAAGCAACTAAGAGTCCGACTGGTGGCCCGTTAAAGGAGATAAGAAATTATTTTTACATAGTTAACTGCCCTTTCATCTTCCTTCCATGCCAGTTATGTATTCTGACATGCTTTGTTGATTTTCTGATAAATTAATAATCTGGCTTTGGGGTGCCCTCAGATCTACATTGAGCTCCATTCTCCTCACCAGCTTCTGCTCTTGATTTTCATATTTCTAAGACATTCTATGACATCAGAAACTCCCACTCCATGCTATTCACCTGAATGGCATAGAATGGAGTTATCGATGTCACAGAATGTTCAGGCAGTATGAAAGGAGAGAGCAGCAACTGCTGAGCACAGAGGGATTCAGGGTAGTTACAAAGGCAAGAAAATTAGATTATTGATTTAATAAAAAAGGTCAAAAACATATCAGAATACTGGCTAACCAATAAAAGAACAACTGGAGGGCATCTAGAGGTGTAAAAACCTTTTCCTATCACCTTTAAGAAAACAGCTGTGGCAGAGTCACTATTCCAACACAGAAGGGGAAAGAGAACATCCAGATACTTTAAATTCACCCCTTATTATCCTGGACAGTTTCAGAAGGGCTGAGCTGTGTATGTAATTTTTCTGCTCTGTAGTCTATTTTAATTAAAATAATGCGAATCATCTGTCTCTGCCTATTGTCTCTTCTCTCTTTTCCCCTCTCGGTAGTAATGATGGACGCCACCAAGACAGTTGCTAGACTAATTTGTTGATCACTCAAACCGTAATCCTATCTTGGATTGATTCTCTGCCACACCTGGTACAGCCTCTTTCCTATTCCCTTCCCCCTCCTTTCCTCCCTGTGCCTACACCACCCACCCAGCTGCTGTCCTTCTCTTTGATAAAATAGTATGACTTTGACTTTGTCTCCTTAGCATATATATTTTTGTCTTTGAGAATGAAGTCAGGAGTACTATCTGGCCTTGCACACTTGCTGGAGGGCTGGGGGGTGCACCAGCAAATCACACACATGTGATATGGGCTTGTTCAATTATACAATACTGGTCACAGTGTCTTCAAGAAATTGAAACTATCATAGGGGTACAGATCCCAAGGGAGACCTGAAGTGCATACCCTGGGCCTTCCTCCACCTACTCTGAAGGGGAAAATAAAGCAAAATAAATTATTGCTGTTTGCAGCTTGCAAGAAAGCTCTGAACAGGAATTGGTTATCACCCATGATTCCCACAGTAGAGACTGGAAAGTTATAAATATCTGATCTCTATATGATGGAAAAATTATCTTTAAGAAAAACCAACAGCGACAACAGTTTGATGATATCTGGGTTTACTACGCCTTAGAACATGATACTGATTTTGTCCCTTAGTACAGCATAAACTTGTCTAGATAGGCTCATTGTGCTGAAAATTCTTGTTCAAGGGGGCCTTCCAGGGGGCCACCCCTTTAACTCCCACTGAACTATAGTCTTAAGAGACATTTTTTAATTTTCATAACTGCCACCACATGTATACAGTTCATGTCTGGTTTCTATGTTTTTGTGAAACATCAGTGAAAGCCCTGAATAGCAGCAGCTCTTGGGAAATTTACTGATGTCGAGAACTTTATCTATCTCTGGCATTTGTCCTATGTACTTTAAAACCAAATATTAATAAAGAGAAATAACAAAGGAGTACTATAAGACTCCAAAAATAGCTTGCTGTCTGTCTGCAGTCGTTGCTGTGCTGATGAGAAGAAATATCTCTCTTCTCTCACAGGCACAAGTGAAAAGCTAGCAGAGCTGTGAGAGATGTATAGCACTCAGGACTGAGACAGAGATGCAAGTTCATTTGTTGAGGCAGTAGTTTTCTTCAAAAGAAGCCTGCCATGTTATTGGCTGTTGGATGCAGTGTCATCTGACCAGAACAGCAGCAAAAGCTAGAGTCACATGAGCTATGAGCACCAGTGCAACTGAGGAAGAGAACATGGATAGTGTGATGCAGGCATGCAGCAGTATGTGTGTGGAAGGACCAGGGCCAGACCCCTTGGGGGTCAGAATACAGCCAATCAGGAAAGTGTATTGACTTGAGCGGCAGGCAGAAGGTTGGCAGCACCTCCAGCATGATGCATGATGCAACACAAAATAAAGGTGAGTGCCAGAATTGATTTGGGGCGACTAATGAAAGATTCAGCACTGTAGCCCCAAATGCCCACTGTCAGTGATGCTCCTGCAGCAAAGGTGCAGACCCCCCTCCCCATACTGTTAAATGATGTTACTACCATATTAGTTTATTTTTCAGTAGAACTTAAAAAAAAAGTCTACCTAGAGGTCCAATGTATTGACCTTCCACTAGAGGACAAAGGAAAGGCCACATTGTAGTACTTTTATTTGCATTAGTGTGAGGGTTTTTGAAATATTAATTATTACTTTATAATGTATGATAAGTGCCTATTAACCACCTTAATCAGCAGTAACACAGCTTTGTTATGCACTGTTTAGAATTTTAAAAGTTGTTAACCACACTTCGTAACTTCCAAACAGTGGCATAACAAAAAAAGAATGCACCAGAGTTCCATAATTCTCACACATAGAATGCAAACAGTGTTTTTTTGACCATACACTATAAAAGATGATGGCTGGGGATTGAGTGATAACCACGCTGAAATCACCTCTCGTGGTTGCTAGGACTACAGTAAACCTCTCGAGCTGCACTCTCGAGGTTTACCATGTTGCCCTAGCAACCACTCGAGATGATTACAGTGTGGTTATCACCCGATTCCCAGCCATTATCCTCTATTTGTTGTTGTCTTCCTCCTCCTCAGTGTTCTATTCTGGGCTGCTAGGTTTTGTTCTCCAACTGCCACCCCTTCATCCTCTTGTTCTATTTTCCATTGCATTTTTTTTTTGTATTTTGGTTGTTTGGTTCTCCCTTTGGGCTGTCCTCTTTTCTAAACAACTCACTGTGTGAAGGGCTTGTGCTGCAGAACTTTAAGAGGCATCTGATTTTACTTACATTGAAGATATAATGATGTTTTAGTAACTAGTAAAAACCCTTATCTGGTTATGTCTGGCAAATTTTTTTCTGTTATTCCTCTGGCATTGTATGTCCCTACTTCTCATTCTATTTTCGCTCTGCCTGTTGTATATGGTCCCAATTAAATAATCCTGTTTGTCCTTTTCAAATTTAGTTGGTTTCCTTCTCGAAATCTCTTTCTCATGTTTGGCTAGTTTCTTTCTGAGGGACAAATCAAGGTGAGGGAAATCTGGAAGTTTAGTATTTTAATAGTTCACTTTGGAGTTCGGTGATTCATTGTTATATGTTTCTATCAGTCTGAATGCCCAGTTTTTTGAAGTTACTAAATTATTGAATACAACATAATACATTGTAAAAGCCTTAGTTCTGAGTGCAGAAATATAGATCAGTAATGTTGCAATAGAATGATAAACTCATCATCTTCTGTTACATCCTGTGGAGAGTCACATTGAAACCAATCAGAAAACAGTATTGTCCCAGATAAGCTTTCTGCAGAAGAACGGTGGATGGATTATAAAAAATAAAGTTTGAAAAGTCTGCCAGGAGCAACCACACCATGACGTCATAATGCATGACATTATTACAAACATACAAAGCCAGCAGAAGAAGGCCATTTGGTCTATCTAGTCTGCTTGTATTGCGGGGTCCATAGATTGAGCTACTGTCCACATATGCTGGATAAAAATGAAATATAAGACCTGAATGTAAAAATAAGACATGAACTCCACAGGATCCCACACCATTACAGAAATTACTGCATTAAACAACTTCCACTTTTAAATGTTTTGTAACATTGCTCCTCATAACAATTGAGCAACCACTAAAGCGTTGTTAAACCTCAGATACTTGTAAGATGCATCATTTACGCACTTAGCACACTGGACTCAATATTAGTAACTTAGTAAATGTTACTGCAATTTAACATGGCCAGCTTTACCTGTATCCACAACTGCTGGCACCAACTAGCAGAGGTTATTTTAAGCTGCATGCAGGAGACTGTGATCAAAGGTGCATGTAGCACCCACTCTCCTGAGCACATGGCCGTGGCCATCTTGTTCCCAATGCACAAACATTGGCACCAAGTGGTGCCTGGACAGGGAGAATCAGATAAAGTACAGTATATGTAAGGTCACCCACCCTAATTTAAGGGTACACAGGATGGTAAAGTCATTCAGGAAGGGGCCCCACACAAAACAACTAGAAAACACTTACTTGACCTCCCGAGCCTGAGGCGACCTCCAGGGCTCCACTGTCATGTGACAAGACTAAACTGGACCTGCAAAGGAAGGGGTTAGCAGAACTTGGATGTATAACAAAGGCAATGTCCAACCGGGGGGTTTAAAAACAATATAGGATCCTTTTTCCTTTGCAGCGAGCTCATATAAATTGACGGTAAACTCTCCTACTACTTTTCACATACTTCAGCTGGCAAAGTCTATATGCTGTCACTCTGTCACCACAGGGTGAACATTTCCTTTTCCTCTGGATTGGCTTCCACACTAGTGAGTATATTTACTGTCAGATATGGGCCCTGATGGAAGCATTAGAACTCTTGGAGTCCACCACTACAGGCAGTGACTCCCCCTAGCATCTCCTAGCCCATATTTCCAATTTATCGGACACTTGGCAAGCTTCACAGTTCCATTGTTAACACTGCGCAGCACTACATGATATTCGGAGGTACTTCTGAATACACTCTGACTCCCCACAGAGTGTATTTGTTAATACTTTTCTCACAAAGGATTGCTTTCTAAATCAAGGGTGCTTTGTCCACCTGGGCATACCGTCTGGTGGATACTGGCACTACACAGACCTTTTGGGGCAATCCAGCCCACACTCTAAGCACTGAGGTAAATTCCTGTGCTCTGACAGGAATTCTGCAACTTTGAAGTCACTGTTCCTCACTTGGAGAGGAAGAGCACCGCTGAATGCCAAATCAGTCACTTTAAAAGTAAAACAGTGTGAACATCACCTCATATCCCTTGCCCACAGAACTCCCTGGGACTACCTTCCTCTTAGACAGCCTGTAATTCTTTCTTCAAGTGTCTTTTTCATCTGCTGAAACTTGCTTAAAATATTCAGCAGCAATCGCCCATAAATTAGTACTTTTCTTGATGCCAGACTCTATAGAAAAACTTTGCAGTGCAGTGGAGCTGGCACTGTGCCAGGTGCATGTCCCCCACCGACTCACACTCACCAGTCCTTGCCCTTCAGCAAAGACCACTGACTCCTCCCCTTTGGAATGCCAAGTCAGATCACCTGACCCAGTCCTCCAAGGGCATAGGAGACTGGCACACGCCAGCCTTGTCATGCTGGAGGTTGAGGCTCTGGATGCCACACCTTGCGTCACGCCGGCGACCCGGGTTTGGGAATAAGCCCGGGCAACTGTGGTTTGCAGGGGAGAGAGAGAGAGAGAGAGAGAGAGAGAGAGAGAGAGACTGAGTGTCGAGGACGACTGCTCTCTCTCTCAGGGAGGAGGATTGCAGTCCCGCTCGTCGATCTCCCTCGAGCGGTGGCTGGAGGAGATACATGTCGGGAGGCACGTTGCCGATGTTGGCTGTTGGCGGGGGGCAGAGAAAAAATTATGGCTCTTCTACACCTGTCCCAGCTCCCTGAGTATCTGGATTCGCTCAGGGGTGGGAGAAGCTTGATGCCCTTCACCTCGGCCCCTGTCACGGGGAAAACCCATGGGGGGCTGTAGGGGAAGTCGGGCAGGGAATGGAGAGCCGGACACCGAGTCAAGGGAGGGAACGGAGCCACCTGCTAGGCTCCCAGGAGTATAAATAAATAATAGAAAAAGGAAAAAAAAGAAAGAAAACTGGCACAAAATAGAAGTCGGTAGATGCTCCAAAAGGCACACAGCTCCTGAGGGGAGCCAAAAAAGCACTTTAGATCAGTGGTTCCAACATCTATGCTGTCCTCATTGAATTATATAGGATATATATCAACCATTTCCCTACTTGATGCAGTTAAAGAATACCCTGAATCACCAGGCTAACTTACTGTGGAATTATACACATGTATAATAAGGATGACAAGGAGGTATTGCCTAGCAAAGCAGAAGGAAATGGGCAAGGAAGTGAGGGGAGCACAGGTGCAAATTGAGGGAAGGGCAGCCAAAAAGGGTCATTAAGGGGGATAAGATTTTCTTCAGGTACGTATGTAAAAAAAAAGGAAACAAATGGAGGGATTGTAAGGATCACAAGGGTGGAAGAGGGAGAGCTGATATCTTAAATGGGTTCTTCTGCTCAGTCTTCAGAGTGGACGGAGGATGGGACTGAACCACCACGGAAAAGCAGGAATTGTGGGAGGTGGATGGATATGAGACAGACAGTGGTAGTTACTGCCCTTCATTCTATAGATTGGAGACTGACCAGTGGGAAACCAGACGGCTCAGTACTGGGACCAGTCCTCTTCAATATCTTTAGAGGGGATATCACAGAACAATTAGAAGGGAAAGTTTTCCTTTTTGCAGATGACACCAAAATCTGCAATAGAGTGGACACTCAGGAGGGGCAGTAAAAATGTGCAGGGATCTTAGAAAAGTCATTGAAAGGCCATAAACATGGCAGTTGGGATTCAATGCCAAAAAGTGCAAAATTATGCACCTAGGACATAGGAACCCTGGCGTTGAGTATAGGATGGGGGGAGGTACAAGTCACTAGACAGGAAAGGGACCTCAGTGTTATTATATCTGAGGACAACAAGGTGGCAGGGCAGTGTGACAAATCAGTGGGCAGGGTTAGTGGGATGCAAAGGGAGGAGTATCTCCAGCAGGAGAAATGAGGGGGTGTTGCCATTATGTCACTCGCTGGTGTGATCACACCTGCAGTACTGTGTTTAGTTTTGGAGACTGTACCTCAGAAAGGACATTAACAGGGTGGAAGTGGTCCAGAGGAGGGCAACTAAAATGGTGCATGGTTTGCACAAGAAGCCGTATGAGGAGAGACTGAGGGATCTGTACATATACACACTGGAAGAGAGGAAAGAGGTGACATGACAGAGACCTACAAGTATGTCAAAAGGGTAAACAGCGTGCAGGTGGAGAGTCCCTTTCAAATGAGAACAAGCACCATGACCAGGGGACATGAAGTGAAACTTGAAGGGGAATGTTCAAGAGTGATCTGAAGAAATATTTCTTTACTGAAAGGGTGGTAGATGCTTGGAACAGACTGTCAGCAGAAGTGGTGGGGGCTTCATGCATGGGATAGACATAGGGGTATATTAGATAGGAGGCAGGGGGGTCTTAACAACAGGTGCTGCAATGAGGCTGGGTGCTGCATTACAGCGGATCAGGTGCGCCGTCAAGCAATCCAGTGCTCAAGCACGTGTCCCGTGACAGAGTGACATCATGTGACCCTGCGCACACACATGCATCCGATTCCTGTCTCGGCTCACACTATAAAAGGGTGAGTGACTCGAGAGCACACTGCCTTAACCAGATAGAGAGAGCGGGGAGCCATGCTGCATTGTCACTGATTTACTGGTGAGTGCCTTGGTGACTGAGCATACCCATATATAACAGACCTTTTGAACTTCGGGAACGGAGGACCAATTTTTTTAAACAGTTTTGGTTCTGTCTCCACACAGGGACTATAATAACCAGGGAACAGGAAAGGTAAACAACACTTGCTGTCTTTGGTTATGAACTGGTTATTAAATATGTTTAACTTAGAAACTAAACATTAAGGTGTCACTAATAAATGGTGTTTAGAGGTAGTAAACATTATAGCATTTGTATTAAATCTCTATTTCTGTAGCCCTAAATATTTTGCCTGTAATTGTGACTATGCACTGTTATTTATTTTTACTTTAGCGTTTGCATTTTTCTTTATTACTGTACTGTATTATTTTGTATTTTCACAGCACTTCATGCACTGTATCTGTCCCTTCCCCATCCCTCCAGGAAGCATCTGGAAATGAGTTGTTACAAGCTCAGTATGTCTTTCCTGGTGAATCTTTTGAAATAAATAAATCTATCCCTAAATTATATTACTGATTCGGTAAGTTTTCTTTTTTTTACATATTGACTGATTGACAGTTCTCATATGACATTATATATCAATCATCCTTAATAAAAAAAATGTGTGTGTACATACAGTATTATCATAGACATCCACACTTTATTTAGTTACATATCTTCTAATATATAGGTTTACTCCAACCATTACTGTCATTTTGTTTTATCCCGCCTAACCAGACATACTAACAGCAGTTAACATAAGAATTAACATAATGATAAAAATAAAGAAAATTACTAACAAAGTTGGTAAACTCCAGCAACTAATTTGGTCTGTGTCTATATCATTTTTACTATAATGTATACATTATTCAAGTTTGGATCTCTAAATTAATTGGCTCCCAGTATCCTGATTCCCTACCCCCCCCTTCAATATAAGTACCTTTCGATGATTACTCCACTGCCTTCCAGTAACATTCTATCCCCTACATTTAGGGCATCCAGATATTCAGTCCAGGCTCGCTCAAACCTTTCTTCTGCCCCTTTAGACAATAGGTGAGCTTGTCTATTGCAAGTACTTCAACGTAAGCTCTTTCCAATGATCCACCGTGGGGCCCAGGGCTGTGGTCCAGACATTTTGTATTCCCTGTCTAGCTACTAAAAGTAGTATTCTAATCCACCTGGAATACAAAATCCAGTCTCCATTTTCTTCTCCCTCCACCCTCATCAGCAGTGATTCTGTGAAAATTCAAAGGGCTTCATTCTCGTAGTCAAGATTTCTCTGGTTAGCCCCTTCCAACAGGAGGCAACCAATGGGCATTCCCAATAGTAATGTTTAAATGTGCCCCTTGCTATTTTACGCTTACTGCAGGTTGGGGTAACCCCTGGACAAAATCTATGCACCATGTCTGGAGGGTAGTATAATCTCTGTATGTACTTAAACTGTGCTTCCTTATATTTATTGCAAACAAGCAGGCCCCGGTGAGATTCTAACATTAACTGCCAATTAGTTTCGCTGATTTCCTCTCCTATGTCCCTTTCCCACCAGATCTTAGCCAACTGAGGAGGCGTTTGGAAAAATGTTCTATCTATTTTCACTGCTCTCACAATGAGCCCTTTTTCGCATTTGTGAGCCCTCAGTGTCTCCCTCTCAAATTCAGATATCTGACCTATGAATCCTCAAGCTCCAATCAATTGCTTATAATAGTCTCTTGCTTGAAAGTACTTATACAGATGAGAAGCTGGTAGATCAAATCTCTCCTTTTAATTCCTGAAATATATATATATATATGTACCCCCACCTGAAATTAAATTTGCCATACACCTCACCCCTTTAGTTTGCCACAATTTGAATCCCCTGTCTTCCAGGCCTCGCAGGAATTCTGGGTTTTCTGCCACTAGGGTCAGCAACGTATAGTGCTGATCAGTGCCATGTCTTTTTTTTAATTTTTCCCCATGCTGTTAATTCCGCCACCACCATGGGGTTAGGAGTTTTCAACCTCCTATAAAGTTTAAGGCCCTCTCCACCCAAGTAGCTCGAGATTCTCCCTGGAGCCCCCTTCTTCCTCCAGCTCAATCCAACTAGCTACTGCATTCCTATGCACCCAACTCTGGATGTACCTGTACTGCGTTGTCAGGAAGTAGCCCACCACATCCAGGAAATTAAGTCTCCCTTGTACTACAGGTGCTTTCAGTCTTTTTAAGCTAATTCTGGGGTGCTTACCCCTTCAGATGAAGGTTGTAAATGCTTTCTCCAGCTTTTTGACATCCTGCATCACTGAGCTGAAAGGACACATCTGCATAGTATGCAATAGTCTGGGCAGAACATTCATTTTAAGGAGATTATTCCTTCCTATCCAAGATATTGACAGCTCCTTCCATCTGCCCAAGTCCTGCAATATTTCTTTAATTAGCGGTTTATAATTCGCCTCATACAGGTTCCCTAGGTGTTTCCCTACCTTAATGCCCAATTACTGTATGTGAATGTGTTGTGGACTATCTTCAACCCCCATGCTTCTCTCCGCCTAGCCCCCCAAACATTATCTCTGATTTTTGCAGATTCATTTTGTATCCTGAGAATGTCGCAAATTGTTCTATCATTGACAGTACCCTTGGAGTTGACTGATCCAGTTCTGTGAGGAATTGAAGAATGTCATCTGCATATAAAGTTATGACATGTCCCCCCTCCCCCGTCTTCCCTGGATACCCTTTATGTTGGGATCATGTCTGATTTTTATTGCTAGAGGTTCTATTGCTAGAGCAAACAATAAGGGTGATAAGGGACACCCTTGTCTTGTCCCCTGTGCAGCCCGAATTCTGGGGATGAGATGGCATTAATTAAAATCTGAGCCCTTGGGTTTTTATACAAAGCCAACACCATTTTCACAAAATTTTCCCCTAAACTATATCTCTGCAAAATTTGCAAGAGATATTCTCACTTAGTTCTATAAATGCTTTCTCAGCGTCCACCGACAGAACACAGGCCTCCCCCAGATGTTTAGACCCCCACCAGATAACATTTGATAATCTCCTCAAATTATGATAGGAATGTCTCCCCTTCACGAACCCTGTCTGGTCCGGGCTGACCAGTAGTGGGAGTACTTCATCTAGCCTTCCTGCCAGCACTTTTGTCATGATTTTACAGTCCTGGTTCAGAAGGGATATCGGTCTGAACGAGCCGCACTCCTCCAAGTTTTTACCCGTTTTAGGGAGGACTGTGATGAGGGCCTGGCAACATGTACGGGGTATCTCTCTGTCTTCCCTGGTCTCTTCCATTATGTTACATACGGTACCTGCCACTTCCTCTTTCAATAATTTATAATATTCCACCCCAAACCCATCTGGCCCAGCCGCCTTACCATTCTTTAACTGGGTTATGGCTTTCTTTACTTCTGCTATAGTAATTTTTGCCCCTAGCTTTCTCATCTGTGCCTCATTCAACTTTGGTATATTAAGAACTTTAAGAAATCTGTCCCTCTCACTGCTTCTCCTCTGACATTCTGCCCTATATAATTATTCGTAATACTCTTTAAATCTGTTCCTAATTCCCATTTCTTCTTTTATTATTCTCCCTCCTTTATCCCTAATTTGAATTATTCTGTGGCTGCTTTTCCCCTCTTTCAGAAGCTTGACCAGAAGGGAACCCGGTTTGTTTCCCCACTCATACATCCTCTGTTTTGCAAAGAGAATTTTGGTATTGACCTCCTTGTCCAGGTTAGCATTTAGCATCTCCCTTGCCAATCTCAATTCCCTCTATTTTCCTCTCCTCCACCCCTGAGTGTCTCTCTCTCTCTAAATCCCTTATTTTAACCTCCAGGTCCCTCTGCTTTTGTCTCTGGTCCTTTTTCTGCTTGGCTGTAAAGCCTATTATAACCCCTCGCATAAAATGCTTTGCTTGCTTCCCAGTATGTGCCCTCAGCTTCCACTGTCCCTTTGTTTGTCTCCTCATAGAGTTTCCATTGTTCTTTTACAAATTCCCTAAATTAATCCTTGTTCAGCACATAGGTGGGGAATCGCCATCGCCCCCTCTGTGCATCATTCTGAGTCAGTTCCAATTCCATTTCTACCATGGCATGGTCTGATAGGAATATTGGACTGTGACCCATTACCCTTGTATATTGGTACAATTCCCTATGAATACAGACATAGTCCAGCCGTGACCAGGATCAATGTGGGTTGGAATAAAATGTGCATTCCTTTGACCCTGGATTAGCTGTTCACCGTCCATCAATAAGGCCTAATTCTGCTAGTCCAAGAAGTCACTGTTGAATTGCCCTATCCCTATATAATTCATCTTGTGGTCCGCCATGCAATTAAAATCCCCCCCCCCCAATATCAAATTGGAGAACTACTCTTTAACAAGCACATCCAGCATAGTCTGGTAGAAGACCTTGTCTGCTGGTTCATCTGCCTTTCTGAAGGCAATCTTTTTGCCAGTTATTAATGAGAATTACCACTCTTTTATGAGTGCTATAAGCTGCTGTATGGCAAGCTCCTACCCACCCTCGTATTAATTTTTTGTGCTCACAATTAGACAGGTGCGTCTCTTGTAATGTAGCCACTGACACATTTCTTCTCTTAAGAACCACCAAAATGTTCGCTCTCTTGGCAGGTGATGTAAACCCCTTTACATTCCATGAGACTATTTTAGTCCCCCGAATAAGCTTGTGCATTGTATTAGCCATCCTCCTGCTCTCTCATCCTAGTAACGCTCGGGTCACAGCATGGATGTCATCCAAACTAAAACATTTTTTTAGCACAGACCATTTTTAAAAAAACAGGTAAACGAAATAACAACAGTAAATCTTGTACAGACATTGCCAACTTTACCCCTCCCCCATTCGAGACTGTAAATAATATGTAAACCCTTTAACTCCAACTCCCCATTGTTTCCCCTGCCCCTTACCTAACTGCAACTGTTCCCTCCATTTCGAACATACCATTAACATCAGTATGAAATCACTCCCCCACACCCCATACTCCTGTTCTGCCCCTTCATTCCTATGAATGAATACATGCCTCATATATCGTTATATTTCTTACATCCCTCCTAATTAAATTTCCACTTTACTCGAGTTATAATTCAGTAATCATCTCTTATCCCCCCAAATCAGCTTCTTGACCTCTGTCCTTTATTATTCCCCACTCTCTTCTATATCTTCTCCTTCCCTTTTCTCAGATGTCTCTTATTATACCCCAATATTCTCTTTCCCTTCCCGCCTCACAATTATAGTTCCTTTTGATCATCGTTGGTCCCCCCCCCATATGTCTCCAAAGAACCATGCCCCATCAGCGCTCTTGGCTGCCTGTAGTATAGTATTATGATTTTCAGCCCACTACAGTCTGCATTTGTAAAGCACCGCCTCTTACATATTTGAATTCAGCTTGTTGCTTCCATCATTAGTACTCGTCTTTACCGGCTGAACAAATTCATGTAGCTCCTCGTGGTCTAGGTAAACCCAGCCGTGCCACTGCAAAAATTTGCCCCTCGGTGCAATATGCCCCTATCAGGGGAAAAGTTCTGTCTGTAGTCCACACCAGAGGGGTCTACTGGGGCTACATACTACCATACAATTCTTTTAAGTCCATTATGGTTAAACAGAGTTTGTGCGCTTTCTGATTATCCCATCGGGCCTGCTCATTTTTCTAACCTGGCTGATCGGGAGGGAGGAGATGCACAACAAGAGAGAGAAACTAGCCCAACGATCAGCCCAACTTCATTTTGTATATCCCTTATAACTTCATTTTAAAGTTTGTTCCTCTGGTATGTACAACCAACGATCTCGTCGGTCTCTTCAATATATTCAGCGCATTGCACGAATAACATAGCCAAATTCAGGTTTTCCTGTCCCAGTCATCCATAAAGGCTTGCAGTTTTTAAGAATCCCAGAAAGAGAACGTGGCCCCCTCTACTTTCTCTTTAACAGTGGCCGGGTATACCATAAAGAAATGAAGCCCTCGCTGCCGCAGTTCATCCATCTGAACATTAAACTGCTGTCTCTTTTTTTGAATTCTTTGGGACATGTCTTGGTGCAATGTAAGCTTATGGCCATCATATATTAACTCTCTCTTGTTTCGAAATACCATCATCAAGGCCTGCCTGTCTTGATAATTATGCAAGCGAAAAATCACCTGGCGGGGAGGTTGACCATTCTGGGGTCTTGGGGCAAGAGACCTGTGCGCTCTCTCAATTTTAAACTTCGGCTTATCCATCTCCATATATGGAAATTACATACCTACCGTAATTCTTGATCTTCTTGGACGAGGCCGCCACTACTCATTCACACTAATGGGATCTACACTAGAGGCGCTAGGACCCAGCGGGAGCAAACCTTTTGCAGGAGGGCCGGCGCCGTGAGCCCCTGCTCGTGTGGCAACGACTATCTCAGCATCGACCCTCCAACCGCCTCAGTACCTTTTTTTATCCCGAGGAGGTGCAGCGTAACTAACCGAGAAGGATAGCCTAACAAAAACCAGACACAAGATAGTCCGGAAGACCCGTATAGGAAGGGTCAAGAAAGAAGTCTTCACAGCCTAAAGATTGGAGGAGTGAAGACCAACAACAGAGGTGAGCTCGGGGGATGGTGGTTGGGTGTGTGAATGAGTGGTGGAGACCTCGTCCAAGAAGATCAAGAATTACGGTAGGTACGTAATTTACATATCTTCCTGGACATTAAGTCTCCACCTCTCATTCACACCAATGGAAGAGTACCGAGCTAATAATCCCCCGAGAGGGTGGCAGGAGAGACCAACAGCTCACAAATTTAGGACAGAAGTCCATTAAGGATGGATCTGCCTAACGAAATATGTTGTCTGGCATGGACATCCAGGGCAAAGTGTTTGTCGAAAAGTATGCACTGAGCACGTTGCGGATTTCCACCAGGGATGTCGCGACCGCTCTAGTAGAGTGAGCGTACACTCTGCCTTCCAGCTTAACTGGCGCTATGGAATGACACTGGTGAAGGCATGCCACCAGCCATGCTGAAATGCATCTGATAGTGACAGGCTGACCCAGCCAGGTCTCGCCGAAGGAAACAGTTGTTGAGCTTTTCGAAATTCTTTCATTCTATCTCAATAGAAATGCAAAGCTCTTTTGGCGTCTAAAGAATGAAGAGAACACTCCCCTTAATTTTGGAAGTTTGCAAAGTAAGTAGGAAGGTCTTCTAGTATTCCGCTGTCAAAGACTCTTCAGTGTAGAAGCTACCTTTTGCTAAGAGATGGTGGCTGGCCATAGTCTGATGGAAGTTCAAGCAAGGTTTGAGGCCCTATTGTGCTTTTGTAGCAACCTGAACTTCTGCTCAGTGGATTTCTTACAGGTGTTACCAGTTCCTAAGTAAGGCCAGCACGGATAGGAGACAGAGGATTGAGGAGTTCAACTGCTGGCTTTTCAAATGGTGTGCCCAGAACGGTTATGGGCTTGTGGGCCGGTGGGGGACCATCTGGCAAGATGACAGTCTCTTTTCCCCGATAGGCTTCATCTAAGCAGTGACGGAAAGGAAATGTTCAAGTGGAAGCTAGAGGAGTTCTTTAACACTCACCTTAATTTAAACTAAACCGGGAGCTGCTAGTGACACCTGACGGTGCTAGGGACAAGGGGGATGGTTGTCTCCCCCCCACATAAAACATACCAGCAAATGGTGGCAGGAATTGACACGGCCCAGACGACAAGGCCTAGCAAGGTGGGAGAAAGGGGCAGGGAAACCACATACTGGAAGGCCATGTGCGCAAATGCCAGGAGCCTGGGCAACAAGGTCTCAGACCTGTTAGTGGTCATGTCAGAGGAGGACCTAGACGTGGTGGGAATAATGGAAACATGGTCTCACGAAGGTCAGGACTGGGTCACGGGGTATACGCTATTTAGGAAGGACAGGAGAGGAGTCGGTGTAGCACTATATGTGAGGGAAGGGATCCCTGGATCAGTCACACAGGGGAAGTCGAGGTGCTGTGGGTATCATTGACCACAAAAAAGGGAGAGGTGGTGCGCACGGGTGTGGTATACAGACCACCTGGGCAATCAGAAGGGGTGGCCAAACAGATGACAGAAGAGATACTTCGAATGGCGGTTAAGGGGGAGATGCTGTTGATGGGTGATCTCAACTTGCCGGATGTGGAGAGGGTGACTATGTCTGCTGCTTCAGCCAGAAGCAGAGCAATCATTGACTCCCTCCAGTCTGCCCACCTCAGGCAGCTGGTCAAGGAACCAACCAGGGAAGGAGCCTTGTTAGACCTGGTACTTACCAAGAGAAATGGGGGGGGGGAGGTATAAGTGGGAGAACACCTGGGCTCCAGCGACCATGGCACAGTGTGGTTCACGGTGCGCACTTCGGCCTCACACCACCAGAACAAGGTGGAGGTCCTTGATTTCAGGCATGCTAACTTTGACAAGATGAGGGATCATGCTCGCCAGGAAATCGCTGCATTATGGGAGTGCAGTGGGGTGGAAAACCTATGGGCCGCATTCAAGGGAGCCATAGTGGGGGCCACTGACCACTGCTCAAAAAAGGTAAGCAAACGCAGAAAGCAAAGGAGGCCTCTGTGGTATAGCAGGGAAGTAAGGGCCAGCATCAGGGCAAAGAGGAGTGCTTTCAGGCTATACAAATCAACATGGAGCAAACCATACCGGGTGGAATACAGGGAAAAACAGAGGGAGGCAGGGAGAGTGGCAAGACGGGCTAAGGCAAGGATGGAAGAGAGGATCGCCAAGGCAGCCAAGACCTTCTTCAGGTATATAAATGAGCGGAGAAGGGGGAGAGGGATACCTAGCCTATTAGCAGAGTCTTCGGAGAGGGTGGAGGGGGATCGGGAGAAGGCTGAACTGCTCAACAGTCACTTTAGCACCGTTTTTGAGAAGGAGGTATGGGAGGGGGACGCTCCAGGCCAGCTGGAAAAGAGGGGAGAGGGATGATGAGCTCTTAAGGGAACTCAAGGGCCTACAGGTGGACAAGGCCAGGGGCCGTATGGGGTCCACCCAAGAGTGCTGAGGGAGTTGAGAGAGGTACCCCTTGAACACTCTGTTCAACGAATCCTTACATTCTGGGGAAATTCCGCTGGACTGTAAGAGTGCCGATGTACTGCTCCTGCACAAGGAAGGGGGGAGGCAGGACATGAACAACTACAGACCAATAAGTCTAACCTCTGTAGTTAGCAAGCTCATGGAAAGACTGCTCAAGGCCAGAGTCAGCAGCTGCTTGGACGTAAATGGCCTCCTTGATCACAGGCAGCACGGCTTTATCAAGGGCAGGTCTTGCCAGACTAATCTGGTCGTGTTTTCAACTGGGTCACTGGGGGCCAGTGGATGTGGGTTACCTGGACTTCAGAAAGGCGTTCGATATGTTGCCACACGGAAGGCTTCTGTACAGAATGGAGTGCCTGGGACTGGGGGGCGGGAATGTCACGAGGTGGGTGTACAACTGGCTGGAAGGCAGGAAGCAGAGGGTGCTAATAAACGGGGTATCATCGGGAGTATCAGCAGCCACTAGCGGTGTCCCACAGGGGTCTGTATTGGGACCCCTGCTTTTCAACATCTTCATAGGGGACACAGCGGAGGGGTTGGAGGGTAACGCGAGCCTGTTTGCAGATGATGTTAAGATCTGCAATAGAGTGGATGTCTAGGATGGGGCTGCGAGGATGCAGCGTGACCTGTGGAAAATAGAGGAATGGCCCAGGAGGAGGAAGTTATCACTTAACATGGCTAAATGCAAAATCATGCACCTAGGCAAACGGAACGAGAGAGCAGAATACAGTCAGAGGGAAGCTGCGAGCAGGATGGTTTTACACATCAGGAAAGGAACCCTGGTCCTCGCACAAGAGCCTCTAGTGTGTAGCCTGAAAATTCATGGACTTTTTATAAAAACCTGCATTGTCAGGACACAATAGATAACCTTACCAAACAATTAGATATGTTTTTGCCTAGCATATGGGTTCCCAAGCTCTCACACAGAGAGGGAGAGTCCCTAGAACATAGGAAAGTGACAGCAGAAGGGGACTGCCAGGCCCATCTAGGGCAGGGTGCATCCCAAAAAACACCTTCAACGTGCCACTTTAATTGTACAACACTGAAAACCGCTGTGCTCCCAGCACACCATCAGGGAAGGAAGATTTAAACACTGGCCAAACCTTCAGGAGTTATCAGGGGGAACTTGATCGCAGCAGAGGGGGACCCATCTGCAGGCAGCCTGGAGCAGCTGCATCTTGAAAGGCCTGACCCCCCCCATCAGGTGAAGTAGCCCATATTATTTAAAACTGCAGACTGGTGAGCTTGACATTCATAGTGGCGAAGTTGAAGGAAACCATTCTGAAGGAGAGGTTGATAACCTTTCTTCATAGCAATGGCCTGCAGGATGAAGAGACAGCATGGGTTTGTCACGGGAAGATCTTGCCAAACTAACCTGATCGACTTCTTTGACTGGGTCACTAGGGTGGTTGACGAAGGCCACGCTGTGGGTGTCCTGTATCTGGACTTCAGCAAGGCTTTTGACTCTGGAGGTTGTGAGAATCAAACTCAGGTCTGGTCCACTGGATGCATCAAGCTTGTTCACACCTCGTTCCTCTAACCTCTAGGCTATACTGCCAGCCCAAAGTCCATTTAAGTTTGTAGAAGAGGCATTTTGATGTGATTGTGAAGGCTTCTTCATATTTGTTGCTACTGCGTGCGGAGGTAGGGTCGGGAACACAGATTCAGTGCGAGATTTGTTGGTGGCCCTGGTGTCTCGAGGTTTGTTGGCGCCAAGTCATTTCACAAAATGTATTAATGTGTCCTTTTGCTTTCCTTTGGGTGGCAAGGTATGTCTAATGGGCAATTTAGCAATTTGAGTGGGGTCAGAGAGTAGGATCAGGCCAATTATAAGAGATTATTTTGCTTGGGGATCAGAGCTACCACTGGTCACGTCTGCATCAATTAGAAGCCCCATAGGAGTTTTCTACTTACACTATTGAAAGCTGTCTGAGGATCAACAAAACAGCTTTGATTTCTTAAGTGATACGTACTTGTATATCAAGGTCCAAATTCTCAAAATGTTGCCCGGGCACAAACCCGGGTTTGTGCTCAGGCAAAGTGTGGGTGGGGTGGGCAATGCAAATCAGGAGGAGGGGACCTGAATATCAGCACAGTCTGATTCACAGAGCATTTGCTCCATGCAAGTGCCTTTTGTGCAGTCTCCTTACATTCACAAATACTGCTGAGACTTTGCCTTAATCTGCGCATCCCTAGTTGTTGGAGGTACTGTGGTGTCTCCCCACCCGACCCTTAACACAGTAGTCCCTGGTGTGCAGTGGTCCCTGCCCCCACCCGATCCCATGCATGAAAACATTTTCCCTGGTGTCCAGTAGTCACTGCCCCAACTGATCCCTCGTCCGATGTACGAAAATGTTTTCCCTGGTGTCCAGTGGTCCCTCCCCTCATCCAGTGCATGACAACTGTTTCCCTGGTGTCCAGTGGTCCTTCCCCTCATCCAGTGCATAACAACTGTTTCCCTGGTGTCCAGTGCTCCCTTCCCTCATCCAGGGCATGACAACTGTTTCCCTGGTGTCCAGTGCTCCTTTCCCTCATCCAGTGCATGACAACTGTTTCCCTGGTGTCCAGTGGTCTCTCCCCTCATCCAGTGCATGACAACTGTTTCCCTGGTATCCAGTGGTCCCGCCCCTCATCCAGTGCATGACAACTGTTTCCCTGGTGTCCAGTGGTCCTTCCCCTCATCCAGTGCATGATAACTGTTTCCCTGGTATCCAGTGGTCCCTCCCCTCATCCAGTGCATGAAAACTGTTTCCCTGGTGTCCAGTGGTCCCTCCCCTCATCCAATGCATGACAACTGTTTCCCTGGTGTCCAGTGGTTCCTCCCCTCATCCAGTGCATGTCAAGTATTTCCCTGGTGTCCAGTGGTCTCTGTCCCCCCATTTCTCACCCTATGTATGAAAATGTTTCATCTGGTGTTCAACTGATCCCTCGCCCGATGCATGACAACTCACTGGTGTCCACTAGTCCCTCCCCCCACCCAATCCCTCACTCAGTGTATGAGAATGTTTTACTTGGTGTCCACCCGATCTCTCGCCCGATGTACAACAACTGTTTCCCTGGTGTACAGTGGTCCTTCCCCTCACCAGATCCCTTGCCTGATTTATGAAAATGTTTTCCTTGGTGTCCAGTGGTCCCTCCCCTCACTCGACCCCTCTCCTGAAGTATGACAACAGTTTCCCTGGTGTCGAGTGGTCCCTCCCCCCACCCTATCCCTCACCCGATGTATGACAACTGTTTCCCTGGTGTCTGGTGGTAACCCAATCACTTGCCCGATTAAGAACAGACTATTTACCCTGGTGTCTAGTTGACCCTCCCCCCCATCCGATCCCTGTCCCTGGTTTGAAAAGCCTCCTACCCAAAACACAGCCCCATCCCCATACAGCGATCTTCACCCTCCCAGTCTGTCCCTCATTGGTGGTTAGTGGCCCCCCTCCCTCTTGTGGCACTGACAACTCGTCCCCCCCATTCTCCCTCACCTGAACGTCGGTGCCATGATGGCAAGCGACACAGCCCTCCACACATCATCCCCATCGCCTGCTGTCTGACTGAACCTGGGAGTGCACTGCTTATTTATACGGCTACCCTACAAATAAGCAGCATGCTCCCTGCTTTAGTCAGACAGCAGGTGGGGGGCACAAACCACCAATGAGGGAAGAGGGGGCAAAGATAGCTGTACGGGAATGGGGCTGTGTTTTTTGTTTGGGGAGGGCTTGTCAATGTGGGGACGGGTAATCAGATGGGGGGAGGGTCCACTAGACACCAAGGCAAATAGTCTGTGCTTAATCGGGCGTGGGGAGGGACCACTGGACACCAGGGAAACAGCTGTCCTACACTGGGTGAGGGAAGGGCCCACCGGACACCACAGAAAATGTTTTCATGCATCAGGCGAGGGATCAGGTGTGTGTGTCTGAGAGACCACTGGACACCAGGGAAAATGTTTTCCCATCGGGTGAGGGGAGGGACCACTGGACACTAGGGAGAAACTATATTTAACATCAGGCAGGCATTGGGTTTGGGGTAGGACCACTATACACTAGAACACAGGGCTGTGTATGGGGAAGGGGCGGCGTGCGTGTGCCAAGCTCTGGCACAGTCAGTGTAAATGGGCCCATAATGGGCGTGTAAATGGCCACATAGTGCCTTACATGCACAATGGGCTGATTTACATAGCTGCTTTTGTGAACTGGAAAAAGCACACCTGCACTATCGATTGCCAGGCTGTACTCCTGGCTCCTTGTTGGGACAGCACTACTGGGATCAGCGGTGACTCGACCTGGCCCTATTCTCAGCTGGACAGGGCTGTGGTGCTATCCGACTGAGAATAGCAACCTTAGACACCTGGGCAAATACAAAGCGCAACGAGATCTTTTGCACTGTGCTTTGCATCTTTTTGAGAATTGGGCCTCAGATGTTTTAACATAAAACAGTGCTGTATGGCTAATCTGTTAGAGCAGAATCCATTCTGTGTTTTTTGTTAATAATGTAGTTCCAGCAAACCAACATAATTTATCCAAAATTATTTATGCAAAGATTTTTTTTTGAGACGAGTTCAGTAAACTGATTGGTCTGTACATCTTGGGATCTGTTGGAGAACCTTTCTTAAATACAGGAAATGTTACAGTACCTAATCATGAAGCAGGAATTTGTTTTAAATAGTTGACAATTCATTCTATGATATAGCCTGTATTCCATGCCCAATTATCTCAGCAGAATTATAAAATAAAGTCTAATACTTGTACGAGAAAAGTAAGCACCCAAGGACGAAGTAAAAGCATTATGACCTTTAAGCAAAATTTTCTTTTCTTTTAACTTCTATGGCTGCATTTAGTTCTTTCCAGCCTTTCTGTTGAAAAACGGCCTTCTCTATTTGGAGTACCGACTTATATTTTTCCTAGCCTTATTAAATGCTTTTGTTGTTGCCTTAGTTTTGTTAAACTTCACCAACTGTGGAGATTTGCACCATATTAGAATTCAGAAGTGTCATTTCTATTTTATTTACATTGGCTGATGTTCTGTTTCTGGTCTGGTAATGACCGAAAAGTCTGTTATATGTCCTAGACACTGCCAATTTGCAAAAGCCAAGTCTATGGCTGAAGCTCCTCGTACCCAAAGGTAATTAAATTCACTGTGTGAACCCCTTCTGTTTAAAAAGCCAAGGCTATGTCTTGCAATAATTAAATTAGTTGCTTCCATGGGAATTGCTTGTTTTTTCTTTTAAACATATTACCAGGCTGAGTTCGGGATTTACTGCTAAGCCCATGTTAGCTGCATTGTTTTCAAGCTTATCCAGATCAAGAGAAATAAGAATACCTATTTGTTAGTCTAGCGGCCAATTTTAAAAATATTCATCCTGTTGCACCCCCTTGTCAGAGAAGAGTTGATGGTTGCATAAGATAGCTCTACTCATTAGCTTTCAGAAAAGGTATGTTGTGGTGTTCATCAAATGGTCGATAATACTGAATTTTTAAGAGAAAATCTGAACAATATAGCTGAGCTGAAAAAAGATGCCAAAACAAGTAAATCTTGAATTTCGAAGAAATTGTAAAACTGTTATTTTTAACATCTTATTCATAGTTTGGGTATTAATTTCCAATTTTTGTAAATTGCTAAAATAGATTTGAATAAAATGAACCTAAATGCTCATAAATGAACCCTGAATATAAGTAAAACATAACATCTAAAAGCAATTTGTCATGCCTTATGTCCAGTAATCATGTCTAATAGCATTTGCTCTCACTTTTCTTCCATTTGTTCAGACATTATACCACAATTTCATTGTAATAACTGATTTGTACACAGTAAGGTTGCTAGCCAAGAATACATTCCTATAACCAAATCTCATTCCTGAAGGCATACACTGTACACATATAGAGAAAAACAACACGTTTTCAAACAATAAGTTTATTTCCGGGGCTGAACAGAAAGAGTTTGAAAATGTACTTTTGAATAATGATGACACCCTAGGAAATGTAAATATCTTTTTCATCCCCCAAAATGACCCACACAATTTTTACTACAAGATGTTATCGTAATAAGGTTCATCCTGAGCACAAATTAAACTATTAATTCTAATGCAGCAAATATATTATTGTTTGAGATTATATATTTGCTGCATTAGAATTAATGCAGCAAATATATTCTTGTTTGAGATGATATTTTTAATGAAGACTGATGATCATATTTATCATCATGCAGCTTTTCACTACAGCATGTATTCTTAATACGGAGGCACATTTAACTTAACTCAGAGCCATCATTGTCGGTGTCATAATCTGCTTCCAAATTACCATTTTCGTAACTGATGTTGTCTTCGCCTGTTTCATGCAGATTTTCACATATGTTTGGATGAACAGGTGTTGCTCCTTGACCACTCCGAGTTTCTTCATATCTTCTTTTCAGTCAGGTTTCAGACAGGGTAGGTCCACCGCCTCACGGATTTCCTAGATTTAGTTGCTACTCCCTTGGGGGAGGGGAAGTCGGTGGGTGCGGTATACGTAGACCTATCAAAGGCATTTGATTTAGTGAATCATTGTACTTTGGTTAAAAAATTGAAACACTTGGGCGTGGAGGAAGATTCCTGTGGATGGTTTGGATCATACTTAGACAAGAGATCCCAATTTGTAATAGTAAATGGTCACAGGTCTGGTTTGGGTTCTGTGACAAGGGGGTACCCCAGGGATCAATCCTGGGTCCCCTCTTGGTTTTAGTTTATTTGAATGATTTACCAAGGTTGATAAAAAGCTCACAAGTTAGACTCTATGTGGATGATACAGTTTTGATAGCATCAGGTAGAAATCCAGGTGAAATAGAACAAATATTACAGGGTGATTTTCTAGCCATGCAGAAGTTCTTTTCATTGCTTGGACTTTTGATAAATAGTAAAAAGACACAAACAATGTATTTTGGTATAGAAAAGAAAAATAAAATAATTCCAAAAATAATAATTCAGACTCAGGAAGGAAAAATCTTAGAGCAAACAGAAGTTTATAAATATTTGGGCATTCAAGTTAATCAAAAAATTAAATTTTGATCAACATGTAATAGAATTAATTAAAAAAACCTCAAAGTTAGGGGCAATGAGATGTATATCAAATTGCTTAACAAAAGAAATGTGATTAAATATAGCAAATCAACTAATATTACCAGTGATTGATTATGGGAGTCATATTTACAGACATACCTCAAAAAAAGTTACATAACTTGGATGTTCTCTATAATAAAATAGCCAGATTTGTATTAAAATGTGATATTGGTACCCATCATTGTCTGATGTACACTGAATTAGGATGGAATACATTACATCAGCGGGCAGAGGGAAATTGGTTAAATCAGATAAAAGGATTATTTAAAAATGGTTCACAATATTATCTGACTAGAAACCTTATAAAACCAGACCATGGATCAAATTTGTGGAAATTAGAAGCTAGAGATTTTTTGGTCCCAAAAATAAAAAATAGCTTCAGTAGCATGACCCTTCAATATAAAGTTTCAACAAGTTGGAATAGACTTCCCCCTTCTCTCAGAGACCCAAATTTGTCTTTTTTAGAATATAGAACTGCAGTAAAACATGAACTGCATTTTAGATGCTTGTGTAGTAGGTAGTTCTTAAATAATATTATACAAGTTGTTTGATTATAATGCTGTGATCTGTGGTAAAATTGTATGAATGGTATGTGCATCAGAATGAAATGTATTGTAACTTTTGTAATAACTTAAATTTCGTACTACACAGACTTGCCTTGTAAACAGGGATTCTTTGAACCCTAATGGCAATAATTTCTGTATAAATAAATTTTTACTACTACATTTATGCATGTGCAGATATTCCAGACACCTTGTTGTGTAACTGATGACATGACAGCACTTGCTGTGGATGTCTCGACTCTGCAAACATCATCATAACTCAGGGAATGCCTTGACTGTGTAACATATCCAACAATTGGTGACTCCTAGCCAAATGGTGGACTGATATGGCTAGTCCAATATGATTTGGTGTTTTACAGTGAGACTTTGAAGCACTGTAGATTATATTTTGGGCTAGTGCTAAGACTCTTCTGTGTGCATCAGGAGCGTTTTGGACATGTTCTGCTGGTCTACCCATCATAAGCAGACTCAGAAACTGGTATAGATCAGCAGGCACTAGGGACTCTGCTCTTTCAAAACAAATCTCTCTACAGTCGATGCATGGGTTGGTGGAAATCCCCAGTGCTTTTCTGGCAGATGCACGAAGTGTTGTTTCTGCACGAAAAATGCTGAGATTCCCATACTCATCATCAGGAAGCTCCAGGCCTCACTCAGTTGCTTCTTCTTGACCTTTCTTTGAAACTCAGCAATCTTGTTGACTGTTTCTTTCAAATTTATTTTACTACAATACACCAGCTCTGGTTTGTTTGCTGAATGAAGCTGAAGGAATGTAACTGAACCTTTAAAGTGTCTAACAAGATATTTCTTTAACTTTTCAGCACAGCATGCCGCTGATTCAGCATAACCACGTATCCAAATATCCTCTGTATTTTGTCAACAGGACTATCATATCAAATGCCCTGCCTCACGTCACGTCATCCTGAATGTGGTTTACAAGCATGTCAAATGCTGTTGTGAAGACATCAGTGCTCTCCTCTGTCTGTTCAGTGCTAGTTTCACTGGCTCGTCTGGCCCTTACCAGTAGCTGAGCTAGACAATTTTTGGGGTACTTAGTCTCCAAGGCTATGAGATCTTGGTTTTGTGCCTTAGTCAATAGATCTGTATTACTAACAGACATGGCTGCTGACTGAATGATCCTTTACATTTGAAATGTTCTCACTTGGAAAAGATGTGAAATCACCCTGTTTCTTCACACAATTGCAGATGATGCATGTATTAGTTGCAAATGTTGTGAATGTAAGTCTTGTTCTCATACCTGGCTCCTGGCTTCTTGTTCCAGGCTTTTCTGAGTCTAGATAACCTGCTTGTGGATTGTGTTTGCATGAAAGATTTTCTTTGCTAGTGTAATTCTGATAGCACTGGCGATGATAACGAATGGCAACAGTGAATCATGTCTCATCCAGCACATCTGATGTTTTATTGCTACTGTACGATTCATCATCTGCTTCTCTCATACATCTGAACAGAATTTCTTGACCTCTGCCTTTGGCCGCAACAAGATTTTGTGAAGCATCTCTGTCTTGGCAAATGGGTGTGATCTACGAAACCTTTTTGCTGGAGATGGTACAAATCCAGTACCTTGTTTACTTGCCATTTCCTGCAATTAAACAGAAAATATTTATTTTAAACATGCAATACACTGAAAAAGAAAAAGAAACATAGATAGAAACATAGACTTTGACAGCAGATAAGGACCGCTAGGCCCATCTAGTCTGCCCATTTCTCTACCTACAGGATAGGCCGCAGATCCTAGTTAACCAACAGCCTATTTCTTCCTACCCCCCACAAGAATTGCCTTATGTCTGTCCCATGCATTCTTGAATTCTCCCACAGTTTTAGACCCCACAACCTCCTCAGGAAGGCTGTTCCATGCATCTACTACCCTCTCTGTGAAATAATACTTCCTCACATTGCCCTGAACCTCCTCCTCCTATCTTTAAATTGTGTCCCTTGTTCTTGCAAGTCTCTTTTCTGAAAAATGCTACCCTCTTGGACTTTGTTGATTCCACTGAGGTACTTAAAAGTTTCTATCATGTCCCCCCTCTCCCTTCTTTCCTCAAGGGTATACATATTAAGCTCCTTTAGTCTCTCCTCATACGGCTTCTCTTGCAGACCCTGCACCATTTTAGTTGCCCTCCTCTGGACTGTCTCTATCCTGTCTATGTCCTTGCGGAGATGGGGTCTCCAGAACTGGACACAGTACTCCAGATGGGGTCTCACCAACTGTCTGTACAGAGGGATAACAACTTCCTGTTTTCTGCTTTCTCCCTATACATCCCAGTATACCCCCAGCCCTCCCTACTGCCTTCTCACATTGCTTGCTAACCTTAAGGTCATCTGATATGATTACCCCCAGGTCCCCACCCATTGTGTATTCTTCCCCTGGGTTCTTGTTTCCCAGGTGCATTATTTTGCACTTCTTTGCATTGAATCCTAGCTGCCATACTTCTGACATTATTAAGTTTACACCACCAAACAACACATATCTTTAAACATTTTTGAGATATGGATCCCTGAGTGCCAGTTAAGCCTCTCTCATTGGCAGTGCCAGATGTCACTTTCATGGGGTAGGGGCTCAGCAAAGATAGGCTTCTGTCTCGGCACCTGCCATTGACCTAACACCACAACATACATTTCCTGAAAGCTGAAGGTCATACCTAACTCACGAACATGACAAACCTTCTATAATGGCAACAAAAACCTAAAATAAGGCCCTTTTGAAAATTGGCTGCTAGACTATGTGAATTAAAGCTGCACATTATAAATAATGGAGATACAGGATACTAGTTATTTATTTCCTCAGGTATTAAAGAGTCTCATATTTCAGAATCATGTCCATCAGTAGGAATACATATAGTAATTAATATCGATTTCCAGTACCGAGTCCAATTTAACACTTACAAGGTCCTTTGATTTAGAGTTTAGAATAACCAAGACTGATTTGACACTATTAAATGTTGATTAAAATAAATCCTGTTTACCATCTGGCCACAAAAGAAAACTGTTGGCAGAAATAATGATGCGGAAAAATAAAAAGCCAGCATTAGCCCTGAGTAACTATGTCAAAATTCTGAGACACTAATTGCTATCACGAGGCTACCTTAAAATCTACCCTTATTTCTGAATCTATAGCCATCTCTTGTGATAGCACAAAAACCTGAAAAGTTTACTACAGTATTACTTAATCATGTTTCTTCGCATAGAATAATATAATGAGTCAGAAGAAAATACTTACACTTAAAATCTGCTTGTTTAATTTATTTTTTTATTTAATATTTGGTCACCGGGTAAAGAACCCAAGGGCATCAAATGCCCATTTTCATGGGTGACCGGGATATAACAATACATTACAAACCAAGGCATAAATTAGTTTCAGAAAACTGATTAGTCACGTTGCTAATCAAAAATATTTTTGATTAGCAATTTCTAAAAACAGAAGACAATGTTTGCCATTTTTGTGTTAATTTTGCCAGACTTTTTCATTGGCCAATCAGGTCAGTGGACTGAGAAACTGAACTATACTCTTAGACATAGCACACCTGTCTTTCCTGACCAGCTGCACTCACATTTCTTTGCATCAGTTCTACAGGGCAAACACATTTAAGTAGGTGGTCAGCAGCAGCAGAGGGAGAAGTATTTCTGCAAGGCACAGGGTTTTTTCCTTTTTGTGCCACAATTTCAGATAGCGCAGGAAATCTTCAGCCTCTGAGGTGATTCTAACATACCCCAGCACGTAACCTGCACTGTTCACATTAACCCTGACCACCTGACTAACATAGCCAAGACAGAAGCTGGGGTAATACCCATTCAGGGCCTGCCTATATCAGGAAAACAGATTGGTAATTTAGCTAATCAAGACCGCTGCTGATTCACAGCTGCCTGTTTCTGCGTTGCAAATTGGGATGCGAACCAGCTTAATTTATGCCTTGCAAATGAACTCCGACCCAAGGAAGACCTGTAACAGGGAAGATTCAATTTCCCAATCTAGTACAAGAAGAAGAAGAATCGGCATTTATATAATGCTTTTCATACACAGTGAATCCTAAAGCGCTATACAAGCAATGCTAGGCTAAATGAAGACCAACTGATACAGACATAAATGAAACAGGTACTCTCGTTACTCCGCCGCTCACTATAACTATGATAGGATAGATGATTGCTTTATATAAGTTGAGCATCTCGCACGGGTTGCCAAAAGCAAGACTGGGGACATCTACCTCTCTGATGATGCACCCGTTAGCACCTACTGAGAGACTGGGCTAGAGGAAAGATCTACATGGTGGTGCCCTAACCCATATTTCCGTCTTTCGGATGACACGTTAAATCGAGGTCCCATCTGCCTGGATTGGTGGTAGTTCAGGTGGATGTTAAAGATCCCATGGCACTTATCGAAAAGAGTAGGGGAATTTTTTATTGGAAAACAATATAAGAAAACAAAACCAAGGTAATACATAACACTATAAACATATTGCTGATTACCTATGAAAACAGAAAAAGAAAAGCACAATATCCATTGTTCGTAGGAAAAGGAAAAAAATGTGTACTTAAAAAAAATGTTCACCACAGAATCAAACACCTTCCCCCCCACAGACTTGATATTGGAAGGAAAGAAAAAGAAAAACTCCAGACAATATAAAACCCATATTCAGGTAACCCCTTCAAACAAAATGATCGGTAAAGCTCTCCACCAAAATGCCACTAAAGGCGCAGGAAGAGTTTTCTTCTCTGAACAATAAATTCTAGAGATTTCACTTCTAATATGTTCTTGAAGTGCAGGCAAAGTAATCGATTTCTGTTGTAACACAAACAAACATCTGTTGTGCCAGATGCACCATTTGCAGACAGCAAACAGCACCCTCAAAGTACCTGGAAAAAAAATCTTCCAATTTGGTCCAAAGTCCCCATAAACCAATTCAGTATACATCAAACTGGAAAATACAGGTAAGCCCCATGAGTGACTCAATTTAGACCATAAAGGGGCAATATATGGGCACTCAAAAAAGAGATGTTGCATAGATTCTAGTTGACAAACACAGGTTTCACGAATACAGTAACGTTCAGACAATTGTTTGTGTTTCTGATTTCCTTTGACGTTCAATTTGTCGTGACAACATAACCATAAAACGTCCCACATTTTTGCAGGAATTCTGTTGTCTACTAATTGTTTAACCAAACACTGTGAATCACAAGGTACTGTAAAACAAGGCGGTATTAAGAACATGGAGTGCAGAATAGAGGAGTATAAGCGTTTCCTATTTCGTAACAACTCCACCTCAGGGGACACTTTCCAAAGTTTAAGTTTTTTAAACACTTCAACAAGGTATACAGAGGAACCCAATGGAATTCTTGTAAAGGGTTTCCAAACCGAGCCTGCCATTTTCCCAAAATATTGGGAGCGGGAGGCAAGGCTAAGGGCCCAACAATCTGTCCTGTTGTCTAAACAAGGAAAAAGGTTAGCATGCACAAAGATAGAAAATTAAAAAAGCACCGGGTTTATCATTTGCAAACCCCCCTGTTTTATAGGCCAGTAAGTGACCGATCTCTTAACAGGGTTTAGTCTACTACCCCAAAGCAATTGAAAAAACAAATTATACAACCGGGCTTCAAGAAAAAAAGGAAGAGGAAAAACATAACTAACAAGTAAACAGAGTGGCAAGATACAGTTTTTAAGTAAAAAAATCCGTTTCCTCCGAGCCACCGAATAATTTTAGATTCAGCAACCTCCATAGCCGAACACCAATTACATGCCGCTGCATCAACTGGACCAAAAATAACTCCCAAAATGCAAATTTTCTGAAAATGAACAGCAAGCCCTCCAATCGTAGGCAATCTATCCAGTAAAGGAATGTGCACAGCACATCCCACACTCTTTTGGGTATTTAAAGCAGAACCAGAAATCTGGGAAAAGGAATGAACAATTTCAATAGCCCGTTCCCCAGAAGCTGGTTCAGCTACCAAAATACAAACATCATCCGCGTAAGCCAAAACACACGGGAAAACAAGGTCTGGAGCTACAGAAATATGATGAATATCAGCCCTCCCCACTAACATCCGAAGAAGTGGATCAATGGAAAAGACATATAACAGGGGACTTAGAGGACAGCCTTGTCTGACCCCTCTCTTAATAGGGACACGGGAGCCTCTCAAACCATTAACCAATGGCGTGGTGTAAGCCAATCTATACAAAAGTTTAATCCAGCCCAGCAAAACCGCAGGTACCCCGTATTTATGCAACACAGAAAACAAATACTCATGTGGCACCCGGTCAAAAGCCTTGGTTTGGTCTAAACTAAAAACACAACCTTGAGTGGTAGTCCCATCAAAGACCTCTCTCAAAATTTTCAGGTTGGAGATCATGGAACGACCCGGGATTGCACAGAAGACACCAGGAGAAAGGACTGCTGTGTGACTGAACTTCTCTGCTGGGACTAAAGTAGAAGAACTTTTGTACTTGGACCTTTAATTTAGGGTAAAAAAACTAACATACAAAAAAAAAAAAAGTGTGTGCTTGGGTTAACTGAACTGAATGGGCATCTGAAGAGTTATCTAGGTGTAAATCTCAGGTGACTGAAAGGACTTAACTGCTGTGAGGTTTAAATTACTTGTAGAAAGATCTAGTAAGTAGGGGGAGTGGCTTAGCTAGAAGGAAGCTACATTTAAAGACTGCCTTAGAAAGATTCTGCTAATAGCTTGGCAGAAGACACCAGGAGAAAGGACTGCTGTGTGACTGAACTTCTCTGCTGAGACTATATTGCCCTCCTTCTCTCCTGCACCCCCCCCACCCAAAGCTAGTTCTATTTTTATAGGCACAGGATTTGACTGACAACAGGAACTTCCTGTTTAGGGGCAGGAAGTGAGTGATCACAGAACCACCAAGGACCCACCATCCTAGAAGGGCAAGAGTAGCTCTCCGGCCCCCTCTAGCTGCTGGAGGTCTGCTTCTGAGCAAGTAAGTGGTCTACTGAGAAATATAGGATATTCTTGTCTCAGAACAGGACAATCAGGAGTTTAAAGGGCACACAGGCAGAAAGTAAGGAGAGAGAAAAAAAAACAGAGGAAAGAGGAAGGATTGCAAACAGTTAAGAGGCCAGAAATAAGACATGATTGGAGTGGTGCAGTGCAGTGGCTGTGGAGCAGCAGTCTCCCGGGAGATGTTCTGGAGGATGCAGTGTTGTCCCATCTGCAGCCACCTCTCTGGGCTGAGGAAGGAGGTTGCTCATCTCCGGGCTGAGTTGGCCAGGATTTGTGGGACCTCCTCTTCCATCCAGGAACCACCAGTGCCACTGCCGTTGCCTCAGAGGTTGCCAAGAAAGAGGAGCGGTTGGACCACAGTGGGCTCAGGGAGGGTGAGGGTGGTGGAACAGAGGCGCATTCCTTCAGTTGTACCTCTCCACAATTCCTATGCCATTCTGGCAAAGTGTGGTTCCTCTATGGAGGCACCCACAGTGGAGACCAAGGAGGATGCTGGAACCTCCACAAAGGAGACCCACAGGAGGGTGCAGGGGACCCTGCAGGGAAGGAAACAACTCCTGGTGGGGAGACTCATTGTTAGGAAGGTAGAACTGGGGAGGAAGGAGAGGGAGGTAAGGTGCCTGCCTGGTGCCATGGCTTGGAGGGACAGGAGCGATTCCTCAGGATTGCGGAGCAGCTGCACAGGGAGGGAGCTGGATGTCACTGTCCACCTAGGTACAAATGACCTGGCTAAGAAAGGGATTAGAGAGTGCAGGAAGAGTTTGTGGAATTGGGGAGGGCCTTAGTCAAGTAGCGCATACGGTAACCTTCTCGGAGGTGCTACCCATCTATGGCATAGGAGAGGCTACGGTGTTCCGCTGCACAGTTCAATCAGTGGTTGAAAAACTGGTGTGGAGCTCAGGATTTGGCTTCATTGGGGACTGGGGGTCCACCTGGAGTGATGCAAGCCTATACTGGCATGATGGGCTGCATCTGTCCGGGAGGGGAACCAGGATCCTAGGTGATAGGTTTAAATGCTTCATTGGCAAGCTTTTAAACTAGCCAAGGGGGGAGGCACTGGAAAGGAGCAGGAAAATCCTAGCCCCCAAATAATCACGGTAGTAAGTGCGGCCAACACCAACCTAGAGGTGTCGATAGGGAGAAGGGCAGGGGTAAATGGAGAAAGTGACAAAGGCAAGAAGGACAGGGATGGGGCAAAAGGGAGTAAGACCATCAGGAAATGGAGGGTAATGAGTACCAATGCCTGTAGTCTGGGCAACAAACTCCCTGAGCTGATGGCCTTAATGGAAGAGGGATGCCTGGATATCGCAGCAGTCACAGAAACATGGTACACAGAGAACCATGACTGGGATGTTAACATACCAGGGTACATAACCTACAGGAGACAGGCAGAGGAGAAGAGGGAGGAGTAGCTCTCTATGTAAAGGAAGGGATAAAAGCAACTGAACAAAAGAGTAAACAGGGAGGAGAGGAGGCACTGTGGGTCTCCTTGGAGACTGGAAAGGCACCACAATCCGCACAGGGTTGTGGTACAGACCCCCATGTCAGGGGAAGAATGGACAAGGATATGATAGAAGGCATTCTTAAAATGGCAGAGAAAGGGGAGATACTGTTGATGGGAGACCTGAATATACCAGATGTTAACTGGAGCACATTTGCTACAGCCACATCCAAGAGCAGGACCATTCTTGATGCCCTACAGGTGGCGGCATTAGACAGCTAGTTTCGGAACCCACTCGTGAGGCAGCAATCTTAAGACCTCGTACTCTCAAACGGGGGCAGTGAGAGGATCTCAGATCTAGAAGTGGGTTGCCAACTGGGGACAAGTGACCATCAAACAGTGTGGTTCACGTTAAACTCAGCTACAGAGTCAAGCCATACAAAAGTGAGGGTACTGGACTTTAGGAGGGCTGACTTTGGCAAGATAGGAGAGTGCCTCAGAAAATCACTAGCAAACAGGCTAGAAGGAGGTGTGGAGCAACAATGGGAATTATCAAGTACTGCATCACAGAGGCAACAAGCCTCTGTGTGAAGCAAATAAACAAATCAAAAGAAAGAAGAAGCCACTATGGTTCTCAAAAGAAGTGGCAGGAAAGTCAGGAAGAAAAAGATAGCATTCCGGAAGTGTAAGGAAACACAGAAGGAGCAGGACAGAGAGCTGTACCAGTTAGGCAGAAGGAAGCAGGAGGGAAGTCAGAATAGCAAAGGCCCAAACTGAGGAAAAGATAGCCAACTCAGTTACGTAAGGGATAAAACCTTTATAGGTACATCAGCGTAGAAAGACAAAGGGAGGAATAGTGAGGCTGAATAGAATGAGCGGTGGGTGGGCAGAGGGACAGTGAAAAAGCAGGAATACTGAGCGAATATTTCTGCTCAGTATTCACAAAAGAGGAGGGAAGTGGCTAATCCAATTAACAGAAGCACTCTTGATAGGAGGTCGATCCCAGTCCTTTCACAGAAGAAAGGGTTCTGAAGAACTCCTAAAACTGAAGGTGGACAAAGCAATGGGTCCTGATGGAATTCACCCCAGAATTCTAAAAGAATTAAGGGAGGAACTAGTGAAACCACTGGCTACTCTTTTTAATAAATCATAGGAGGATGGTGTGGTACCTGAGGACTGGAGGAAGGTGGATGTGATTCCCCTTCACAAATGTGGGACCAAGACAGAGGCAGGAAACTACAGACCTGTCAGTCTGACCTCTGTAGTAGGGAAAGTGATGGAGTCACTTCTGAAGGAAAGAATAATTGAGTACCTAGAGGCCAGTGGAGCACAGGACCCAAGGCAGCATGGGTTCACAGCGAGAAGGTCATGTCAGATGAATCTAAAAGATTTCTTTGACTGGGTGACCAAAGTAGTAGACCAGGAGGGCTAAGGACATGGCCTACCTAGACTTTGAGCAAGGCATTTGACACAGTCCCACACAAAGATTAATAGTCAAATTAACCAGCCTGGGAGTGGGACCCAGGGTGGTAGCCTGGTAAAACATTGGCTGGACAACAGGACACGGAAGGTAATTGTAAATGGAGTCCACTCTGAAGAAAGGGGGGTTACTAGTGGGGTACTGCAGGGTTCAGTATTGGGTCCAGTCCTTTTTAATGTCTTCATCAGTGACATTGCAGAGGGACTGGAAGGAAAAGTATGCCTTTTTGCAGATGACACAAAGATCTGCAACAGGGTTGACACATAAGGAGGCGTGGAAAGGATGAAAAGGGACTTGGCAAGGTTGGAGGAATGGTCAGAAGTATGGCAGCTAGGATTCAATGCAAAGAAGTGCAAAATAATGCACCTGGGAAACAAGAATACACAATGGGTGGGGAGGTAGTAACAACAACACAAATGGAAAGGGACCTGGGGGTAATCATATCAGATGACCTTAAGGTTAGCAAGCAATGTGAGAAGGCAGTAGGGAGGGCTGGAGGTATACTGGGATGTATAGGCAGAGGCATCATCAGCAGAAAACAGGAAGTTGTTATCCCTCTGTACAGACAGTTGGTGAGACCCCATCTGGAGTACTGTGTCCAGTTCTGGAGACCCCATCTCCGCAAGGACATAGACAGGATAGAGGCAGTCCAGAGGAGGGCAACTAAAATGGTTCAGGGTCTGCAAGAGAAGCCGTATGAGGAGAGACTAAATGAGCTTAATATGTATACCCTTGAGGAAGGAAGGGAGGGGGGACATGATAGAAACTTTTAAGTGCCTCAGTGGAATCAACAAAGTCCAAGAGGGTAGCATCTTTCAGAAAAAGAGACTTGCAAGAACAAGGGGACACAATTTAAAGATAGAAGGAGGGGTTCAGGGGCAAGGTGAGGAAGTATTATTTCACAGAGAGGGTAGTGGATGCATGGAACAGCCTTCCTGAGGAGGTTGTGGGGTCTAAAACTGTGGGAGAATTCAAGAATGCATGGGACAGACATAAGGCAATTCTTGTGGGGGGTAGGAAGAAATAGGCTGTTGGTTAACTAGGATCTGCGGCCTATCCTGTAGGTAGGGAAATGGGCAGACTAGATGGGCCTAGTGGTCCTTATCTGCCGTCAAAGTCTATGTTTCTAAGTCTGTGTGGCAGAAATCACCTGAGCCGCCACCCGAGCTAGCCTATTAGAAACTATTTTGCACAAAATCTTCCAATCTGAATTTAATAAACTAATCGGCCGCCAGTTATCTAATTTAGTTTTATCATGCGTCTGTTTATACAAAAAAATTAGATAACTGTCCGAAAAGGCAAGGGGAATAGGCAATAAGCCGTGTAAAATAGTATTATAAACCTGAGTTAAATATGGCAGCAATAAGGATTTAGATTTCTTATAAAATTCGTTTGGAATCCCATCAGGTCCAGGGATAACTGTATTTTTCAGATGACTTATAACTGAATCAACTTCTGCACAGGTAACCTGCTGATTTAAGGGTACAAAACATTCTGGGGAGTGAACAGGAACGTCAAAGGAATCCAGAAAACTCTCCCAGGAAGGTGAATCATAAGCCCGTCCATATAATGAGTTAGTATGCAAAGAAACTTCCTCCAAAATTTTATGGTTCTCAGTTATCATGATACCAGAATGAGAAACCAAAGTAGACATATATTTAGATGCCACCTGTTGGTGACTACTATCATACTGGATTAATAATTTTAGCAGAACCCTTCCGCCATATTTCTGTTCCAGGAAAAGCGATGTCGTTCTCTCATACTAAGAAGCCCGCATCTCTGCTTTAACCTGTCGGATTTGGTCTGAATAGTCTAAACCCCATTCAGATTGCCAAGACAGCAGTCTTTGTAGGTGGCGCCGATATTTAAGATACTGAAAATAACGATCAGAAGATACTTTTTTAGAGTAATGTTTACAAAATTTCATAATTTCTACTTTAGTATCTTGCCACCAAAAAGCCGAATTATCATACAAGGCAAAAACAGAGATCTTATCTTGAAGAAGTGAAACAGGCCTTGCCACCCACCATCATCAGTCAACACAGAAATATTCATTTTCAAAAGGAATGAGTGACAGGTTTGTTAAGTGGAAAACCAGTATGCAACAGTAATAAACAGTGATCTGAAAATTCACAAGGTACCACCAGTACCGTACATCATTCAACCAGTGGGAAATAAAAAATAATCAATTCAGAGTGGAAGATCTGCCACGATGAAAAGTGTGTTCTGAGGAGTGACCCCAAAGAAGCCCCATCTCTCAAATCAGCAGTAACATACAGAGTGTTAAGAAAATTGAAATCTGAATACAATTTTTGAGTAAGGCCAGTTTTATCAGATAATGACAAAATGCAGTTAAAATCTCCGCCAAAAATCACAGACTTAGAAGAATGAAGAAACGGCTGGATCTGTTTTAACGTGTGAACCCTCTGGGTTTTAACTTGAGGGTTATAAAGATTAATAAGTCTCCATTCTTGACGTTGGAAAACAATATCCATGATCAAGACACGACCTTGAATTAAATCAATTAACCTAGTGACCTGAATGTCTACCCCCTGAACCAGTATCCCTACTCCAGAACACAATTCTTCAGCTAGAGACCAAAAGGACAGACCATTCCTCCAAATCCCTAGAGGCTTTCCCAATCTCTTGCAAAGAATGGAGCCTAGTGTCTTGCAAAAAAATGATGTGCAAGGGTAAAGACAAAAGAAATGAAAAAATGGCCCGGCGTCTCTTATCATTTTTAAGACTATTCGTATTTAAGCTTCCAAAAGATATAAAGTCCCCATCTTAGTGAAAGAGCTGGAAATCAAGATTTTTCTACCACGATCCTTACGGAGATTTAATCTTGCATCTCTTCTTTTATTCAATTGGACCTCCCCAAAACTTGCTCAGAGTCAGTGAACATCTCAACCTGAGAAGATGCAATAGATGAGGCATCAGAATCCTCCCAGTATCCACAGTTTGCTTTTGCTTAGAAAAATCACAAACTGGTTGGAAACGTCAGGTCAGAGGGAGAACCACAGTGAACAGAGGCACTCCTTCGTCAGAGAACTCCTCGTCAATCTCCTGTTTCCCAGGGACCCAGTCAGAATCCCCAGGGGCGGCATGCTGTCCTTCAGAGAAGGTAAAACAACAGCACAAGAGGTGGAAGCCTGTACTTCCTCCAGAACCGGGGGAGGATAAAGCCTGGGCAGAGAACTAGGGACCTCAGGCCGTGAGGTGCACTGGAGGAAGGAACCTTCAGAGCGAGGTTCCAACCCAGGAGTTCCCAAAGGAGGAGAATCAACAGGGGTGGAGGTATCACTGCAGTATCAAAGGTTGAAACTGGGGCCTTGCCTGAGCCGACTTCTGAGCCTGAGTGACAGTCTCGTGCTGAGAATCGGAGGCGGTCAGGGTTATTATGGGAAGCCCATGGACAATCTTTAAAAGAATGAGAAGTTTCCTCACACAAATTACAGTATTCAGGGCGTGGGCAATTGATACTGACATGGCCAGAACCAAGACATGTAGCACATTTCAGCTGGTCACAGGCACTACTGAGATGTGTCTGGGCTCCACACCGGAAACAAGATTTTGGCTGCCCTGGATAAAAAACAAAACCACAATCCCTACCCAAATAAAAACAACTGGGCAAGTGTTGAATAGACCCAGTGAGTATAGGCAATTTAACCTGTAGTTTCCACCCTCCTGTCCAGAAACATTCGGAATCAATAATCGGATTGGGTAAACCCAGAACAGAACATTTAGAGGACAACCATCTTACAATATCTTCTATAGCCACCCCCTCATTTTTAAACAAAACTGTAATAGATTTTATAGTTGGTTTAGTAAGGGGAATAGCGAAAAAAGGGGCCCTCAAAGGAGTATGTCGAACAGCTTGATATCTGCTCCAAAAAGTATCTAACCCAGCTGCATTCTTAAAGCTAACATCAAAGTAATTATCTCCAGATGTATGAATTAAAGCATAAATGTCAGAGGGAGAGAAATGGAGACTTGATTTAAGCAAAGTTTTCCCTACATAAAGACGATCAGGGAAGACGTCCAGGCCACCCCTATAACGTATGCGAACAGCATTCAGCCGGTTAGCCTGTTCAGGAGGGGAATGGAACAAACCAGCAAAAGTTTTAGTCCGGGGAGGCCCCAAAGCCGGGCCAGAATCCTTAGTAGCCGAGCTCCTATTACTCTTCAATTCAGGGGCAGAAGAAGGTTCAGGTAGGGAATCAGATATGGGCATCGAAACAGAGCGCACACCAGTCTCAACTAAGTCAACCTGGGAAGAAGCATGAGGCAAAGGAACAACAGCAGCAGGCAGGATGGAGGTAGGCAATACAGCATCGGCAGTGAGCAAGTCCGAGTTGTGGAATATACTTGGTGTAGATACCTGCCCTTTATCCGCCTGCCAAGATGGAGACTGTGATAAAGTAAACCCCGAAGGAACCTCTAGTGGGTCCAAGATGTCCAATAAATCTCCTCGGGGAGCAGGGCCAGGCCGAGCAGAAGAGGTCCAAGAATCATCTAAAGGGGATTTCTCCCATCCTGCACCCCGAAGTGCTTCTGCAATAGTGAGTCCAGAAGCCGAGAGGTGGGAATCAAACCCACCACCAACTGGGCTAGAGACAAACAAGCCTGGTAAACCGGGCTGGCGATCCCCCACAACATTAGTAGAAACACCATTACTGTGAACTGTACCTTTCAGACCGTCAGACACTCCTGGGAGAACTGGAGTAGACAACCCAATACTGGCTTCCAGGCGGCTGCAACACTTAGGTCCGACCCCTTCCAACTCCCGAGGTGCAGAACTTAGACAAGGAGGCGGTGTGGGGGAGCCTTGGGGAGACTCCAGGCACTTGCCTACCCGCAATTCGCTGCCAGTCTCCCCAGTTCCCAGTAAACAAGCATCACCGCAACTGAATACTGTCAGCACGTCCTGGTTCCCGCAGAACATTCAGCGTCTCTTGCGTCGCAGGGTGACTGACCTCGTCACTAGGAGGCGGGCAAGGAGAAGCCCTGCAATGCGCTGCCGAAGAGGAAAAACCGGGTACAGTAGAACAAACCGGCTTAGGAGAGGAGAAGACAACGCCAGCCCTAGAATCCATAGGTGAGTCAAATCCAGTTACTACTGCGTCCATGGAAAGAGAGTCGTGAGGCAAAAAAACATCCGTTTGGCAGCGTGAAGCCGCATCCGTTTGGCAGTGGGAATCCGCATCCAGTAGTCCGTAAGAACAGCAGGCATGGTCTCCGAAGCCTAGAGATAGGAGGAGACCAACTCCCCTATCTCCCGCACATCCTCTTGCTCCGACTCAAGCCCCAAGTAACCATTAGGCAAGCTGTTTCCTCACGGCACAGCGCAACCGCAATGGAGTAGGGGAATTTTCCCGGTGTCCTGGCCAAATTTCCCTCATTCACTAAAAATACCACCAACAGCTTAATCTGATTCAAGGTCAGTTGGCATTCATCTGTATCCCCTTCCCCCGGGGGTCGTGCCTGAAAATAGGCAGGATGTGTCTAGTGCACTTACCCAGTCAACAAAAACTAAATAAATATCTCCTAAGGTTCCCACAGTTTCACTTTTATAAAAGACAAACTGTTGTAGATTCTACAGGATAACCCCCACCCCCACCCATGGCAGTTCCTTAGCGATACTGTCAAAACAGTCCTGAGAGGCCATCTTATACAATATGCCTCATGTCTTAAGAAACAATGTCAAGAACACAGGCTGTTGTTGGAAGACACACTGCACATTCAACAACTTGCCAACCAGCAGGGCGATTACTCGGTCAGTACACAGTTAGCCCAAGTTAAAGTAGAATTAGATAAATTAGCCCTTGAACAAACAGAAAGAGCCCTTGCCTTCTTACACCAAGGATTTTATGAGACTGGCGCCTGGTTGTCCCGCCTACTGGCGCATCAGCTCCACAAGCAGCACCATTAAAAAACTATAACAGCAATATCTCGCCCACATATGGGTGCCAGACTAACACAATATCATGGTACAGCCCAGGCCTTTGAGGCCCACTATGAGACACTATAACCTGAACATATCCCCTCCCAGATGGAAACAGATTACTTTCTGCTTAAACTGACTCTACCACATTTAACTGAAGATCAAGAGTAGTGATTAATGCGTCTGATTTCCCCACCTACTGTAATTATATAGACCCTACTTGATCTCTGGCTTAGCCCTCCCTTCCCTAACCACTAAGGTTTCCTTTTGCCTATCCTATGAATTCTTGAATCCCATTACAGTTTTTGCCCCCACCTCCTCTGCTGGGAGGCTGTTCCAGGTATCCACCACCCTTTCAGTGAAGAAGTACTTCCTCATGTTTCCCCTGAGCCAACCCCTCTGACTTCACAGCATGCCCCCTTGTTCTTGAGCATCTTTTTTTCTGAAAACTGCTTCCCTCCTGTACCTTATCTATACCAGTGAGGTATTTGAAAGTCTCTATCATATCCCCCCTCCTTTCCACCAAGGTGTACATATTGAGGTCCTTTACAGGGTTTTATTTAACTCTAAAAATTGATTAGTGTTTTGCTCATAAAAGTTCTAAAACATTGTGAAAATGCACAGCACTTGCCTCACTGTGTTTAACAAACATAACACTTCTAGAAAATCTATATACATGCTTTCTGTACAGTTAGTATTGTCCCAAGAAAAAAACTGCTAATCAATTATTTCAAACCCTGCTTTAGTCCCTCCTCAAAGGATTTCTGGTGCAGACCCTGCACCATTTTAGTTACCCTCCTCTGGACCACTTACATTCTGTCTATGTCCTTCTGGAGATGTGGTCTCCAGAGCTGGACACAGAGTACTCCAAATGTAGTCTCACCAATGACCTATACAGCGGCATCCCCACCTCCCTCTTTCTGCTGGTGATACTCCTCCCTATGCACCTTAGCACACCATTGGTTCTCCCCACTGCCTTGTAACACCGTTTGTCCACCTTTAGGTAATCAGATATGATTACTCCCAGGTCTCTTTCCTGCTTGGTGGTCACCAGTACCACTCCCTCCACTTTGTACTCTGCCCCTGGGTTTCTGCACCCCAAGTGCATGATTGTGCACTTCTTTGCATTGAAACTTAGTTGCCACACTCTTGATCACGCCACAAGTTTTCTTAGATCCCGCTTCATTCTTCCACCTCCCCCTGGAGTGTCTACCCTATTGCAGATCTCTGTGTCATCTGCAAAAAGGCATACCTTCCCTTCTAGCCCCTCTGCACCGTCACTAATAAAGACATGATTTATTGAAATGTTTCACCACAAAGGCACACTGAACAACAAGTTGCTCGTCTCCCGGTGTGACCTTGGGGAAGGGTGTACAATTGGATGATCAACTAAACATACAGTTTACATTTACATTGTTGAGAAAAATAACATACATACAATTGCATTTATGATAAAACAAGACAGTTAATATTTAAAATACAATTAATGTTTAACACGCAAATCTGGAGACCTGGGTTTGAATCCCACAGCCCCCAGTTGCATACTGTGTGACCGTGAGCAAGTCACTTAACTTCCCTGTGCTCCCAGATTACACCTGTAAACAAGCTTCATGGAAAAATTCCATGGAACATTGGGCAAAAAAGGGACTGCGCAGGGCTGGGGGGAATGGAGGAAGGGGAGATGTCGGGGTGGACAGTCCCGATCAATGTCAGGAGCATGAGTAATAAAATGCCCGAGCTCCAGGCTATGCTGGCTGAGGGAGCAGTGGATGTGGCGGCAATTACGGGGACATGGGCCACCCAGAGATATGATTGGGACCTAAACTTGGAGGGCTACAATATATTCAGGAAAGATAGAGGAGTGGGACGAAGAGGAGGTGTTGCGCTGATAGTCAGAAATGACGCAGTGGTTAGTGGAGTGGAGGGGGTGTGGAGGTGATTTGGGTAACCCTTCAAATGAGGGGAGGGAAAAAAACTGAAAATAGGGTTGGTGTACAGGCCCCCTGCAATACAGGAGGCTCTGGAGAATAAACTGGTTGAGAACATCAAGGGTCACTGTGACCTTGGAAAGGGTAGGGTGGTGGTCATGGGTGACCTTAATATACCTGGGGCTGACTAGGACACTATGACATCCTCTGTGGCCAGGGAACAGAGACTAATGGACGTCTTTCAGGATGCCTTCCTGGTCCAACAGGTGGGGGAACCTACTAGAGTGGAGCGGATATTGGACATTGTCCTAGTGGACAGTGACCAGATAACAGGCCTGGAGGTTCGCAGTCCACTGGCGGGTGGTGACCATGCCACGGTCTGGTTTCTGCTGTATTGGGCGGGGCGGGGGCCTCACAGAAACACACTAGTGGTAGACTTCAGGGGAGCGGACTTTTTGGGCATGGGTAGGATTCTACGGGAGAGGTTGGACATGATTAGGCTGGATATGGATGCTGGAAGCTTGTGGGAGACCATTAAGAAAGGGGTGCAAGAGGCTACTTGGTCCTGTACAAAAGTAAGGCGAAAGCATGGTAGAACCAGCAAGCCATGTTGGTGGACCAGGGAGGTGCAGGAGGTGGTGAGGGACAAAAAGGTTACCTACGCATGTGTTAAGTGCTCAACGGGGGATAAGGAGCGAGAAGAGTATGAACTGATGGCCAGGAGGGTCACCAGAGTGGTGAGGGGAGCCAAGGCAGTGATGGAGCAAAACCTGGCTAGGGATATCCGGGGTGGGGTGAAGAGATTCCATAGATACATAAGAGAGAAGAGAAAAGCGAGGACACAGATCAGCAGGATTAAGACTGAGGGGATGGGCTCAGGAAGCAGGAGAACAGGCAGAGGTGCTAAACGAGAACTTTGCCTCAATCTTTACAGAGGGAGACAGGGGATCCCTACAGCCTGATGGAAGGGAAGAGAAACCAACAAAATCGAGGGGTCAGTCTGAGACCAGAGGACTGAAAGAGGCCAGCGTACAGGCTGGGCCAGACCCAGAAGGGGTGAGGCGGTTGCATGACGGGAGGACTTGGGGGAGAAATCACAGTGGATAGAGTGAGGGAGGCCCTTCGGAAGCTAAAAACTGTTAAGGTGCCAGGGCCGGACGGGCTACATGCGAGGATTATGAAGGAACTGGCGGAGGAGCTGGCAGCTCCACTAGCTGCACTCTTTAACACCTCTCTGCAGACAGGATGGGTGCCCCAAGACTGGAGGGTGGCTCATGTAGTGCCTATCCACAAAGGGGGCTAGAGAGGAGATGGGGAATTATAGGCCTGTCAGCCTAACGTCTGTGGTAGGCAAAATAATGGAGGGCATTATCAAGGAGAGGCTTGGGAGGCAGCTGGAAAGGTTAGGGCACCAAGATGATAAACAGTATGGCTTCATCCCGGGGAGATCATGTCAGTGCAACCTCGTAGAGTTTTATGACTGGGTGACGAGGGCCCTGGACAGATATAGGCTGGTGTACATCCTATACCTGGATTTCAGCAAGGCGTTTGATTCGGTACCCCATAATGGGCTGATAGCAAAGCTGGGGGAGATGGGGGTGGGAGGACAGGTGCTCAAGTGGTTGGAAAATTGACTTTCGGGGCAAACACAGAAGGTAATGGTCGGTGGGATAGTCTCTTCCCCCAGGAAGGTAATCAGTGGGATCCCCCAAGGTTCAGTATTGGGGCCACTCCTGTTCAATGCCTGTGTCTCAGATATAGGGAGGAGGGTTAGGAGTAGGCTAAGTCTCTTTGCGGATGACTCCAAACTGGGAGCACTAGTGGATAGGGAAGAGGCGAGAGAGACAGTCCAGGGGGATCTGGATACCGTGGAGGGGTGGTCAAGGAGAAGGGGACTGAAGTTTAATGCTGGGAAATGTAAGGTACTTTATTTGGGGTCATAAACCCGGCCATATATACACCCGGGAGAATCACGCTGCAAGCCACACTGGGTGAGAGGGATCTAGAGGTGGTGGTAGACGTCAAAATGAATAACTCCGAAAACTGTAGCAGAACCACAGCCAAAGCAAACAGGATATTGGGCTGCATAGCCAGGAGTATTACGTCCAGGAGGAGGGAGGTGATCCTCCCTCTACACAATGCCTTGGTCAGGCCGCAACTCGAGTACTGTGTACAGTTCCGGAGACCTCATCTGAAGAAGGACACAGCACTGCTGGAGAGGGTCCAGAGGAGAGTGACCAGGATGATTCAGGGCATGGGGGGAGGCCCTATGAGGAGAGACTGGAAGCGCTTGGGCTGTACACACTGGAGGAGAGGAGAGACAGGATAGGGGTCTTCAAGTACGTAAAAGGAATAACCAAGAGCGGAACCAAGGAGCTGTTCAAGCTAAAGGGGGGACAACCAGGGGTCATGAGCGGAACCTGGAGTGGGGAAATTACAGGGGGGAACGTAGGAGACATTATTTTACTGAGAGGGTGGTGGAGCCGTGGAATGTGCTGCCCAGGAGGCTGGTGGAGAAGGGCACAGTGGAGGGCTTCAAGAAGGGGTGGGCAGGTACAAGGGGACACTGAAGCCAAAGAGGACCCTCTCGGGGGCTGGGGGGGCTTGAAGGCGAGCACCCACTAGGTGGCTGGCTACCGAGCAGACATGACAGACCATTAGGTCTATTCTGCTGGCTTTTAGTATGTTAGTATGTCACTCCTGGTTAAACAATTGAAAAGAAAAAAATATATATCATGAAATATATACACACACACACACATACACAAAACACATTTGACACAGCTGAGGATTATTGTACAGAATTTTTTATTAGCAATGAAGTGAACTCCTAAAACATTGCGTTGTCAATTAAGAGGGAAAAGATATGGCAGCAGTGAAAGGTGTCCAGCGAAAAGGTCATCTAGGAGGGGGTGGGCAGGGGATGCCAGCTGGGGGAAGGAGGGGCTAATGAGACAGGTTAGCATAGCCAGAGTAAAAATGAAGATCAGCTGTGAGAGGCATGTTAGCAATGGCTAGTGCAAGCAGGGAATAGCCCAGGCAGAAAAATGGTGCAAGTAATTAGCTCAAGTGAGCTAGTTCCAGTTTATGTGCAATAGGGTACAGAGGAGGGGCAGGAAGGAAGTAGGGATGGGTGACTGGGTAATGGACAAGTTCCTCAGGGTTGACCCCTCCAGGATGCAGAGAACCTGACAGGGGCAGAAGAGCAATGACTATGAAAGTAGGGGGTGGGGACGAGGCGGTGGGGGGTGGGGGTGGAGAAGGATGGGTTAGAAGGTAGGTATAGATTTGGTGGTGGGTAAAAGGGTGAAGAAGGGAGGGATGAAGCTTTCCAAATTAACTAGGCCTCTCCAGGATGCTGAGGGCCGTGCCAGAAGGAGGATAGGATGGTTAAAAAGAATAGAGGGGATGGAAGAAGCTTACCTAAGTCTGGGCCTCTCCAGGATGCTGAGAACCCTGCTAGAGGGGCATAATCAGGCGAGGAATAAGTGGGAAGAGAGGATAGGAAGGGGGGTGAGAGATTTGCTCATTGCTGGACCCTCCAGGATGCTGAGAACCTGCCAGGGTGCAATTAAGCAAGGTCAAGTATAGTAGTATTGGAAATAGAGTGGGGGAGGCGGCTGAGGTAAGGAATGGGGAAGGAACAAGGGGAAAAGTGAGAGGTCTTGCCCAGTGCTAGACCCTCCAGGATGCTGAGAACCCTGCCAGGGGCAAAATAAGCAAGGACAAGTAGGTAGTGGAGGGAATGGGGGGGGGGTGGCAGTAGGGACTGGGGAGGAAGGAAGGGGGTAGGTGAGAGGGGAGCATGCTGGGGGCAGGCTCAGAGGGGGAAGAAAGGATTTAGTAGGGGACGGTGAGGCACAGAGCAGCAGATTCAATAGGAGGGCAGTTAGGGAGGATTAAAGCAGGAGCAGCTAGAAGAGAGAAAGTTATGTAAGATGGAGGCTAGGGAGTGGGAGGAGGAGGAGTGGCGTATTTGGGGAGGATGGGAGTTCCAGATTTTTGTGAATCGATGAGTGAAACCTGACTGTCCAATGAAAGTGGTTCAACGGGGGACCGTGAAGTACGAGTGTCTGTGGACCTGAGGGAGTGTGGGGGTAGAGAGGGAGCATAAGAGGAAGGGGCAAGTTCTTTCTAGCCAGAATTTAGAAGTGAGTTTGGCACAATGGGCCACCCCGGTGCTTAATATAAACAACACACTGAGCACCAAACCTTCCTCAGTGACTAAAGAGTTTAATGCCTATTTCACCTCCTATGCCTGTTGGCAAGTGGGGGAAAGGACAGGGCATGGTAAAGGTCGCAATGATGAGTGCGAGATGGAGAATCAAGGGCAAAGCGACAGAAGGAGTGAAAGAGAGTGTCCAATCTGGTTAGGGAGGATTTGGGAGAGAGGCACCATAGACTACATCGCAGTAGTCAAAAATAGGGAGGATCATCTTCTGGACAAGTCTGTGCTGCGCCGTAGGAGGGATGCAACTACGGTTCCTAAATAGAGCACCAAGCTTGGGGAGCATTTTTTTTTGGATGGCGTCAATGTTGCCAGAGAAGCTGAGGTGCTGGTCAAGCCAGACCCAAAGGTATCTGAATGAAAAGGTGTCCTCTAGGATTGTCCCATCAAGGGTGTGGAAAGAAGATAAGGAGTGCAGCCTAGAGAGTCTCTGCCTTGTGCCAAAGGTCATGGAGACAGTCTTTTTTGCATTAAGTGATAGTTGATGTGAGGCAAACCACTGCTGAACTTGGTTGAAATCATGCTGAAGGGTGGTTGCTACATCGGCGGGGCATCTGCCTGAGGAGAACAGGACGGTGTCATCCATGTACATATGGATAGAGGAGGGGGAGCAAACTGAGGGCAGGTCATTTAAGAAGAGAATGTGACCAAATATAGAGCCCTGTGGGACTCCTGAAGCAATTTGGGGGGGGGAGGGGGGAGATGGCATCCTGGATCTTGACCGATTGTGTTCTGCCTGAGAGGCAGGCTTTAAACCAATTGTGAGCAGAAATAGACAAGCAAGCAGACGTAGGGGAATCAAGGAGTAGCGCATGGGAGACAGGTCGACAAAGATGGCTGGTGATGAGGCCATTGTCCATCTCAGTGAGCCTGAGGAAGGTGGTAGTGGAATGATTCTTTCGAAAACCAGATTGGAACGGGGTGAAAAAGGAGGAGTCAGTGAAGAAGAAGATTAGTCGAGAGAGGACCAAGTGTTTTTGGAGCTTGGCGAGGGTGGGGAGGAGAGAGATTTGGTGAAAGTTGGCAGGGGAGGAGGGGTCACCACCTTTTGGGAGAGGGAGGATCACTGCATGTTTCCAGTTTGATGGGACTGATGTGGACACAAAGGAAAGATTTAGAATTAAGGAGAGGAGCTAGGCTACAGCAGAAGCTAAAAGACAGAGGAGTTTAGGGTCAAGGTCATCCGTCAAGGAGCCTTTGGAAGGACTGAGTAAAAGAAGGGCTATGTGTTTTTCCTCAGGGGAGACAGCAGAGAAGGAGAAGGGTGGGATGAGCGCAGAGGGGTTGAGTACTGGGTGTGGGCGGGTGAGGAGGGGGGAGGTTTGAGAGAAGGGACTTTAGAAGGACTGTGGCACAGGAGGCGAAATAGGCATTAAACTCTTTAGCCACTGAGGAAGGTTCAGTGATCAATGTGTTGTTTATATTAAGCACTGGGGGTGGCGGATGTGAAGGAAGGGGGGGGACAGGACATGGACCACTTTCCAAAATTTGGATGGGGAGTTGACGTTTTTGAGGAAGGATGATTTAAAATATTTGGACGTGGCTAGTCTGGTTGCTTTTGTGCAGGCATTTCTTAACATTCAATACTTAATGTAGTCTGATGGAAGCTGGGAGATCTTATGTTTCCTCCAGGCTTTGTCATGTTCCCTGAGACAGGTCAGTAACTCAGGGGTGACCTAGGGATGATGGTTGCCACGTACTCTAGTGCATCTGTATGAAGCATGAAAATTCCAGGTAGCTAGAAACTTATCTTTAAAGTAGGCGAGGGCTTGGTCCACGGAAGGGGAAGAGGCAATTGGGGACCAATCAGAGCTGGCCAGCTCATTTAGGAGGGGGTTTAGGTCTAGGGAGCTGAAGGAGCGGAGCTGCAGGATTTTGTGTGGCGATTTTAGGCGATAGACCTTCCTGGCGAGGAAGACTGGGTGATAGTCACTGAGGGCATCCGGGAGGATGCCTGATTTAATGACTCAGTGGGCGTGGGAGGTGAGATCCCAGTCTATCAGGGAATGAGTAAGGGCTTTTTTGATTTAGACGGGTAGGTTCCTGAATGAGTTGAGCGAGATTAAGGGTAGTGATGTCATTTCGTGTTTTGGAAGTGGCTGGAGACAACCAGTTTATGTTTACATCTCCCATAATGTACAGCTCCTCTTTTTGTGACAGGGAAGATATAGAGGTGATGAGATCTGTTGTTTCAATAGGTCTTGGATCCGGGGCGACAGCAGACCCCGGCTTCAAGATAGAAAGGATGAGAAAGGCAAGGCAATGTTTACTACAAGGGCTTCATGGGCAGAGGGTAGGGAGGATGACAGAATGGTTGAGTTCTGAAGTGAGGACAGGATATACATCGCTATTCCTCCTCCCCCGGCCGTCCTATCCTGCCCGATTATGGAGTAACCGGGAATATCTATATAGAGATCAGGTATTTTAGCGTTTAGCTAAGTTTCAGTTAGAAGAATATCAGGAGTGAGGGAGAATACTGTAGGTTGTAAAAGGTAAATTTTTGAGATGAGGGTGTAGATGTAGGACAGCAATTAAGAAGAAGTGGAGTTTGGGACATTAAAGAGGACCAGCCCCTATACTGATCCTTATGGCACCCCACTGGACACAGTGTCCTCCTCGGAGTGAACTCCATTTACCATGACCTTCTGTCGCCTATCTCCCCAACCAATTTCTTACCCAGTTTACCACCTTTGGACTCACTCCCAGGCTGCCCAGCTTGTTTACGAGTCTCCTATGTTGAAAGGTGTTGAAGGCCTTATTGAAATCTAGGCAGGCCACACCCACTGCTCCACCCTGATCTAATAGAAAAGAATAGCAGGATACCATTTGAATGCCACAAAGACAGACTCTGGGTTTCCATTTTTCACTGAGCCCAGCCTTTAGGAACATGTACCTTTTCTGCTGGGACATGCAGAAAATACAATATCTTGTTTTTTTTCTAACACCAGATCCATCCCTGGCCTTTAAATATAATTACATCCTAGTCTCCCAAAACATGATACAGGATTTTAGAAGCTAGAGAACATTACCCCTCTCTCTGTCCAGACATGTGGAAGTGGTCCGAATGGTTACCCTTCCACAAGCCCTATATTTATTCCAGAAAGTCCCAATAGAAATTTCCACCCTCATATGGAAGCACATGGCACAGCGAAATATCTTGCTTTTTCTGGGCTGGTCAAAGACCTAGAATTAAGTTACAGCAACTTAGTCTAGCCAAGGAAATGCGTGGTCTAGCTCTCCCTTTGCTCAGATTATGTTACTCGGCTGCACATATTCACTTCCTTTTATTCAGACACCTTGACAGATGGAATGGTACGTAGTTGAACATAGAGAGGGCTCATTTCCCTTCACAGCAGTTTATACAAGTGATGCACTACATCCCTTGAAACCACACTACCCAATAACCCCAGGTTGAAATTTCAGGTCAAGGTATGGCATTCTATTCAATGATCAGTTCATCTCACCCGGTGCCTTTCACTTTTATGCTCTGTATCAGATCTGGAGCATTTTGCACCATCCCTGCAAGACAACAGTTTACATTTATGGGAGAGACTTTCAATGAAGTATATACTGTATATCAATTTTTCAATGGATCAGTAGTACTTTCTTTCGCTGACTTATAAATGAAATATCATTTACATTGCAGAGACTTCTATCGATCCCTCCAAGTCAGTGTTCCCATTAACGCATAAATGTATGTTAATCACATAAAAATTACGAAATTCACATACATCTATGTGTGAAGGGTTCACTGCATGCAAAGGACTGCGATCCTACATAGTGAATACGGGCACAGGCTGTTAGTAGGTGCACACTACGCACTTTTTTCCCCCCATTACAGTACCTCCTCTAGCACCAATTGGTCCATTCCGCAATTTCCCCCTCCCATTACCCTGCAAGTCGAGCTGGTGCATTTTCAGTCAGCAGTCAGGTGATGGGACAAGCAGCTGGAGCCAAGATTGCTGCAGGATTAGCACGTGGAGCCAGGAAGCGACCTGAATGCTCTCTGCACCTTTTTCCTCTGGAGATCAATTAGAGCCCCAGTGAAGGATGGATTCTCTCAAACATGCAGGTTTGGGTGAGGGCTATCATATTCCCTCTCTCACTACTAACTACTTGCATCTACCATTAGAGACTGAGCATGACTGCTCTAAGGCCCAGAGAGTGTGCCCCTGCAAATAGGCATAATACTTGTCTAGTGTACTTACCTGGTAAACAAAAGCTAAAAGCTGCCTGACCAACCACTACGAGACTTAACTGTCTTGGTCTTAGGAACCAAGACCGGACCACTGATGTCTTTACCCATTGTGTACGAGTTGCGGTCAGGACTGTAATCGTTGGGTTTGGGACTCTGGCGGTATCATTTGTGGCACAAGGTGCTGGAAGTGGGGAGAGAAGCTGATGTTGGGGGGTACTGTGTGCATGTTGAGGTGTGAGTGAGCCCAGGCCCAGAAAGTGTGCCTTTCTGGCTAGACTCAATTGTCTGGGTCTTGTTTTTTGTTCTTTAAATCACAAAAAGGAGCACTTCAGGACTGGTCTGTGAGTGACCAAATTGTGGTCGGGAGTACTTTAGTCTCCGAATCGGGAATGAGTTGTGGGGACACGGGTAAGGGGTTAAGAAATGAGCGCCAATCGTGGAAGTGGCGGGGAGGGCAGTAGATTGTTCATTGTGGCTTTTTGGTTTGTGCGGCACAACAAAGTAGCGGGACAATCAGGACCCTAATTGAGTTGTTGGGATGAATGCAGATGCTGTGTAGATCATCTACAGTGTGCGTTGTATGCCAGGTGACTGAAATACAGTAGCAAGCCAGGCATATGCATCTGAAGCCCTGTCACTAGTGCAGTTGTGCAACTACTAGAGTTGTACTTGCTCCTTCAGCAATGAGCATGTACTTCTGCTTCCCTAGTATTTCAAATGGCTTGCACAGTTAACTTACATTATAACATGGCCAAAATTATAAGCTGTGAAAGAAGCAATACAATTGGCTGAACTACATCAGCTGGCACAAGAGCAACACGGCATTATAGCATGATAATGCCGTGTTGTCATTGGGAGCGTGCAAAGGAAAACATTGGAGCACCGTGGACGAGCATCGGAAATGTGGTGTGTGCCTGGGAAGAAGTAAGCATGGCACATAGTTGCAAAAGTTTGACCAATAGGTGGCAGTATCAAGACAGATTGTGGAGTCTGAAGCAGCCAGTATAGCGCTGTGTCGCATGGTGCAGCAAGTGTGGTCGTGGGGAGACAGCAAAGATAGGTGAAGTGTGGCGTAACGCAACCAGGGACCCAAGTAATAGCTGACCAGTGACACCACAGTAAAAGGCAGTAGTGGGGACGAAAAGCAAGCAACAGGATCTATCGAAGGAGCACGTCTCCTCATGTGTGAAAAGCGTCTCCTATTGGTCAGATATGTAGTGTCTGAAGCAGGCATTGAATTCACTTATAGTGTGCTGAGCAATGCGCACCAAAACAAATAGATTTTGAAGCTGAAACTGTACTGTTTGCAGTTCAACAAGGTACCCGATGCAAATAGGAACAGTCCGAGGAGCATGGGATAGGAGAAGTAGAAGATGGTGAAAGACGTCCTTTACAAAAAGAGGAAAAGTGGAGTGCTGTTTGACAAGTGCCACCTGTTTGTCGGAAAGATGAGCGGAGCTGTGCACCGTCAGTTGACACAAGCCATCTGTGTCTTCGGGCACAGTAAACTATGCAGCCAAGAAATAGTTCCCACAATGCAGCACACCAGGAATATCAGAAAAAAAAGCATGCAGACGAGTAGAACAGCCGTTTGGAAGTGGGCGGTTAGTAAGGCACAAGATTATCTTATGTGTATGTTGCAATGTAATGCAAAGTCGTACCATGTCAGAACTTGGTACACACTATGTAAGTCGATGTCGGCAGTGCAACATGCACGCACATTGTAACACTTAGACAGACCCTTACAAAAAACAACATATAAACCAATAAGCAGTAAGTTACACAAATTCTACTGCTGATGTGTGTGTGTGTGTGTGATAAGTAAAACAATATCCACACGAAACTTGCATTGCACAAGCCATGTTACAAGCGCATTACTCCACTTCGAAGGTGGCATCTAATGGGGAATTAATGCATGGTTGGTCCGTTGTAGGCACTTGGCATGTGGCCTCGAGCCACAACGGTCCCAACCACGCATTAATTCCCCTTTAGATGCCACCTTCGTCATGGATTAATGCTTACTTTACTCTCTTTTTTCCTTTTCAACTACACTATGCTACCAGCCACTTGCTGTATCTAGTTTATCTACTACCTACTCCAGTACTGATTTACTAAACTAACTGGCTGTTATGAATATCTTAATGTTTGCTGGTTATGTTACTCTTGTCTTGCTGCCTTTTTTTTTTTTTTAAACTGGACTCTGGGTAGCATATATACGGTCTTTTAAAAATATTCCTGACATTTTTAAACAGTACGATGCACCTTCAGATCTCATTTTGTACCCCTCAAAAATTCTGACAAGGGTGTGCTGCACCCTGTTATCTGGCTGTGGTGGGAACACTGCTCCAAGTTACGCACTATATCACATCCCTACCCCTAGGAGCTCGCAACCCAGCTAGTTACCTCACATTATCGCCTATTGTACTGTCTTCCTTCAGACTGGATTACAACCCACATGATCTCAGTTATACCAAGTACTACAGACTACTCTTGGAATATCCTATATGGATGTCCTGCCTTCTCCTTGGCTTTCCTTATACCATCAACACTGGCTGGATTTACATCGAGCAGTGTGGAATTTTGTTCTGGAGGATAATAGTTTGCCCCCCCCCCCCCCAACACATTCTCCCCTCTTTTCTATTCTATTCTTCATTTCATCTTCCACGTGTAGATGTTTCATCTCAATGCTGTCTGCTCAAATGATCTGCGTTATGATGCTTTATTTTAAATGCTGTGCCAGAGTTATTTCTATTTACCTCCTAGCCCTAACTAATGTCTCCTCCAGTGCACTTCATCTCCCTCATGGGTATGCATCCCGAAGGGGAGGAGAGGAACAGGTGCTCCTTATTCCCACAACTTCCCTCATCCAATCCACTAAGCCTGGCTGCATTTTACTAAATAGTTAATGTATCATCTGTTAACATTGGCATTACGTTGTGTGTATGTTTATGCTTTATGGCTATGTTTATGATGCTCTTTGCATATGTTAGGTTTTGGGATTGCTTGTTTATTTAGTCACTGTCTTTCTTTATCTTATTATTTTTTTCCGTATGATGTAACTTTTACATGTGTGTGTATATGATTGTATATAGTTCTTTCTATTACTACTTCTTATGCGGTTGACATGTGATGCATTTCTTTTACACTAAATTGTTTAGTTTTAAATGTATTAGGTTGCATGTCCATATTGCATTCCTTGTTGTAGTATCTAGTCTTATCAATTGTATTTCCCCTTGTCCCCTGCCTCCAGGACGCATCTGGAAACGAGCTATTAAAGCTCTATATGTCTTTCCTGGTGAAACTCTTTCAAACAAATAAATAAAAGAGTGGTCCAGAAGTGGGAATATGAGATTAATTCCACCACAGATGCAGAGACATAGATCTGAGTATGTCAGTCTTCTGCAACGGCAACAAGTTCACACTAATGGAGGAAGTATACATGGAAGCAACTCCCTGGATTTTTTCGTACCCCTGGGATCACAGTGCACTATGATCTACCTCCTTCTGCTGGAGGAACTGCAGAGAACAGTGAACAACACACTAAATGTCATAATTCAACACTATCCAAACTGAAGTTAGGGAAATATTTGACCTACCCCTCCAATTTACTCTGCAATTATAGCACCTGTTATAGTATCCAAGGGGATACAGAGACCCTTTTTCTAGCTATCTCCTGGGAATCCTAATCCCAGTGGCAAAAAAGTAATTACTAAATTATGGTACCGTATAAAGCCATGCTCAGGTTAGTGGCAAAGGTGGCTAACTTACACCATGAGCAGAGACCCTAATCTAGTCCCTTAAGAACAGATTAACACCTATGGTCTGATGGGGGACCCTCAATGAATAACCTGACATTTCTCACTTTCTGGACCTGGACCCCCCCTTACCCCGTGGATCCCCCCCCCACTCCTTAGACTTGAGCCATGCCCAGGACTGGGTAATGCATCAAGAATATAAGAACGGTAAAGGCTAACTGACAGCCTGAGTGAGTCACTGTCTATCCAGTACATAGCGTACTCTTTCCCCACTCTGTACCTAAAGGGAAGAGACTGATGTAAAAGAATGCTGTTTAAGTTGCCCATTGCCTATATTATCCTCTAGTTGTCAGGACTCCAGATAGAGTTGAATAGGGTCCCTATTAGTCAATCAATTGCTTTGATATACTAAAATCCCAGCATTCAAGGGTATAAATATGTTTGAAAATACCAGCCCCATAGAACTGAATGGAGCGTGCTCATGCAGCCTTCGTTTTGTGACATCACAAAACAGGGCTGCGTGGGCCGATGTGGGTGTGTGTTTTTTGGACCAGGAAGTCGGTCTTTTTTTTGGCCACTATACACATTTACAAAATTATGAGGGATGTAACTTTTTCTATAGAGGGAATTTTTATGCCAAACTTGAGCAGTGAGCTACTGATCCGGTAAGGGATCGAACATGCTGGGGGAGACTAGCAGCGCTGAAAGTAGGAACCTGCTCTTTAAACTCGTCCACAACCAGCTCCCTGGGCAGTGCAGTCCATGGCTCCACCACCCTTTCAGTGAAATTACATCTCCTCCTCTCCCCTCTGAGCCTGCACCCTTCCAGCTTACATCTGTGACCTCTTGTTGCCCCACCCTCCTCCCTTTGAAGCACCCTGACTGGGCTTCCCTTATTGATCCCTTTCATGTACTTAAAGACCTCTATCATGTCCTCCCGTCCCTCCTCTCCTCCAGGGTGTACATGTCGAGTTCCTTGTGCCTCTTCTCACAGGTCCTCTCCCCCAGGCCCCAGATCATTTTGGTAGCCCTCCTTTGGATCCTCTCTAGCAGTGTAATGTCCCTCTTTAAATGTGGTCTCCAAAACTGCACACAATACTCGAGGTGTGGCCTAACCAAACAGTTGTACAGTGGAAGGATCACTTCCGCCTTTCTGGAAGTAATCCCCCTGGTGATGCATCCCAGCATCCTATCTGCCCTTGCCGCAGCCCTCCTACAGGTCTCCGAGTTGTTCATTTTGACATCTACAACTACCCCCAGGTCCCTCTCACCCTCTGTGACTTGAATCATGTCTTCTCCCGGGGTATACCCTTGGCCTGGATTTCTGACTCCCAGGTGCAGAACCTTGCACTTCCCCGCACTGAATTTTAGTTTCTATTTTCCCAACCACCTTTCCAGAGTCTCCAGGTCCTCCTGCAAGGCCACCTTCCCCTCCTCCTCATCCACCACTGCACCCAGATTTGAGTCATCTGCAAAGAGACTTATCTCACTCCTGATCCCCTTCCTGTTGTCTGAAGCATAGGCGTTGAACAGCAGTGGCCCCAGCACTGACCCCTGGGGAACCCCACTAGTAACCCACCTTGGGGATGAGGGTAACCCTCCAACCACCACCTTCTGAGGATGCTCCGAGAGCCAATCTCCTATCCATCTTAACAACTGTCTCCCTACCCCCATTTCTTTCAGCTTAGCCAGCAGGCCACTATGGGGTACTGAATCAAACGCCTTCCTAAAGTCCAGAAAGAGGACGTCTACTGGCCTACCCTGGTCCAGGGCCCTAGTCACCCAGTCATAGGACTCAACAAGATTTGTCTGGCACAATCTTCCCGTGACAAAGCCATGCTGCCTACTGTCCAAGTACCCAGTTTGCTCCAGTAACCCCCAACCTTTCCTTGACAATACCCTCCACCACCTTTTCGACCACCGATGTCAGGCTAACCGGCCTGTAATTTTCCACCGCCTCTCTTGATCCCCCCTTGTGGATCAGCACGACATGGGCCACCCGCCAGTCCTGGGGCACCCACCCAGTCATCAGAGAGATGTTGAAAAGCTCCTCTAGAGGGACTGCCAGGACATCCGCCAGTTCCCTCAGCACCCTGGGATGTATCTGATCTGGCCCAGGTGCTTTCTCCATCCGAAGGGACCTGAGGGCTTCCCTTACAGTCTCTACTGGGATTTCAGCCTCCATGTCCTCCCCTTTCACTCCTGCACTGCTGGCTCACGCACTGTCTGTGGTGGCTACTACCTTCCCCAGACCCGGCCAGGGCCCCTGGTCTCACTAGTCCCACCCTTCCTCCGGTTGCCCCTGCTCCCTCGCAAGACATAGCCCCTCCATCCCCCCTGGTAAAAACTGAGGCAAAGTACTCATTTAGGACTTCTGCCTGTTCCCCGCCTTGCTGATCTGCCCCCTTACTTTCCTTTTTTCTCCTATGTATCTAAAGAATTCCTTGTCCCCCCTCCGGATCCCACTGGCCAAGGACTGCTCCTTTTTTGCCTTAGCTGCTCTCACCACCCTGGTGACTCTTTTGGCTGTCAGCTCATATTCCTCCTGATCCCTTTCACTATTTGAGCACTTGAAGTGCCTATAGGCTGCCTTCTTTGCCCTCACCACCTCCTGGGTCCACCAACAGGGTCTTCTGGTCTTACCGAACTTATGTCTTTCCCATGCGCAGGATCTGGTAACCGCCTGTATCCCCCTCCTAATGATCCCCCACCTGCTGTTAGCATCCATATCCTGTCCAGATGATCTTTAAGGATCCTTCCCATCTCCCTGAAGTCTGCAACTCTAAAGTTGGTTACTACCGTCCTTGTTTGGCTTTCCTCCCCTCCTAGGTCCAGGAAGAACCAGACTGTGGCATGATCACTCCCCGCCAATGGGTCCCTCACCGCTAGGCCCCTAATCTGATTATTGTCCGCAAGGACCACGTCCAGTGTCCGTGCCTCCCTAGTTGGCTGACCCACCTGTTGTGTCAGAAACGCATCCAGGAAGACATCCAGCAGCCTCTGCTCTCTGGCCACTGGTGACGTCATAGTCCCCCAGTCTGTTCCTGGCATGTTGAGGTCCTCCATTACCACTACCCTTCCCTTTCCCAGTCTACAGTGTCCCTCGATATTTGCCACCAAACTTTCTTCCAGAACCTCCGCCAGTGCTTGTGGTCTGTATACCACTCCGACCTTTACTCTCTTATCCCCCTGCATCAGCAAGGTGACCAAAATAGCCTTCATATTCCCCTCTGCCTCCTCTACCCCTCCAATACCCATGCAATTTCTGACTAACAGTGCTACATCCCCCCATCCTTTCTGAACATAGTATAGCTCTCCAGATTTAGGTCCCACTCGTGCCCTTGAGTGGCCCAGGTCTCAGTGACTGATGCCACATCTACCTCCCCCTCAACTAGCATCGCCTGGAGCTCAGGCATTTTATTTCCTAAGCTCCTGGCATTTATCAGGACCACTCTCCACCCCTTTTCCCTTCTCTCCTTTCTCCCCCTTGAGCTCCCATTTCTCAGCTCATGCACCCTACCTGGTGACCCATTTCCATATCTCCCTAGCCCCCTAGAGAAGTGGAGACCATGTCCCTCATTTACTGTACCTGCTGGCACTGCCACTTTTTTGATCCCTCCCCCTTCACAAGTCTAAACCCCACCTTTCGCTGATGAACCCAGCTAGTTTGAGCTTAAGGATTTCCTTCCCCTCCAAATTAAGGTGGAGCCTGTCCATAGCATACAGCCCCTTAGCCTCCCAGGTCTCCCCCAGTCCTCCACCAGGCCATACCCAATTCTCCACACCATTCCCCAAGCCACTGATTTATCTCCCTAATCTTCGTCTTGTTTTCCCCACTACCCCTTGGCACCAGCAGGATTTCCGAAAAAATCGTCTTACAGCCTATGGAAAGGCATACCCTGGCCAACTCCCGGAACCTTGCCTGAATTTCTAGTTCACTATTACCATTTATGTCATTTGTCCCCAAGTGCAACAGAATGTCCCGGGTCCCCCAGCATTCCCTTGCCAGTGAATACAACTCATATTTGGCCTTGTGCACCATCAGGACTGGGTGGCATCTGGTTCTGATTAGACAGGCTTTACCCTCCCCCGGATCACTCTGATCATGGAGTCCCCCAACTGCAGTACTCTAACCTCCCCCTTGCCTCCCTGTTCACCCCTCGGGTTTCCCCTCCTTCCATGCCCCTCCTCATCCCTTCGTCCGGGTTCTCTCCCCAACCAGCTCCTCGCACCTCCCACAATCTGGGTGTCAAAGGTAACCCCTTCACTATTTTCCCTGGTCACCTCCCCTTCCCGTTTCCTGGCCTTCTTTATCACCCCCACCTGAGTATCTTTCTCTGTATCCATTTCCCTACTTCTTACTAATCCATCAGTTCTATCCGTTTGCCTACTTGGCTTTCTGCTCACTATCATCCCATTTACGTCCTGCGCCTTCCTGCCTGTCGTGCTCCCCTGTTCCATACCATTAGCCTCCTTCTTTTTCTCCTCCCCCCAGCCCCTTCCCCCATCCTGTCCGGGTCCCACTCTATTGCACCCTTGCCTCCACCAGCATCACCCCCCCCCCACAATCCCCTCTTCTAACAATGGGAGTAGAGGTTAAAACACCTAGAGCCTTAGTCCATCACCCAGTGCCCCCGTCCCTACCACCCCTCTCGGTTTCCTTTGGACATCCCCTGTCTTCTTGCCTACTGCTGAGGAAATTTCCATCTTTTGGGACCCACCTGCCAGGGTCCCCTAGAGCTCCCTGTGTACCCCCTTCCCTCCTTCCCTAGTGTGAGCAACTCTCTTCACTCCTCTCCCAGCTTAGCAGGCCCTAGCACCTAGTGCTTCCATGTAGATGACCGCTTGCCTCCTACCTCTCCAATCCTCCCCCCCAACTGCCTTCGGATCCCCTCTACCTCCTCTTTAAGCTGTGACATCTGGTAGCACACTGGGCATCCCCCAAACTTCCAAGCCCAGTCCAGTATCATGGCTGCACCACACCCTGTGCACCCAACCAGTTGCCCAAAGATACCTGCTCTAGTGATATGTGGTCCCTTCCCCATCATCACAACAGTTTTTCTAGGCCAAATTACCAACGCAGAGACTCTACAGTTTCTTGAGCTACCAGTACCTATACCTAGACGATCCTCCCATACAGCATGCAGACTTTTAAACTTGCAACGCTTGAGTGGCTGACTTTTTTCCCACCTGACTATTAGCCTTAAGAGTTAGCTCATAGGGGAAGTTTGCAACTCCCTAAGCTCCTTCCTCCCAGACTTTAAACCCAACCCTTCCATATTTAAGACAGGCTAATACAAGGGGTGGGTGAAAGGGCTTTCCCAGAAAGATTTTAAGGAGTTAGGCCAAATTTAAAACACAACAGCAAAACTTACAAAACCTTATGACAAATATAAGTAAGCTCTCCAGAACATCACCACATCTTCAAAATTCCACTGCTATTTGCTACCTCTGCCCACAGCAACTGAAATGCAAACAACCTTGATTGGCTGGCTGTGTTACTAGCCAAAGAACCCTCCCCCACAAGAATAGTCTCCAGCCAGCACAGAAAGATTTAAGGATTTATGTCCCTCTAGTCCCAGAAAGATTTTAAGGAGTTAGGCCAAATTTAAAACACAACAGCAAAACTTACAAAAACTTATGACAAACATAAGTAAGCTCTCCAGAACCTCACCACATCTTCAAAATTCCACTGCTACCGCTGCCCACAGCAGGAAGAGTTCTGCCCATTAAAAGGGTTACGATCGGAGGGTCAAAACAGCAAGGACTCAGCATTCTTTGCCAAAAAGAAATATCCATGAGCCACCAAGCTTCTTCATTTCATGATTTATTGTGGTGAAAATCAGCAGTACAATCAGTGTAGCCTGAGGTAACTACCACAGACCAATGTTGCTGTTCTGACTGTACTTTTTCAGACTTACAAGCACCATTCTTCTAGTAGTGACCGTTTTTGTTTTTAAAGTTACGATCGGAGGGACTGGTGGCGGAGCTTGACATTTTGTCTGTGCTAGAGGCTTGCACTGTGAGTCCAGGGGAGGCCCTGCAGCCTATAATAAGGCAATCATGGAGGCATTGAATCATTTACCGCTGATCCATGTACGCCTGCTAGTTTTGCGTCTTGGCTCACCTTGGTTTGATGGTGAGCTGAGGACGTTGAAAACCAGGGGGCAGAGGTTAGAGAGGTGTTGAAGGAAGACCAGGTTCCAGGAAGAAAGACTGGTTCTGATGACTCATTACAATATGTATCAGAATGCAATCACTGATGAAAAGGCAGCTTTTATGACTAGGATGATTGCAGCCGGGAAGAATCGACAAGCTCAGCTCTTTCGGGTTGTAGACAGGCTATTACATCCGACCTGTCTGGAACCAGTTTGAGCTTTTTCATCTCAAAACTGTGAGGAGTTTGCTTGGTTCTTCTCGGACAGAGTGTCCTCTGTTAGGGCTGGGATTTCTGCAGGCGGAATACCATCATCTAACAGTGGTGGGCCTCGGGGTGGCAGATGCGTTCGGTCTGCCTGGGGAAGAGTTCCGGCAGGTGACGACGGGGGAGGTCTGTGGGGTGATATCAGGGCTTAAACCAACATTCTGCGACCTAGACCCAGGCCCGATGTGATTACTTGTTGAATGTATCGGACTTCTGGGTCCGATTTTTGACAAGATTGTCGGGTGTTCTCTAGCGACAGGGGTCTTCTCCAAGTCCCTAAAACAAGCTCTGGTGAAAAAAAAAAAAAAAAAATCTTTGGACCCCGGAATCTTGGCAAATTACTGGCCGATCACGAACCTTCCCTTTCTCAAACCTTCCCTTTTTAGGTAAGGTTCTTGAGAAGGTCGTCACAGAACAGCTCAAGAGTCACCTCACAGACTTCCAGCTCTACGAACCGTTCCAGTCCTGATTTAGGGTAATGCACAGCACGGAGACTGCGTTAATATGGATGCTGCATGACCTGCTCAGGGTGAAGGATAGAGAAGTGCAATTGATTCTCATTCTCCTCGATCTCTCTTCAGCACTTGACACTGTGGATCATGGGGTGCTGTGGGACAGGCTGCGGGAATACACTGGACTCACCAGCAATGTCATCAGCTAGTTTGAGTCCTTCCTTCAGGGCAGGTCCCAGGGGGTGGTCATGCTGGGGAATTATTCCTCAGACCTGATGGCCCTGCCCTGTGGGGTACCCCATGGTTCTGTCCTCTCCCCCATGTTGTTTGCAGTGTACATGCTGCCCCCTAGGTGAGGTTAGAAGGCGGTATGAGCTGAGTTTTCATTGATATACCAGGGTTCATTTTTGGGTGTGAGATTGGGACACTCGGCACACAGTTTTTAATTTTGACCCACCCTTTCTTCTACCTTGGGGACAACCTGCTCACTGTTATTGTGGTTTTAAACTGCTGTTTTATGAAGTTGGGGTCAGCTGAACAATATGACCCATTTTATACCCAGTTGGTCAGTATCCATCCCATATAGATAATTATCTAAAATGAACCCTGTTCATGTCATGGTTACAAAAAAAAAAAAACTGTCAACAGGCACACAGTACTCCTGCTTCCTTACTTGCCAGTGGGAGTCCACACCATTTTTGCACATGTCCCGTTTTTTACTATTTGTCCCCTATTTTTCAGTACCTGTGGGATATTGTCTCACTTTATAAATTTTCAAGAATGGACCCTGCTATACTGATGATACTCAGCCCTACCTGTCCTTCACACCTGGAAGATATAATGCGTCAATGTGCTGGATAAATGCCTGTCCGAGATCTGGACTTGGACATTGTCAAACTGGCTGGAGCTCAACCCGGAAGACCAAGTACTGGTAGTTGAACCGATCAAGGGGAATGAGGATCTGGGGAAGGTTTAGGGCTCTTTATTGGACCAACCAACCTAAAGGACTCCCTTAAGGTGAAGAATTTGGGCGTTGTTCTGGACAACAAGTTGACACTTGATGCTCTGGTGTCGTCTGTTGTTCGGATCAGCTTTTACCATCTCCATAACATCGCCTGAACTAGGTACCTTATCCCCCTTGATGATCTGGCTACACTAGTGCATGCGTTTGTCACCTCGAGGCTTGACTACTGTAACCAACTCTACCTCGGGTCAGTGGGAGTGCGACGTGGCACCTGCAGCTACTGCAGAATGCTGTGGCCCAGCTACTGACTGGTCTGTCAAGGTCCAGGCATATTACGCCAGTACTGCAAGAACTGCACTGGTGCATCTCCTTTAAAATACGTCTTTTGACCTATAAGGCCCTGCATGGGCTGGGTCTGTGCCACCTGAAGGAGCTTCTGCATCCCTACACCCCGAGTCGCTCTCTCAGATCAGTGGTGGATGCCCTCTTGGAGGTCCCCAAAGCAAAGTTAAAATCTTACGGGGACTGGGCATTCAAAGAGGCTGAAATGGTCCTTTGGCATTCTCTGCCGTGGTACCTGCGAGAGGTGCCTTCCCTCGAGACATTTAAAAAGAACTTAAAATCATTTCTTTTTCAACAGGCCTTGGGACCTGAGAAATATATTTATTATGACAAGCAGTATGAGAATGATATATAGGAATTGTAACTGATATTTTATGGTTTCATATTTATTACGTATATATGGGATATACAATGGAGAGCTGTCAGATAAATGATTTATCTACACAAGTGCTGTTTGACCTCGGGTGACCTCACGAGTGGCGTATGCCACGAGTGAGTTGTCCGAGGTCAAACAGCACAAGTGTAGATAAATCATTTATCTGACAGTTCACCACTGTATATTTCATTTATGCAACAGGGATGCTTTCTGTCAATGCAGGGACATTTGCTTTTGATTGCTCATCTTGTTTTTGCATGCATTTGTCAAAAAAGTGAACAACAAATTGTATTTTCTGCTCTATCTTGCTAATTATAAAAAAAAACTATAAGATATCTATAAATGAAACACCACTCATTTTGTAGATAATTTTGTGCTGAACAACTTGCATGCTCGCAGCACCATGCTATCTTTTTTCGTTTTAAAGTTATTCGCATTTGAATATGGGTGTAATTGCTACTAAGGCCGAACATTCTAAATGAGTTCCAGAGTGATTGTGACATAGCTACTATATGGATAAATTTTATTTATTCAATGGCTGTGAAGATAAATGGATTTATTCAATGGCTTCTGAGTCCACGCCTATTGCATAAAAGTCTTTATGTATTCATTTTTGCTATTTGTCTATTTATACTTTGTAAGGGTGCCCTGAGCCTTCGGGGAAGGGTGCCTGAAAGAAATAAAATCTACTATATCTGCAACCAGTCCTAAGTGTTAAATCTGTATTATGTTTTCACTCAGAATGTTGAACCACGCTGCACCTGGAAAAGTTCAATAAACATTATATTTATCAAAATAAATAAATTACTAAAGTAAGGCAGGTGTATTTCATTTACAATATATAACACATATTACTTCAATGTTAATTTTGTCAAAATTAATGCTACCGTTTGTGTGACAGAAGTGTGAGCAGTTGACTGTAGTACAGGTTGTAACAGCAGGGCACCAGCATGCATATCCAACACACACCTGGAAGTTTCTGATAAGAATGTCTTCATCTCACAGCTGCGTGCCATGCTGCTCACACTCTAGTTCTCCATCCCTCTTGCTACCAGTGTAACTTTATAAGGTTGGCGTTTTACCCACCAGGACAGCTGGGACCAGGCCATATATTTTCAGAAGGGAGAAGAGTTCAGATAACTGCCGGATAGAAGGGCTGCTGCAACTGGTGGCAACACTGTTAAAGGCCATGTGTGGCCAAGAGTCCTTACTGCTGGTGGCAACATCAAAAAAAAAACAAAAAAAAAACTCCAGGACCAGGAGGCACTGCCGTACCACTACATATTGCACAATCGATAAGGCCCCTGTGGTGCAAACCACTGCCACTAACTGCAAGCTGCAATGTATGGGTTTGTAAGGATGTGTGCGCGCCCGCACTTATTTGTGTGTTTATGGAAGTACTACTGTCATGCAAACGCTGGCACTGTCTAGTGCCTCTGGTACATTGACATAATGGTTAATCAATAAAGAACCTGAACCCAGTGGTACAAAACTGGGTAGTGAGAAAAATAAAAGGTGAAAGATTTTAACACAACCTATTCAGGTTACTTTTGCAAAAGACCTCTCTTAATCAGAGTCCCACTAAAATGTAAACATGCCTGTCAACCTACTGTCTTACAAAAATCAGGGACACTTCTCAACAAATACAAAACAAAAAAAGTAACATCAGCTGAAAAAGTCTGCTATATAACGTGGTTCAGTGTGGAAAGCATTTTCTGGAAAAAACATAGACCTGTTATATTTGTCTTGCATTATTTTATTCTTTAGTAACTAAACAGTCATATTTAGGAGGGACCCAAAGAATATTTGAGGTAAAATGTATGCACATAGAGAATACTGGATGGGCAACTATGCAGAACCAGTGTGTTCTGCCACAGAGGGATTCTCATTCCCTCTGACCTCGAGAGCGAAGCTTGAGAAGTCCATGGGAATCAGAACCCAGAGGTGGCAAAACACACTGGTTGTGCATAACATTGCTCATCCTGTATTTTTTTATAGTGTACAGTACTGTGTAAAAAATGTGTTTTGTGAGTTCTTTTGCTTTCAAAATGAAACAGATTCCTGCATCTCAAGAGGTTCTAGAATGCTGTTCTACCACAGTAGGGTAGAACAGCATTCCATGACCTTGGAACTGTGGTAGAACAGCATTTTGAAGGGGATGGAATTCTATACAGAACAACACTTCACTATACACTATATAGGGTGACACTGCTGGTATACCTAGAAGTAATGCAATTCTGAATTTCACGGGATCTGCAAAATTTGCTTGTGTGCGCCGATCAAATGTTGCTAGGGCAGCAGAGTGACTAAGGTCACCAGAACCAACAACAATAACAGCAACAAGTGTTTCTTTTCAGTACCACGTTCTAAATAAAGTAGTACATGCGGGCATCATTTCATTTTCTTGACAGTTTGATAACATGCCGAAGAGTCCTACAAGCAGCTCGGCTGTAGTCCAGTCAAACTAAGCAAAAAACATTGAATCCCTGCCCCCGTAAAATTGTTTTATTTTTGTTCCGGGGTTTGCGCCTTGTTCTGGAGAAATAAAAAACCTAAATATCCAGAACCAGATGCGTGCTTTGCCGACTATAAATATAACTAAAGTGTAACTCTACCTATGAGGACATGGACACAGCTTTTCCCGCTGGTCTACTCCGTACACAACTGTCCCACCCTTAAACTTTCGCTTTTCATTCACCAGCAGTTGTTACTGATGATGAATAATATCGCGGTGCATTCCCACCCCCCAGCTTGGGAGTGAGCAAGGCGGGGCGGTGAGACCTGCGAGCGAGTACTCTGTAGAGCTCCACAGCTGTCAACACCTTCAGTTCAGGGCCCTCTACGCTGTCATTCGCGATCGTCATCTAACAGTCACTCAGAACCTGAAATGGGCACATATATTCACATCAAATTAATCCTAATCAAATAGCTCTGACTGGTTATTATAAAACGAACTCCCAAGAACACACTAAGACGTACCTAAGCTCTTCACCACTACTGAAGTCTACCAGCCCATGATGTCATCACGTTAGTTTTAAAAAGAGCGCCTAGTGCTTTCTCCCACAATGCTACCCTATTTTCCCC